>VZQC01013208.1:0-175288 GCA_009823505.1 Rhizomys pruinosus | reverse complement strand
ATCTTTAGTTTGGGGAAATTTTCATCTATTATTCTGTTGAAGATCTGATCAATATTATTCTCTTGAGATTCTTCTCCTTCCTCTATTCATATGATGTGGAGGTTTGATCTTTTCATAGTGTCCCATATTTCCTGGTTGTTCCACTTTTGTGTATTTTTAAATTTTTCATAATCTTTATTTGAGCTTTTTAGTTGTTCTGTGTTATCTTCCAGATCTGATATTCTTTGTGCTGCTTCCTCCATTCTATTTCTGAGGCTTTTTCCTTTCCTTTCTTCTTGATTGGATGAGTATTCTATTTCCTTTTTCATTTCATCCTGTGATTTCTTTAGTGTATCCATTTCCTTTCTGAGTTTTTCAATCTCTTCTTGGTGCTCCTTACTTCGTTGGTTTGCTTCCTTTTTCAGTGTTTCTACTTCCTTTAAGAGTTTGTTTTTTCCTCCCTCTACTTCTTTCTGGATTTTGTCAATCCCTTCATTTAGTTCTTTCCAAAGTTTTTCATTGTATCCCTTTAGGTCCTTTTTGAGCTTTTCATTCTCTCTCTTTAGTTCTCTGAATTCTTCTTTATTTTCTTTTATTTCTCTGCATAAGTCTGCAATTTTTCCTCTAAGATCTGTTTCTGGGGTCACCTCCAGGGGGATCCCATTGTAGCTATCTCCTATAGGGTTGTTAGAGCTTAGTGTGGAATTATCTGCACCATTCCCAGGTTGTCCCTTCCTTGTGTCCCTGGCATGTGGGTTCCCCTTTTGTGATTCAAATCACAAATGCCTTTTCACTGTGTTGAAGGCTGAAGGCTTGTTTTGTTTTGCTTGCCTCCTTCCAATGCTTTTTTTCCCCCCTCCTTCTTTATGGAGTGTTGTCTTGTCTAGGTTTCAGGCTTTTACTTTTGTTTATATATTGGAAGTCTAAGTTACTCTTCCTTTCCTGTTCTGAGTGTTCTCCAAAACAATCCACTTGGATACTCTCTCCTCAATTCTATTTGGGGGGGAGGGGTGTCTGACTTAGCCCACGCGCCCTGGTACCTGTCTGGAGCGGCACTGGGCTCCTCTCTGTGCTCCAGGTGATCCTAGCCAGCAAGTCCAGAACCTGAGCCCCCAACACAGGACCTCACTATGGCACCTGAGCCAGACCCAGAGCCAGAGCTGCTTCTGGCTGCAAGGGGGAAGGGCGACCCAGCCCAGGGAGCCACACCCTGCAAGGGCTTAGGGCTCATACCTAGGCCCAACCGCCACCAGCCCCTCTGCCACAAACCAGCGAATCAATTGTCCAGCACCCCGAGAGTCAATCTGTTCTAAGATTTACCTGTCTGGAGTAGCGCCGGGCTCCTCTCTGCACTCCAGGTGATCCTAGCCAGCAAGTCCGGAACCTGACCCCCAACACACCACCTCACTATGGCACCTGAGCCAGACCCAGAGCCAGAGCCCCTATGGGATCCTTTAAAAGCAGTCTTAAGAGGTAAGTTTATAGCCCTGGGTGCCTACATTAGAAAAACAGAAAGAGCACAAGTGAACGATCTATCATTGCAGCTAAAAACACTTGAGAGACAACAACAGATGAACTCTAAATGCAACAGACAGGAAGAAATAACAAAAATCATAGCAGAAATCAATGAAATAGAAACAAAGAAAACAATACAAAAAAAAAAAAAATCAATGAACCGAAAAGTTGGCTCTTTGAGAGAATAAACAAGATAGTGGTGGGAATGTAAAATTCCCATTCTCATACAGCCACTACGGAAATCAGTGTGGAGACTCCTTGGAAGACTTGGAATGAACTTGCCACCTAGACCCAGACATACCACTCCTGGGTATATACCCACAAGACTCATCTTATTGCAGAGATACATGCACAGCCATGTTTATTGCAGCTCTCTTCACAAGAGCAAGGAGCTGGAACCAACCCAAGTGTCCCTAAACTGACGGATGGTAGAGAAAATGTGGTACATCTACACAATGGAGTTCTATGCAGCAGCAAAGGAAGATGACATCATGAACATTGCAGGTAAATGGATGGACCTAGAAGATATCATGCTGAATGAAGTAACACAGTCCCAGAAAAACAAATGATGAATGGTATCCCTTATCTGTGGATGCTAGCACCAATTACCCAATTGTATGGCAAACTGAACAACGTTAATGTGATCTGAAAACAACTGTGCTCTTATATTGTAGAATCCCTTAAAAAATAAACAAATAAAAAATATAAAGTAAAAAACAAACAAGCAAACAAACAAAATACATAAAACCTATGAAATTTGTTTCAGATAATAAGCATAGAACTAATTGGATTCACTAATATAACCTTAAAGAAAGATATCAAGCTAGGACAATAAATCAGACCAGAAGATAGGGGTTCTCAATAGTAGATATATTTTAATTGTGGGGTAATTAAAGCATATGGACAGCAGACTTATACCTCAGGTAAGCTAACCAGGAATCCCTGGCATAAATACTAAAAATCATTGCTTAAATTGAATGAAGTGTATTGCCTATGACTCTGCCAAGTTGCCTTTGAGAGCAAAGGTACATGGTCTTCTTTTTGCACAATTTCTTTTAATTTATCTCTTTTCAGAATCCAGAGTTGTTTCTGTTGGCCATAGGTTTCCTGCAGCTCAGAAGGGCTATGAGATGCAGATTAAAGTTTCCCTGTGACATCTCCCATGGGTAGGTATAAGTTCAAATCAAGCCAGTTCCAGTTCGCTTGCAATACATTTCAGCATGTAAATTGCAACTTTGAAAGTCAGTGGCATCTATATATCCTCAAAATGTGCTACAAATGCAACATTTTAGATCCCCTTAGAGTTACTGAATTAAAAACCTTATGGGTGAGTTCCACCAATCTGTATCTCAATAGAGTGTTTGTAGGGACATTCTAATATTAATAACCATGGACTGGGTGAATTTCCCTATTAGTTGTTTTCACTGTTTGTTGTTGCCCCTGGCAAACTCACATTTCACCAAATGTTCACACTGATGAAGCATTTTCACTAAATCTTTTGCACACTTTCCTTAAGGATTCCATTTTCTCAGTAATATTTTATGTTGAATTGATAGCTTATTCATGCAAGCTTATAACTATTTAGTGGAGAAGTGGATGTAAAGGAGAGAATAGGGCAGCATCAAACACAGACCTAATGCAAGTGAAGGAGCACCAATACTCCCTCAAATTTATTGTTAGTATGTGGGTTCATCTAGACTCCTAAAAATTTCCTGAGGAAACAATTGACAGCTAGTAGGTCAAAGAAACTGATATGTAAGAGCCATTCAGAAGAATAGACAGGAGGCAAAAAAAGAGATTTTAATGCTAAACAGAGCCACTGATGATGGGGGGAAATGCAAACAAAGGTAATTTACACCCTCTATTGCTATTATTTATTTAATTATTTTTCTGCATATGAGTGTTTTGTCTGCATATATGTAAGTGCATTTATGCCATGTGATACTAATGGAGGTCAGAAGCAGGCGTTGGATTCCTCAGAACTGAGTTACTTACTGATGGTTAATTAGCTGCCATGTTGGTACTGAGAACGCGAGTCCTCTGTAGGTCTCTGTATGGGTAACCAATGCTCTTAGACACTCAGCCATCTCTCTAGTCCCAGTACTTTCTTTCTAGTGAAATTGTCAGCTAGAAAATTGATTCTAATTAGATCTTGAAGGCATGGGAGAAATGGATGCAGTTTCAGCTTTCTAGTAAACAGCAATGGGGTTGGAACTGGAGTCATGGAAGTTTGTTGGCTGCCATGTGGGTGCTGGGATTTGAATCCCAGGGTTCTGTAAGAACAGGTCCTGCCCTTAAGCACTGAGCCATCTCTCCAGGATGAAGGATGACTATTGAGCTTTTTTTAATCATCAGAATGTGTTTAAATTCTTGAAATTGAAAAATTTCTCAAAAAGACAGTATGGGAAAGCATGAAGACTTAAATTATCTATTTTGACCATAGGAACATTGTTAATAACATAAAAAGGAACGTTGTCAACCAGAATGATGAGGCGAAAGCACAGGAAAACGGGGACTGGTATCTTATATTTGAGTTTAGGAATCATTTATACCTGTTTTGTGTGAAGCCTTTAGAGTGTTTAAGTCACCCTCAAAAGAGAAGAAAAGATGTTTCTGAAGACAAAAGTTTTAAAAATAATTTTAGTTTTGGATTATTAGTTTATAGCAGTCTGTATCGTACAATTTCCTAAAATTTAATTTTATATTTCATTTATTATTTTATTATATTTTTAAATATTTCATTTATTATTTTTATTTTATGTGTATGAGTTTTTGACTGCATGTATATAAACACACCCATGTTGTGCAATGCCCATAGAGTTAAGAAGATGGTGTCAGGTCTCCTGGAACTGGAATTAGCCACCATGTGGGTGCTGGGAATCAAACCCAGGTCCCCTGCCAGAGTAATTAGTGTTCTCAGCCAGTGAGCCATCTCTCCCGTCTTATTTATTTATTTATTTATTTATTTATTTATTTTTCTGTTGAATTTTTTATGTTTCATACATAATTTTTCACCCAGTCTTAAGTGCCTTTATACTAGATTTATGACTCTTCCAGCCATGTGTTTTTGCTTGTTTACAGTTCCTTTTCATTGATCTACTTGTCTGTTTTTGTGCCAGTACCAGGTTGTTTTTATTACAATAGCCCTGTAATATAAGTCAGGTATGGTTATTCCCCCCTTGTGTTGCTCTTTTTGCTCAGAGTTGCTTTGGCTATCTTGGGTCTTTTGATTTTTCCATATGAATTTAAGGATTTTTTTCTAAGTCTGAGAAGAAACTTATGGGGAGTTTGATTGGGATTGCATTGAATCTGGTCTTTTTGTATTTCTCCACTTGTTTGTTGTTGTAAAGAAAGGTTTCTGATTTTTCTAGGTTAATTTTGTATTAGGCTACTTTACTGAAACTCTGGATGGTTTCTTGGAGTTTCTTGGTGGAGTTTTTTGCATCCCTTAAGTACACTATCATATAATTTGCAAAAAGGGATAGTTTGACTTCCTCTTTTCCAATTAGTACTCCTTTAATTTCTTTTTCTTGTCTTATATCTGTAGCAAGTATTTCAAGCACTATATTGAAGAGGAGTGAAGATAAGGGGAAGCTTTGCTGAGTTTTTGATTTTAAGGGGAATGCTTCTAATTTTTTCCCCATTTAGAATGAAGTTGGCTGTGGGCTTCCTGTATATGGCTTTGAATATGTTGAGGAATGTTCCCTCCAGTCCAGTTTCCTCTAGGGCTTTAAACATTAAGTCATGCTGGATTTTGTTGAAGGCTTTTTCTGCATTGATTGAGATAGCCATGTGATTTTTGACTTTCAGCCCATTTATGTGTTTTGTGATATTTATTGTTTTGTGTATGTTGAACAATCCCTGCATCTGTGGTATAAATCTGAGCTGGTCATGGTGAGTGATCTTTTTGATGTGTGCCTGTATGCAGTTTGCAAGTATTTTGTTGAGAATTTTTGCATCTATGTTCTTTAATGAAATGGGCTTATAATTTTATTTTTTGGTTGTATCTTTGCCTGGTTTGAGTATTAAAGTGATACTGGCTTGGTAGAAAGAATTTGGTAGATTTCCTTTTGTTTCTATTCTTTTGAAAAATTTGAGTAAGAATGTTTGTATGTCCTCTTTAAAGGTTTTACAGAACTCTGCCGTAAATCCATCTGGGCCTGGGCTTTTTATTTATTTATTTTTTATTTTTACTTTTTTAGTTGGGAGATTTTGAATTAAAGAAACTTACTGGAATTAGCTTCCCTGTTACCACTATTGTATTGTAGTTTTGCATTTGGCTTGACAGAGCTTTCGCTCAAGTAATCAGCACTACTGAGCCAATGAACTAGTATTGGAGGGCAGCTTAGCAATAGTGATTCAGAAAAGGCTGATTAGTTTTAAATCTGAAATCTTTAAAAATTCGATGCCATTTTCTTTGTTTTTGTCTACTATTTGCTTCATTGTTTTTCAGCTGCTCTAAGCCTAATATGGTTATGAGGTCAAGTGGAAGAACTGAACTAAGGCTGTTTTTGAAATTGGAGATAACGGGTGACTCTTCATAGGAATAAGATAACTTCAATTTTGAAGTTAAGGAAATGCTACTCCAAAAACGATTTGTAAAATTATGAGGCTGACATCTGTGTAAATCCATTGGTGCCTTTGCATATACAAGCATGTAGAGGGTCTGTATTGTTTTCCACCAATATACTTTATGACTTTCATCTCAAGTAAAGCTTCTGATATCATGATTTCTGTCATCATAATGTAAATCTTTGTGAGCTAGTCTAGCTGTAGTCAGTTCAGAGTTCCTGAGGGCAACATTTAGATGATTTAATGTATCTAGTTTGGACTACTCACAGTGCTTATTTAATTTTGGCAATTCCTGGAGTGTCTTCCTCATGTTGCTACTCAAGAAGCGGTGGTGGAAAGCTACCTCATAACTCATTTGGCCCTGACAGACCAAAAATTTAGTCTTGAGCCAAGATAAACCCAAGAGTCAGTTTTGCATTTACTTAGTAACAGAAAGTGTGATTATTCCTCAGTGACCATTCAGAAAGCTATTCCATGTAACTGATGTGAGCTTGTACCTTGATGCCAGTTCTATATTCATTTGTACTTTCTCTGATGCCTTGGTAATAGTTGTGAGAAGAAATGTGTGTCCTTTTGCCACATAAAATTCATTTTTAATGTAAGACCTCTTTTTCCTGACAAAGAGAAAGAAAATACCATTATTCTTTAATTTATTAAAGCAATAATAAATTGGCAAACCAATAAGGCAAGAGGACATACCTAACAAAAAAGGATATTGATTTCAGTTTGAAGTCCATTTTCCCCTGAATATTCATAAATCAATGTTATAGGAAAAAATAAATGTTGGAAAGGATGAAGGTATCTTGAAATCTTTCCGTATAGAATTCCATTTTGAACTGTATCATATTTGATATAGATCAAATAGATATCAGCAACTTAAGATACTCTTTAAATTTTACTATGTTAATACAAAATAATAAAAATAAATATCTTTTGAACTTTAAATATCATGAAGTCCTCAATTAAATACTTACTGAGTGCCTACTATGTGTCAGGATCTGTGTAATATGCTAGATAAAATATCAGTGAAATATAAACAGCTTTTATAAGGAATAAAGTTTCTAGTATTTCCTCAAAATTTAATTTCTGACTAGATAAATGCCTTTCTTATTTTCTTGAATTCCACATGCTGCAGGCATTGATCATGATAGCTCATTTTAATAAATATATTTTTATTTATTCACTTTGTGGTGTGTGATTGTGTGTGTGCACGCATGTGTGTTTGTGTAGGCATGCATGCATATGCGATAGATGACATGTGTATTGAAGTCACAGGATAGCAGTTTAGGTATCAGTTCTCTCCTCCTACTTTGTTTTAAGGCAGGGTCTCTCTTTTGGTTTCTGCTGCAACACTGTAAATTCAATTTGATCCTAGTGCTTCTGGCTGATTCTTCCTGTCTCCACTTCTTATCTTGCCAAAGAAATCCTGGGATAACAGATATCCATTATGGTATCTAGCTTTTCATGTGCATTCAGGAGGATGATTCAGGGTTGTCAGGCTTGTGTAGGGAACAATTTACCTTGTCCTATTTTTAGTTGATTTTAAATATCATCCTGACTATGATATGTTAATGTTTAGTTAAGCATTATTCTATTAGTGTTTGTGAGGATTATTCTGGATGAGATCAATTAATCATTGAAATAGTCTACTAAATAAAATAGATTATCCCTCATAATATGAGTGATCATTATCCAGTCTAATGGAAGTCTGAGCAGAACAAAAGGTGGGGAAAGAAAGAATTTATACTTTTTGCCTGGCTATTTCTGAACTAGAATGTTTTTCTTCTCTTGAACTCATACTGGAACTTCATTACCATTTTGTCTTGTTTTCAGGCAATGTATCATGAGATTTCTTAGCCTCCACATTTTTGAGCCAATTCATTTAACAAATCTTTGTGTGTGTGTGTGTGTGTGTGTGTGTGTGTGTGTGTAACCGCAGTATTTATTTTATGGGAGTGCTTCTTAGTATTACAAGGCTACTTGAGTTTTTGTCCAAACTTTTTCTAAAATATTATACAGTAGTTAAAAGTATCAGGCTGGCATAACTTAGCCTTTCTTATCGACTGTACTTAATGCCCATTATCATTTTGGCTGAGGGACTTAAAGGATAACTTTGTTCCTTGCCCTCAGAGATCAACTAAGTCTCAGGGGACTATGCATGAGGTCATCTCTTGAAATGTCCTGTGAATGTGAGTCACCAGTCTTCCTGTGCAGGGAGGTCTTGGGGGTCCACTAATGGGAATTCATCCAGTGTCCAGTCTATAAAGTGGAAAGTCTCCTCATGCTTCAAAAAGGGAAGCCTGGCCTAAGAAGACCTGATTTTGTCCTGGAGTTGATGTAACTGGTAAATGAAAAGCCAAAAAGAGCCAGGGACTTCCTCTCCCCAAAACACAAGTGACCCCTGAGGACCAGATCCTCAACTGACCTTGAAAAAACAAAAACCGTGGTTAATCTGGGCTAACTGTGTGGCCTTAAACATCCAAAAGGAAAGTATAGCCAGAAATAAATAATTAGTAAGGCCTGAGAAATTGTACTTCAGGTATAACTTGAGATCTTATTAAAAAGACAAAAAGTAAAAAGACAGAGAGAAAAAGAGCACTGTCGTTTCACCTGTCTTCAGTTCTTACTGGCAAGTAGAGCTACCCTGTGGCTATCACTGCTTTTTCCATCCTTCAAAGACATAAAGCACAGCTTTTCAACATTTCACTGGACTGAATAAACCTTAAGTGCCAGGTGGGGACTGCTGAGACATCCAGCTTGTGGACTGAGCAACTACTGGTGTTTCAGCCTCTTCAGAGTATAGACTGCCATTGTTGGACTACCCAGGCTGTATTACGGAGACCAGTACAGGAAGATCAAGACGGGATGCTGGGCATGGTGATGCGCGCCTTTAATCCTTGCACCCGGGAGGCAGAGGGAGGCAGATCTTTGTGAGCTCAAGGCCAGCCTGGTCTACAGAGTGAGTTCCAGGCCAGCTGGGGCTACAAGGAAACCCTGTCCTGAAAAGACAAAACAAACAAACAAACAAACAAACAAAAAAACAAACCCAAAACAACAAACCAACAACACTCCTTAAGGAAAACATGACATCTTTCAGCCTAATAAAGAAAAAAGAAAAAAAATCGTAAGCCAAAGATGCTAAAACCTATGATGGCATAATCTTGATATATGTGGCATGCATATATGCATATTTTGGAGTGATGCAAATTGGAAGGAACAACACAAAAAAAGGCTGGGTCAAAGAACTGACTGAAACGTTGAACTTCTCTCTGGAACAGTAAACTTCTGCATCAAAAATTTTAAGAGACTTAGAAAAAGATGAAAACCATGTTTTGCAGAATGCATGAGCTCTGGTGGAATTAGGATGGGGCAAGGAAAGGGGAGTTGGTGTAGTGTAGATTTGATTGGGAAATTTTCTATGAAATTCACAAAGCTTCAATAAAAATTGGCTTTGGGGAAAAAAAGAAACAATCAAGGAAGTGAAGAGAAAACCCACAGAGTGGGAGAAAATCTTCACCACTGATAAGTATGACAGAGCATTAACATCCAGAATATATAGACTATTTAAAAACCAAAGAAGTAAGAAAACAAATGACCTATTCAAAAGATGGATTAAAGAGCCAAATAGAGACTTCACCAATAAGGAAGTAAAGATGGCTAAGAAACATATTTAAAAATGTTCAACATCGTTAATAATTAAGGAAATGCAAATCAAAACCCCTTCAAGGCATCATCTCACTCCAATAAGACTGGCCAAGTTCAAGAAAACAAAGGACACCAAAATGCTGGAGAGGTTGTGGGGAAAGGGGAACACTCATCCACCACTGGTGGGAATGTAAACTCATACAAGCACCATGGAAAGCAGTGTGGAGAACCCTCAAAAGATTCAAAATGAGCCCACCACCTGACCCAGTCATACCACTTCTGGGTATGTATATACCCACAAGACGTATCCTACCAATAAATCTTTTTATACATACATCTATAATGCATGTAATGAATAGGCATATGTACATATATATGAATGTACATGTGAACACATGTAAATATGTAGTTGAATACAATTTCAGTTCTGTTTGTCTGCAGAACCATGATTAATACACCAATAAACTCCAGGAGCAGGCAAAGACACAGGAGGCCAAGTCTCCAAAGCTGCACTCTGCAAAACCCCAAGGAAGTCCCTCTCTTTGTGGAGTGCATCAGACATCAGAACTATGGACGACCCCCAAACCAACAGTCTAGGCTTTTTTTGGTAACTTACCCCTGAAAATTAAGTTGGAAATATCTCAAACTATGTTTTAAAATATAGATAAACCAAGCATGGTGGCACACACCTTGAATTCCAGCACTTGGGAGGCAAATCAGGCAGATCTGTGATTTTCAGGCCAGCCTAGTCTGAATAGAGTTCCAAGCCCCTTGGGCTACAAACTCTGTTGCTATATATATATATATATATCTCATACAATTTTGAATAGGTCTATCTACCATTCAGAAAAACAGGAATGTATGCCACTTAAAACTGGAGTTTTGATTTACAAAATGAGACATAAAGACCTTTGGGAATGGATTGATACGATTTGCAATATTAAAGGAGGCAAGATTCAATGTCCAAGTATAATGGAGAATTATAATACTTGTGTGTAAATTTCTTAGCTCCCCAGATAAAATAAAAAATTTTGTATGCCTGGCCACCCTGAGACAGTATTGGTCAAATGTGACTGACAAAGCTGAACCAGATTATGATTTAATGACACAAAAAGTAGCTGCTTGATTAAATTTCATGTAATATTCAGCCAGCCTATGATATAATATCCATAAAAGGATCAAATGGAAAAACAAGCCACCAGAGGATTATTGAGTTTAAAAATAATGGTCAGCTAGGATAACTAGCCACAGGTGCACTCAATTGCTCTGCTTTTGTGAAAGTTCAATTTATTTTGTAAATTTTCATGTTCTTAAATTCTCATGTAAGAAGTAATAAGGAAATAATGCATAGGTATTTGATTTCCTGGATTCAGGGGCTGCTCATGATAATAATCCCTGGCAGTGGAAACTGATTACAATTTGTCTGCAATAATTTTCTAGTCAATTAAAAAACACCATCATAGTTTTAAAAGTTAGTGGGTAGAAATTTTGTACAGTCACCTTTTATTTGTGGGCCTTAATCTATTTTGGATATGGATTAACTATCTGATGTTAACTTTAAGAGTGAATATCTTTCGGTTACACTTAGAAACACTGCTTGGCATTACAGCAACCACTTCTATTTATTTGAGAGCCATTTAACAAGAAAAACTACAAAAAATAAAAGCCAACTGAAAAACAAAGCTTTAAAAGTTTTAGGCAAAACTTCCCCAAATTCCGTTGCAGTTGCAAGCGTGGGTAGCATGAATGGTAAAACAAATGTTCAGCAATGAATGCAATTCTCTCCTTTTTCTCTTTCCCTCTTCACATGGGACACACTTTTTTGGTTCTATTAATTCTAAGGAGGCCTATCCTTTTTCAATTTATGTGCCCAAATACTATGCCTTTTAAGTTTCTATCATCTATCTATCTATCTATCTATCTATCATCTATCTATCTATCTATCTATCTATCTATCTATCTATCTATCTATCATCTATGTATCTATCATCTATAATCTGTCTGTCTGTCTATCGTATATGTGTGTGTGTGTGTGTGTGTGTGTGTGTGTGTGTGTGTACATATTTTTGCCACAGTGCATGTGCAGAGGATAAAGGAGATTCTGAGGAAATTTTAACACAGAGAGAAAAGATTTGCTTCACCAAAACCTGTGCAAGGCAAGAATAGAAAACTTCAGTGTTATTTGGAGTAGAGGCTTATCTCTTGCTCCCAGCAAATATACAAGGAGTTGTAAATGTAACATGAGTCTGTGCTTCATCAAAAATATAGCCTGTTCAAAAAAGAATAGGAAGCATTAAATGGGGGTGGGAATGGGAAGGAATGGAAGAGGAGGGGAGAAGGGAAGGGATAACTAACACTAATAGCTTTTGAAAAAGTCACACGGAAACAAACTACTATAAAAGTTTCTATTTTTTCTTAATTATAAACATGATCAAAGAAGTTTCTTAAATATAATGTATGACGCTGACTCATAATGACTTATCCTTATACCAATAAAATGGTGCATTCCTCAATTATCACCAGAGGAATTTCTTATCATATATGGTGATTAATAAAGAGACCCACAACTGGTCAACATGCATAGAAAAAGTAAACAAGGAGTGCTCAGACCTAAATGGGACAACTATATCATAACTCTTCCCAAGAATCAGAGATCAATGTGGAAGAAGGGGGAAAAGATCATAAGAACTAGAGGTCGTGGAAGAATAGAAGGAATTGGTGCTGTTTGGACCCAACAGTGCATTTGTATATATGAACCCACAGTGCTTGGGACAGCATGCACAAGGCCTGTGCAAGCCCAAGTCAGGTGAAAAACCAGCATGCATGGTGAGGAGGGCAGGAAGCCTCAGCCACAGATTAAGATTTATTTGCAATTGATAACTTCTGGGAGAGGAAGGGTCCATTTTTTTTCAAGGGAGAGAGGACTGGTAGGTGACCAGACTGCAAGAGATGGAGTCACATCCAAGAACATTTGGGGAACACAGATTAGTTTTGATAGGCCTTTAATAAAAGAAAAAATAATCAGGTCTGGAGAGATTGCCTAGTGGTTAGGAGCACCGACTGCTCTTGCAGATGACTCTGGTTCGATTCCCAGCACCCACATGGCGGCTGAGAACTGTCTTTAACTCCAGTTCCAGGGGAATCCAACTCCCTCTTCTGACCTCCGCGGCATTGCACGACACGGGTGCACAAACCTACATGCAAACAGCACATTCATACGCATAAAATAAATTAAATAAATAAAATTAAAAAAAGAAAAATAATCATGCAGGACACAAGTCAGAGGGGTAAAGATGGGGGGAGGAGTCTAAATATGATAAAACATTGTATGAAATTCTCAAAGTATCAATGAAAATATCTTATAAAGTAGGGCAAGCGATTAAAGAAACAAATGATGAATGGCATCCCTCATTTGTGGATGCTAGCACCAAATCTATAGTTGAAAGGCAAGCTGAAAAAAGTTAATGTTATATTTCTTTTTATCTGAAGGCAACTATGCTGTTATAATGTGAATTCTGTAACGGGCTCTAGAGTTAACTGACCACTTATTTTCAGACTTTGTAATTGTGGTACATGTATGGAGGGTATGTATTCATATATTAGAGTAATATAAAATTAAAGGGAAAAATGCGAATCCCTAAACACATTTCAGAATTTGCATACAGTTTATTTTCAAAGGTCATAATTTTAGCATCTATGTGACCTGTATATATAGGCATATTTTGGAGCAATACAAATGGGAGAGAACAACAATGACAAAATGACTGTATCAAAGAACTGACTGAAACAGCTAACCTCTACCTAAAGAATAAACCTCTGCAGAGAAAAACTTTTAAAAGACTGAGAAAAAGATACAAGACATGTATGGCAGAATGCATGAACTGCAGTGGGGGGGTCATGGAAAAGGGAGTGTGTCTAAATTGGACTGAGAAACGATCTATGAAACACACAAACCACCAATAAAATATTTTATTTACAAAAAAAGATATACTTACAATGTGATCATTAACAAAGTTGTGGAGCAAGGTTGATTTTTCTTATCAATCCCTCCTGTCTCTTATCCCAAGGACAGAGCTAAAATGTTACTCATTTAAAGTAGATGATATATATCAGCTCAAAATCAACTAGGAATCATCGCAATTTAAGCAAGACATAATTGCTCCATGAATTAATTTAGGAACTGTGGAGATTTAGAAGACAAATATGAGAGGGTTTGTGCAAATACAGCAAAAGTAAACCGATTGCACGCTGAGCATAACAATGTGTTTCTTGGAATATTGTACTGTCTGATAGATAATGGGTATAGAGCAATTACTGAAGAATGAGACATTGAAGGACAGAATCAATTGGGAATTTTAAATGAAGAAAGGATGAGTGAACACTGTTTTTTTATAACACAGTTTAATTTTTTTGAAAAAGTTTTTTTATTGATGTTTTGAGTATTTCATACATCATTTTTCAGTTCAGTTCAGACATATTCCCCTTTCCCTTCCCCCACCCCACCCCACCCCATCCCAGATCATGCATTCTGCCATAACTGTCCTGTATCTTTGTCTCAATCTTTTTTTATGTTTAGGAATTCATATTTTCCTCCATTAATTTTATATTACTCTAAAATATGGATACATACTCTCCACACACATACAGTAATTACAGAGTCTGAAAATAATTGGTGGGTGTATTCTAGAGCCCATGGAGAGATTCACATTACAACAACATAGCTGCTTTCAGATAAACAGAAATGTAACCATAATATGATTCAGCTTGCCTTTTGTCTGGGGGATTTGGTATTAGCATCTTCAAATGATGGAAACCATTCTCCATTTGTCTTTTTGGGACTGTGTTACTTCACTCAGCATAATGGCTTCAAGCTCCAACCATTTACCTGCAAAGTTCATAATGCCATATTTCTTTATCACTGAATAGTACTCCATTGTGTAGATGTTCCACATTTTTGTCATCCACTCATCTGTTGAGGGTCATTTGGGTTGGTTCCACCTCTTTGCTATTGTGAAGAGAGATGCAATAAACATGGATGTGCAGGTATCTTTGGGGTAGGATGAGTCTTTGGGGGTATAGGAGTGGTATGACTGAGTCAGTGGTAGGCTCATTCCGAGTCTTTTAAGGGTTCTCCATACAACTTTCCATAGTGGTTGTACAAGTTTACATTCCTATCAGCAGTGGACGAGTGTTCCCCTTTCCTCAAAACCTTCCAGAATTTGGTGTCTTTTGTTTTCTTGATCTTAGCCAGTCTTATCAGAGAAATGTGATATGTTAAAGTGGTTTTAATTTACATTTCCTTAATTATTAGCAATGTTGAACACTTTTTAAGATGTTTCTCAGCCATCTTTAATTCTCACTGGTGACGACTCTGTTCAGCTCTTTACTCCATCTTATGAGTAGGTCATTTGTCTTCTTTGTTTTTTGAGTAGTTTATATATTCTTGATGTTAATGCTCTGTCAGATGTGTCACTGGTAAAGATTTCTTCCCACTCTGTGGGTTTTCTCTTCACCTCCTGTATTTTTTTTTTTTTTGAGTTTTATGAGGTCCCATTTGTTGACTGTTGACCTTACTTCCTGTACAGCTGCTGTCTGATTTAGAAAGTCTTTTCCTACGCCTATGTCTTCTAGGTTGTTGCCAACATTTTCTTTTATCACCTTCAGTGTTTCAGGCTTCACGTTGAAATTTTTGATCCGCCTGGAGTTGATTTTTTACAGGGTGAGAGGTAGGGGTTTAATTTTGTTCTTCTACAGATGATGATCCAATTTTGCCAGTACCATTTTCTGAAGATGCTATCCTTCCTCCATTGAGGTTTTTTTTTGCCTCTTTGTCAAATATGAGGTGGCTGAAATTGTATGAGCTCAAGTTTGGAACTTCAGTTTTGTTCCATTGGTCAACTGGTCTGTTTGTGTGCCAGTACAAGGCTGTCTTTATGACTATGGCCTGTATTATAGTTTGAAGTCTGGTAGGTCAGTCCCCCCTGTATTGCATTTTTTACTCAGGGCTGCTTTATCTATTCAGGGTCTTTTGTTTTTCCATATGAATTTGACGATTTTTTTTCCAAGTCTGTGAAGAAGCTCATAGGGATTTTAATTGGGATTGCATTGAATCTGTATATCAGTTTGGGTAAAATGGACGTTTTTACTATATTAATTTTTCCCAATCCATGAGCATGGGAGGTCTTTCCAACTTTTGATGTCATTTTCAATCTCCTTCTTCAGAGGTTTAAAATTTTTGTTGTACTGCTCTTTGGTATCTTTGGTTAGGTTTATTTCCAGGTATCTTACTATTTTTGAGGCTATTGTGAGTGGGAAGGTCTTCTTATAATCCTTCTTCACTTGTTTATTGTTGGTTTAAAGAAAGGCTACTGATTTTTCTAGATTAATTTTGTAGCCTGACACTTTACTTAAATTCTTAATCATTTCTAGAAGTTTTCTGATGGAGTTTTTAGCATACCTTAGGTAAACTATTATATCATCTGTAAAAAAGGCATAGCTTAACTTCTTCTTTTCTGATTAATATTCCTTTAATTTCCTTCTCTTGTCTTATTGCAAGTGTTTCAAGCACTATGTTGAAAAGGAGTGGTGATAGGGGGCAGCCTTGCCAGGTTCCTGACTTTAAGGGAAATGGTTCTAATTTTTCTCCATTTAGGATGATGTTGGCAGTGGGTTTGCTATATATGGCTTTGATCATATTGAGAAATCTTCCTTTCAGTCCTATTCCCTCTAGGACTTTAAGCATGAAGGGATGCTGGATCTTGTCAAAGGCATTTTCTGCATCAATTGAGATAATTATGTGGTTTTTGTCTTTCAGTCCATTTATGTGTTTTATGATATTTATTATTATTATTTTTTTACATATGTTGAACCATCCCTGCATCTCTGATATGAATCCAACTTGATCATTATGGATGATTTTTTTTTCTTTTTAGTTTTAACCTTTTTTTTTTGGTATTTTTGAGACAGGGTCTCCCTTTTAGTACCAGGTGTCCTGGAGCTCACTCTGTAGACCAGGCTGGCCTTGAATCCACAGAGCTCCACCTACCTCTGCCTCCCGAGTGCCGGGATTAAAGGCGTGCGCCACCACGCCTGGCTGGATGATCTTTTTGATGTAGGTCTGTATGCAATTTGCAAGTATTCAGCTGTGGGGATAGCACAACTATTAAAGGCTGATGCTAAGAACCGGGAAAAAAAAAACCCTAGAAAACAAACACTGATTTTTATTAAAGTTGCAGTAACAGTAAAACAAAATTTGTATCATAAGGAGATATGGGAAATATCAGACACAGATATTAAGAGCGCCATCATGAGTTAATTACTTGAACATGATGCTTCAGCAAATTGCCTACAATGTAGTGGCTGACACTAGTTAGGAAAGAAAATCACCAGTTTGTCAAATTTCTCAAGGTAACAACAGTCAGTGTAAAGTTATCACTGGAGGAGAGAAAACGAAAACACAATGGGCAAAAGACTAGACAAAAGAAGCCAGAGCTAAAAATAAACCCAAGATTATATTCAGCCTTGGGTTTAAAAGGAAAAACAAAACAGAAAACAACAACAACAATAAAATAAACCTCCCAAAACACAGAGAAAGAAAAAATCAGAATGAAATAAAGCAAGTTATTTCACAATTTTAGAAGCTAAAAAGACCATGTTTTAAAATAAAATGATCAACTTAGCTGTCTTCAGCAGGGTTTAGAAGAAAAATCTTGAAAATGCTCAATAGGATATAAGCTTAATTTTGAAAGAATAAATTTGGTAAAGAAGTTAAAGTATGTGGAGGTGGTAGATGGCCTGGGAATGAACGGGAATGAGAATAGGGAAGGGGGAGAACTTGTTTAAATATTTAATGGCAAATTATACTTTGGAAAATTCTTAGTCTCTGGAAAGAACTGTGTTGAGTGTATTTATTTGCTTTACAGAACTGAAATTCATAAAATAGGTCATTCATATCAAAGTGATATTGTTTATATTGGCTGATATTGTCCAAAATGGTTCTGAGTAACACAAGGATACTTGGAACATAGAGCACCTTTTCTGCAATGAAACAAAATCAATACAGTTTTTTTTTCCCTTTTCCTTCCATGTATAATCTATTTGCAGCTTTCTACTTGCATTAGTATAAGTTAAAACTTTGCAGAGACCCATCTATGTGATATAATCCTGATTTATAAATATATATAAACCAATAAATAATGGACAACTCTGTAATGTGGTCACTCACCCCAATCAGAGCCAGATTCTTAGGAAAGATAATGTACAGTCGCTGCTATTTTTTGCCTAAGACCAGGAAGATGGTCTGGAGATAAATTCCAAGAGTTCACTAGCCAGCTCACCTAGCTCTAATAGCAAGTTTATAGTTCAGTGAAAGATATTGTATCAAGTAAATAAGAGAGAGGGCAATAAGGGAAGATATAAAGGAGTTCATCGATTCAATTAGCTTGGCTGCCCAAAAGAGCTCCACCCATTTCTACATCTCCTTCACTGGTGTTGTAGACACACACTGTGCCATTTTTTTTACATGAGTACTGGGGATGCAAATTCACGTCCTCATGCTTACTTAGCAAGTCCTTTGAAATATGATATAAATAGCTTTACTTTTTAATTGCTTAAGGGTTTCATATATTTATCTATTAAATTGCAGCTATTTTCACCTTTCCAACTTCCCCTTTCCATTTTCCCCCTCTTGGAACCCTTCTTCTCCCCATCTGACATTTTACTTTCATGTCTTCCTTTATTTTTTTGTTATTATTTTTTTGAGACAAGGTCTCTCTAGAGGCCTAGCTGACCTCAAGCTCACTATGTAGAACAGGCTGATCTTGGTCTCACAGAGAACCACCTGCCTCTGTCTCCTAAGTGCTGGGAGTGTAGTGCAGCCTGGCCTCATGTCCTCTTTTTGTGTGTGGCCCACTGAGTTTAATTATAATTTCTTGTCTCTGTGTGTGGAAGCTTGTTTACTGAAATAAGGGCAATTTATCAGTGGCTTTGTTCTGAGGAAGGTGACAGCCCTCCTACAACAGCCATTAATTGCCAATTGTCCTTCTGGGAAAGGTGGGGCTCATATATTCCTCCTGAAACCAAGAAGAAATGCTGATGGGTCCCATTTTATGCAGGCCTTGTACAGATAACCACATCTGAAGTGAGTCTGTGAGTATAGGGGTATGTTATGTCCAGAGGACATCTTTTCCTTTTGCTGCACATCTTCATATCATCTGCCTCTTCCATTCTTTCTACCCTTCTTTTATGAAGTTCCTGAACTTGGAAGGGGTACTATAGCTAGCTGCCCCTTGCAGGAGCAAGCCCTTAATTATCACCTAATCTCAGCACTTTAACTATGGATTTCTGCATTAGCCACTGCCTACTGCTGTAAGAAGGTCCTTTGATTAGAGTTGGGTGTAATAGTAATCTATGGCTATAGACTTAAGTATTTATTGCTCATTTGATAACATGACTGCTTATCAAAACAATAGTTTTAGGCTTCCTTCTAGAGCCTATGACCTCTCCAGCCAGTCGTTTTTGACCAGATATATGGGACTAGGCATGAGTTCCTCCTTATGAAGCAGATCTCAGTTCCAATAAAAAATATTGGTTATTCCCATAAGAGCCATGCCACTATTGCACTAAAGCATACACCTTTTCTGATAAGCCATTATTATAACTCACAGAATTCACAGCTGGGGAAGACTGGTGACATTTCTCCCACAATATCCTGCATAACACCTCTGGCATGATAAAGGCTAACTGGTTGAAAGGATGTTTCCAGCTCAACTCCAGTTTGATTTATCCAGGACCTTCAACTAAAGTTGTCTCCAGCAATTGGATCTTACTATCAAGTTCCGGTGGGGAATCAAGAGAAATGGCAATAGTTGACAGTATTTTGTGTGACTCTGGGGCCTCCATGCTCAAGCACACTCATAGGGAGGTGTCCCGTACCTTGTACTGGGATTTATATTTGACAATCCATGCCTTCTGGGATGAAGTTAACTATCCATGATGGGGACCTCCATTCAAGATCATGTACTTTAATAACCTTATGCAATAGTAGGTGTCCATATGGCTTTTTCACATGTCCTTAATTTTGGTTACCCCATTCTCCTCCTCCTCCTCCTTTTCCCTATTATCCTATCTCTTCATGTTTAGAACTATCTACCTTGTCTATTTCCTACTCCACTTTCATTTCCAATGTGTTCCACTACCCTCTCCCTCCCTTTAATGGGCTCTTTCTGCCTTTATAGCCTTTACCAGCATACAGTGTAAAGCATAATACTCTAAGGTTTATAGCTAGGATACTAATGTAAGGGTGAACATGCAGTATTTATCTTTCTGGGCCTGGGGTACTTCACTCCATACATATTTTTCTAGTTCCATTCACTTTTATGCAAATTTCAGCATTTGATTCTTCTTTATTGCTGAATAAATTTTTTTTTAATTTTATTTATTTCCATATGTGTATGAATGTATCGTCTGCATGCAAGTCTGTGCACCCGTGACGTGCAATGCCGCGGAGGTCAGAAGAGGGCGTCGGACTCCCCTGGAACTGGAGTTCTCCTGGAATTGGAGTTTCAGACGGCTCTCGGCCGCCATGTGGGTGCTGGGGATCGAACCCGGGTCCTCTGCAAGAGTGGTCGGCGCTCTTAACCACTAGGCCATCGCTCCAGCCCCTGAATAAATTTTTATTGCTTATATTATGTATATGTACCATATTTTTATTAGCCATTTATCACTTCATGGATATCTATGCTAGTCTACTTCCTTACTGTTGTGGATAGAGCCACATTGAACATGGAAGTACAGGTATCTATATCCATCAGTATGGAGTCCTTTAGGTATATGCCCAGAAATGTTATAGGTGGTTCATATAGCAGTTCTATTTTTAATTTTCTCCACACTGATTTCCATAGTGGGTACATCACTTTATACTCCCACTTGGAGAAGGTTTCCCCTTTTCCCACATCCATGCCAACATTTGTAGTCAATTTCTTTTCTTGATAGTAGAAATTCTCATTGGAATAAGTTGAAATCTCAAAGTTTAATTTTGTATTTTATTAATGGCTAAAGATATTGAACACTGAAAAAAGGATTTAGTAGCCGTTTGTATATTTTATTCAGAGAAATTTCTGTTTAGTTTCCCAACTAGTTTTTAGCCAAATTGTTTGCTTTTTTGATGTTTAGATTTTTCCATATTCTAGACAATAATGTTCTCTTAGAGGGCAAAGAATTTCTCTAAGTCCTGATGTTTTTCCTATTTTTAAAATAGTTTGACAGTTTTATATATTGAGTTTTCATGTTCACTCCCCATTATTCTCTCTCTTCAGCTCCTTTTCTCATTGGTATACTTCTTCTCAAGGAGTTGCCTCCTAATTTGTCTTCTTTTATGTGTGGCCCACTGAGTTTATTAGATTTAGTTGCTCCAACAAACATTAATAGCCTGTAGTCCTAATGGGAGGGTGGGGACTCAGCAGCCCCTCCTTAGCTCTTACATCCTTTCTGTCTTAACTCCTATATTTTAATGCCATAACATATCACATTTTTTTCCTAGTCTGAACATTGATTCTTTAAGCACATGACCTTATAGAAGTTATGTGAGGATGTGAGCATGTGAGGTTTATTCTATCGAGTACTCTAATTGGGGGTTGAGGTATTGTTAGAAGGATAACTGGACTTGAGGCTGACAAGTGTGTATATCTAAATATCTGTCAGAAAAACAACCAATTCCAAATAACTTCAATCACTCTGGGTCTACCAGATAGGTCTGAAAGAAATACAAGCAGACACGAAAAGTAATACATTTTGCAATCACTGAGAATATCTCTTGGAGTAATGTGGAAACATTTTCTGGAGAGTTTATATTTTTAAGCTCTGGGGACTATGCTTTGGGAACTATGATTTTTTTCTTGCCATCACAGTGCAGAAATGAAAGTAGAGGTTTTCAACTGTGTCTAAATGGCCATATGACAGGCAAAGGTTAATAGTGAGAGGTGATTTTTAGAGATCTTTGTGTGCTATTGAATTACTATTTACATTCTTTAAGCACCTGCATCTGCAAATTATGGTGGGTTGATTATAGAATACATTTCACAGTCTATGTATTGGTGGACGCTGATATTCTTGTGGGCACGGGTGAGGGAAAATTCAAGACAATAGCATATAATACATGATAATGCAGGGACTCATAAGGTGCCTGTCCTAGTATATGACAGATTAAACAAGAAAATTTGCATCTATTTTACATTTCAAAGGATCTGTATGTTTAGAAAGGAGTTAAAAAGGAGAGGTGTGTGCTAAATAGAGACTACAAAAAGAGTTGTGTGCTGTAGAAACAAGTGTTTCTTTAGAGGCATGGCACTACAGGGGGACTGGAGGGGATGTAAGGAGCAAAGAGGAATGTAGATGTGCCAATGTGACAGATAAGCCATGTTAAAAAATTGGACTTTGTCTCTATCTGAGGCACAAGCAGGAAACCATTGTAGTTCTGAGCATGGGAGTGCTATAGTAAAATTCTTGTTGTAGCTTGGAAGTACAAGAATGGGAAGGAGAATCTGGATATGGAGTATCCTGGTAAATGGTAGCACAAAGTAAGTGAAGCAGTAGCTTCAATTGAAAGAAGGTAGTAATTCAAGGAGAATTTGGTTTACTCAAGAATTTAGTATCCAAATACTTTTCACCCTCATTCAGGATTTCATCATCACCTTCAATTCCATATTTCTGAGAAACCAGCTCCACTTTAGCCCTTGCTGTCTATAGAGCTTTATAGCTGGATAGTTTCCAGTCTTATGGCAGCCTAGTTAAAAAAGATTGAAAACCCAGATGAAATTATTTTATGTTTTAAGATTTTAGAAATTGAGACACTGAAATTGCATCAGCAAACATTTGTAAGATGATCTGAAATGTCATATAGCTATTGATATAGCTTATTTAAGGACGAAAACCATCTAGTAGATCCATCAAAGGAAAGGAACTGAGATAGATTACACCAAAGATGAGTTTAGCATTTGAGAATCTGAGGGTTTTTTTGACTTGATTATTTTATAACTTGTTCTTAAATTACTGCAGGCAGAACATCTGCACTACAGTCATACCTTGAAATACTGAGAATGAGCTTTTATGTGAATTTTCTTTCATTTTAGTTATAGCCATAATATCTGTCTTCTCTTTCAGCATTATTGTGTTACTATACCATGTGATTTAGGATTCATATGTTGTTATGGTGTTAATTAGTGACATGATGTATAGTTTTGAGACCTCAGAGCTTTTAGATACTCTTTCTTATTTACTCCATGCATTTGAAAATAAGGAACTACCACACACTATTTCCATGACCATGTAACCTCCAGTATGCCAGGTATTATTATTAATACATCAGGTTGGAGACATTGTATCTGTCAGCTCTTTAGATATATGTTTAGATATATATTTTCACTAACAAAACTGTTATGAGATTAACCAAAGTGGACAATCCAGCCTAGTTGAGGCCTTGTGAAAGGGTAAGTCTATGCTTCAATTAAAAACACATCGTATTGTTACTGGTCATACTGTCCGGGGGAATGGAACTTTGATTGTGGAGTAGAGCATGAGAAGTGACTGTTCCATTTGACAGTAAGCTTAAAAGCATGAGGGTGCACAGATTTAATGCTCAAACTCCAGTCTTTTCAGAACAAATAGGCTCCTACAATTTGAAGACACTGGAGCTAGTAAATGGAACTGAAAGCATCTTAGAGCTCCTTGTTGACACCACATGGTCATAAACCCTTCAGACTCTGCAAAGAGGTCGTAAAGCAAATTGCTCCTTCACAAGTAAACCGATTAAAGGGAGACAGAGCTTAGACATCTTGGAGCCTAATGAGGGTGTTTCAGGGAAATGATGTTCCTTTTCTAGAACAAATAATAAATTTTTGTTATGTGTGAGAAATAGGATTGCTCACAGGAATAAAGTCAAGGGACAGTGTAGGCATTATGCTCTCTATTTTCAGTAACACTGAGAATCAGGATCTTCAGGATTCTTAATGTAATGTTAACTGAATGACCTTGGACAATTAAACTATTCTGTCTGTATTTTCTTATTGTAACTGAAAAAGTCCATTCATTCAACAGACATTTGCTAAGTAAATATTTTTTAGCAAATGTTCTATGACTTTTCCTTGGGAAATATGAATTAATATCTACTGACTATAGATAGAATACTGATGAAAGACCAAAGATGTTCCATTCCAGGGTAGCTTGGTGAGTAAATAAATGACTGGGATTACTGAGAGCAGCATGAGTGAGGAGTTACTGACAAAAATATGTTTAAGATTTTATTTAAAAGACCAACCATGACCCTTGGTCAGTTGTGTCACCACAAAGCACCACTCCCTGCTCCCCCGAACATGGTGAGAGTGCAAAGCAATAGTTTTGGGGCTTTCTGCTAAAATTGCAGACAGATCCACTGAAGAGTCTCCTCTCACTTAAACAATTGTTCACTTGCTTATGCAATTATGTATAGGGGTCATGTGAGTTTCACAGTGTTCTTAAAGTTCCTAAGTGCAATGAGCTTCCCCCCTCACTCCAGGTGCAAATGTTGAAATTTGGAGGGAATAGTTAGCTAGCACATTACTTTTCTTCTCTTCATTGTTATGAGAATTCTAGAAGGAAGCCATTATTATTTACTCATACTAACAAGGAATTAGCTACTTTGAAGGTTCCTATGGCATGCTGGATATAATATAATTGCCAATAGTAGAACTAAGTCTCACACTCCAACTTCCCAAGTCTAGTGCTTTCCTGCAACAGTAAGCTGCATTACTTGTGGCTAAACTGAGTTTATTTTCTTTTTTCTTTCTTTTAAATTGAATTTGTGTAAATTTCATACACTATATTTTGATCATATTTAGACCTCTTCCTTCTCCATAGTACTTTTATATTCCTGGTCCAACACATGCCAGATTTCATGTTCTCTGTCACACATGTTAAGGCTTATTGAGTTAAATTTGTGTCCCCAAATGTCCTTTGGTGCAAGTCCATCTACTAGAGCCTGGTTAAAAAGAAGCATTTCTTCTTCTCTAAGTAGTTATCAGGTGCCAATAGTTCCTCAGCTAAAGTTGGGAGTTCTTACGAACTCTTCTACCTCTATGCTGGGACTTTGTCTGGCTTGAGCTTTCCTGGTTTTGTGCATGCTGTACACATTGCTGTGAGGTCATAGGTGTAATTAATCATCGTCTGGACAGTTTGGTTTCTTTGTGGCCATCAAACATCTATGGCTCTTACAATCTTTCTGCTCCCTCTTTTAAAATAGTCCTTTTGGTTTGGGTGGTAGAGGTTTGATACAGGTGTCCTATTCAAGGATAAGCATTTTGCAGTTTCTTTTAAAATATTTATTATTTTTATTTTAGGTGTATGTGTGCATCGCCAGCATGCATGTGCATGTATCTGTGTCATGCAATGCCCACGGAGATCAGAAAAGGGCACCAATTCCCTGGAACTGGAGTTATGGACAGTTGTTAGCCACAATGTGGGTACTGGGAATCCAATCCGTGTCCTCTGCAAGTCAGTGCTCTCAACCTCTGAACCATCTTTCTATACCTTGGTACGTTGTGGCTTTCTGTGTTAATAACTATCTGTTACATGAGGGAAGTTTCCTGGTTACAGTTAAAAGCTGCATTAACATTCATTTCCCATCTTTTCTGCTATGTTTCTTGAGCTTTACATGTACAGGATGCATTGAAGTTTTGTCACTTAGCACTGGGCCCTCACAGATGCTTATTCTCTGCATTTTACCAGTTGTAGAACTTTTATATACAATATATGTATGAGTGCATGTGTTTACTTCAAAGCTATATAACAAAAAACCAGTGATACACAGGGGCACCTTCCTTTGAGTTGTTGGATAGATAATTCAAGAAACTACCAAAATAAGATAGTCTATTAACATAAGCCTTGATTACCTCTCAAAAATTGAAGGTAAAAAAGCTTAATAGGCAATCATTGTATAGCTACCCTGGTGGGATCTATCCCAGAAACAATGTTGGATGCAATTCTTTAACAGCAAATATTTATTATAAACCTACAATAGAAAATATCAAATCACAACAGAGACAGAGTGCATTTATGGCTGGGCTCCCAGAGAACACAAATCAGCAAAATACACGGTAGTAGGAAGAAGGTGCTCAAGAGAAGGGAAGACAGAGTGTTATAGCAGCCAAGAGGAAGGGGAAGGGAAATTAAGGAAGGCAAGGGTGGGTATCTTCTTATGGATTTGAGCTGAGTGTTAGATATCAGGGACATGGGTGTTTGGAAGGAGGAGAAGAGCCACAGCAAACAGCATAAAAATAAGGGTTGTGGAATGAAAGTTTGGGGTGCCAACAAGGAGGGTCTTGAAAATTGAGCTGAGGATTTCAGAGGAGCTTCTGTTTCTGTCTTGTTTCTTTATACTTGAGGTCACTCATGATTAAACTAATGTAGCTATCAGATAGGCTGTGGAAAACAATGGGAAAGGAAGTAGATTAGGGGAGGGAATTGGAGACAGTGAAACATAGGAATTCACAGAATTAGACCTAGAGATCCCTACAGAAAGCCTGCACTGAATCATCCCTTCTTCCTTCAGCAGCCTCAGCACCTTTCAATTGTCGGGAATAAACAGGGCAGGTTCCAGGATTATAGACAAAGAACAAGGCTGATTCCTACTGAAAAATCTAAAGCTATAATAGTACTAAATGCAAAGGTTGCATGATAGCCTAAAATTTTAGGATCAAAAATTAGGTCAATTAGGGTCTTAGAACTTGGAACTCTTTCCTGACAAATTTTTCCACCTCTTCTCTTTCATCCTCTGATAACTTCTGCCTTCCCTTCTTTTCCCATCTATCCACCATAGGCTTATATACAGCAGGGCTGGAGAAATAGCTCAGTGAACAAGAGCACTTGCTGCTCTTGTAGAGAACCCATCACCCACATGGCAATTCACAATGGCCTATAGGTACAGTTCCGGGGAACCAGACACCCTCCTCCAACCTCTACCAGCACTAGGCATGTATATGGCACACATACAAACATGCAGGAAAAACACTCATGCAAATAAAATAGAGCATATATATATAACTATATATAACTATGTATATATATATAACTATATATATATATATATATATAAAACAAAGCACAATAAAAAATTAAAAATTTCAAAAAATATCCTTTGATTACATTTTTCTAGATCAGAAAGTATTGTTTTCTTATGAAAAGGACATAATAATTTAGAAAATTGAGAGTTATATTCATGATTATATTCCTACATATAATTTGTATTAGCCTCTGTAGATGCATGTAGATATTTTAATATAAGTTGCTACCCTGCTAATTTATAATTAGACAAATATGTAAACTTGTAATTTGTAGTGTTAATCTAATCAGTTCACTATCTAGAATAAATTCCTTTTTTGTATTATTTTTATGTTAAAATGTAGTCACTGTGGCCTTTACATCTCTCAAAGTCATCTCAAGATTAAAATTTGCACTGAAACTGAAACCATTGAAGGCAAGGCCATATTGCTGAAGACAGGCGCACCCCAGACACAGGGCTTGCAGCAACCTGGAAAGCTTCCTCTCTAAAGGCTAGCTCTCCTAGTATCAGAAGACGGTATGCAAACATCCAAGGGGGGGAGAATCAATTAATGAAACCATCCAGATGTAAATTTTATGAACCACAACAATAACCAGCCCAGAAGATAATCTCTACTGGTGCAATAGCAGCACTTTTATCTTGAGGGCAATCAACAGCTATATAAGTGGACTTAAGGCCAATTCAGTGAGAAGCAACTCATAGGTGTCATTATAAATATCTCCAAATACACATGGATGGAGAGGTCATAGATCCTAGAGAGAAACGTCCTTTTCTCACATCCTTAGACCAATATATATATTTGTTTACTTTTGCTAAATATGTGTCTCTATGTTTATAGACAAGTAAATATCTCTCATCACTCGTGAATGAAGCTTTTTTTTTGTAACAGAGACTATTACAAAGTTCCACTACTGGTCAGATGCAGAAAATAGGTGTCTGTAGTTATGTTTGCAAATGTTTATGAATTGGTATGCCATATTATTTAATTTCTCATGTGTGTACTTATTTTCCACCTAAGTTTCAATTATTCTAAGGTAAAGATCACAATGTTTAAAAATTTATGTCTGCTTCTTTACCATCCACAATACAGAAGGATGATTTTCATTTTTATATTCATTCATAGATTCATCACTTATCAAAGTATAAATCACATACCTATTATGGGACAGGGAGGGTTTGAGGTACTTAATGTACATTAGTGTACACAACAGAATATACTCACATTGTTCCCATTCACTGATATGCTACCACGAGGAGAAGCAAATACTTTCAGGTACTACAGAAAATTTTGATAAACAAAAGACAATTCATATAATAGTGGTTCCAAAAACTTATAATGGGATGAAAGCATTCCTGTTGTAATGATCATATCATAATAACACAACACAATGTGGCATAAACAAAACACTGTGTTTTTGCAGCCAGGCACATAAAGGTACAGTACATGAAATTTGGTAGAGAAAATAATATGTGAAAAGAAAATAGATACTGTATTATATAGTTTTATCCATTTACCGAACTATATTTTTAATCATCATTTTTAAGACACCTGATTTTCTTTTTAAAGGAGACATTAACTTCATTCGTAAGTTGCTTTACATTATTCGAAGACAGGATGACATTATCATGGGGAAGCACATCCAGTTCTTATGGGGTATCCAATGATGAGGTATACTTTCTAACTGCCTTTAAAGGACTCTTAAAATGAAACTTCAAACAGTAAACCTAGGTTAGAGGAGAGTAGGTTTAAAAACCAGCTAGGCCTTAGGATCCTGTGGATTGCTATCTTTTTTTTTCCTCTTTTGTTTATTTTTTAAGGGATTCTAAAATATAATAACACAATTGTTTTCAGATAACATTGATGTTACTCAGCTTGCTGTACAACTACGTAATTGGTGTATTTTTGAAGTGAGCCAAATTATTAAGCATAAGCAATGAATGTAAGTAACATTCATGTAAAACCAATTTGCAAGTATCTATGTACAAATTTTGAACAACCCCAGGTTCCCATAGTCCAGTTGGAGATGCTTGCATGCACAGGCATGTTGATCAATTAGGAGTCCAGTCTATATTGCTATAGTCTCATGATTCACTCCTATCTCTCCGCAGTCCGTACATTCTACCACGCCTCCTCTTCCACAATTTGTTCCCTAGGTTTTGGGAAAGGGGCACTAGTGGGTGAGAAGCAAAACAGTCTACTTTCTTTGGAGATGTCATTTTGGACTCTAGTCTGTTCAGGTTGTTTCCCTTCATGGATTGACAGCTTATCCAGTGATACCTTTTTAGTCATACTAACAAAGCACAAGCAATTGGATGTACAGGCATTTAAGCAGTACTAATTATTATGGCAAGTTAAGCTGTGAGCATAGACACAGACGCTTGGATGGTATGCTAATCCATGAACTGTGGTTTCTCTATAAAGGGTGACAAGTTCTTATTGTGGCTTATAGCATCTCCTAACCACTAGAGGACATAAGCTTGTGGCATCCACTGTGAGTTATTCCTCCAAGGAGAGAGCTAATATCCAATTAGATTTGGGATATATATATAGACACATGGCTGCCACTGTTGCACAATATCTCCAGGCAGTTGAGGTGTAGCTGATACTGATGGAGGAGTCTTGCTTGTTTCAAGGAGACCAATATTTTGCTGTATTGCTTTAGTGGCCTTTGGTAACACTCTCTGGCATTTCAGAGGCCAGTTGCACATTAGCAAGTGACGTCTCATAACATTTTTTTCAAGCTCACGCCAGGTCTTCGACAACAGGGACTTACTCCTTTCTCCTTATATATCCCCCATTATAGCAAAAGGCCTTTAAATTTTGGGGGGGTTTGAATCCCTAGCCAACATCTCCTAGGCAGAATAATTCATTGCTGATGTCAGAGCTTTCTTGTATAATATATTTTGCTAATTACACAGCTTATAAAGACTTTACTATTGTTTGGCTATCGTAGAGAATTATCCTTTCATAGTCCTATGCCTATCGTCAATTAAAAAAAGGGTAGTTAAACCTTTTTATAAGAAATTACCACAATAACAGGTGGCTCTAATTTACAGTTTAAGACATATTGATTTTTATGGAATTTTGTACAATTCATACAACAGATCTTAATCAAATTTAGACCCATTCCTCCATTCCTACTCTCCCTAACCTGGTGGATTCCCCTGCATATGTTAAGTCCTATCCAGTCTAGCATTTGTACCTGGATGTCCTTCAGTGAAAATTCCTCCACTGGTGTCTAGTCAGCCCATATAGTCATCATAAGTAAGACGTTCTGGTCCTCCAGTCTCCAATTGTTCTCAGTCTAGGGCAAGCCTGCCACCCATTTCTCTCTATTCTTTCTGGGCCCTGTCTGACTGAATTGATGAGTTCTGTACTCAATGCCACCATTGTCACAAGTTCACTTCTGCAAGATTTCAGTGGCCTGGAGTCCTCTGCTTCTTTTTTTTTTATTTTTATTTTTATTGATGCTTTGTGTATTTCATACATCCATTTTCCAATAAGTTCAGGCATATATCCCCTTCCCTTCCCCCCACCCTACCCATACCCATCCAGATATCCTCATTCTGCCTTACACTTTTCTGCATCTTTCTCTAGTTTGTTTTTTTTGTTTTGTTTGTTTTCATTTTTTTTAACAATGTGATAATTTATGGTACAAGCATCCTTATGCTAAAACCAATTTGCGAGCAGGTGCGCCCAAACTCCACACAACGCTCAAGGGTCCCACCATCCAGCGGGGCGGGGGTTGTTGTTCAATCAAGCTCTCAAATGCTGTGTCCAGTACTATATATGTAGTCGTTTCACCATTCACCCAATCGCACCCTTACATTCTACCACGCCCCCTCTCTCCGCAGCTTGTTCCCTAGGCTTGGAGAGGGGACAGTAAGTGAGCACTAGGTGGGTATAGAAGCAACAATCATTATTTCTGGAGCTGTTGTTTTGGACTTAGTCAAATTCTGGCTGTTTTCTTCAGGGCTGCCATCTTGTCCAGGCATTAACCTTTCACATCCTACTAATGAAGCACATGCAATTATATATATAGGTATTTAAAAGTACTAATTGTTATGCGCAGGTTACTTTCGGATATAGACAGAGCTGTTTGGATGGTATGTTAATCCATTAATTACATTTTCTTCGGTTAATTATGACAGGGTCTTCGTGTGTTCGTGAATAAGCATTGGTTCTTACACCTGCTCTTGCCTCAGCTGGTTCAGGAGATCTCAGATCTTTCAAGGACTCACACAGCACTACCTTTTTTATACTAGCTGGGAGGATAACTCTGCCCCCACAGCCACAAAAGACAATGGTTACGGATTATTAAAACTATATTAAATCAATCCCACAAATCAGGCCTTGCTGACGCACCAGCTTCTGCTACCTTACATGTGCTTGCCTCAGCTGGTCTGGGAGATCTCAGATCCAATTTTTTTCTTTATTTGGCTGAAAGATGTCATGTTTGAAGGCTCCTTCTTGGCAAGCCCAAACCACCATCAGTTCTGCCCTTGTGCTCCACACTGGGTTTTTGTTTCCCATGGTCACCAAATGAGGACTAGTAAGCACCACGTGCTGTATTGAACTTCCTGTACTGGCCTCCCTGATACAGCCTGGGTAGTCCAACAATGGCAGTCTATACTCTGAAGAGGCTGAAAGGTCAGTAGTAGCCCATTCCACAAGCTGGAAATCTCAGCTGTTCCTATCTGGCACTGAAAGTTTGGAGGATTGTTGGAGAGATATGAGTCTTCAGTTCATATTGGAAGATTGAAAGGCTGGGTCTCATGTATTTGAAGGATGGCAAAAGCAGTGGCAGCCATAGGGTAGTTGCACTTGCCAAAAAGACAAGCAAAACAACTGTGCTCCTTTATTTTTATTTATTTATTTATTTATTTATTTATTTATTTATTTATTTATTTATTTATTTTTGCTTTTTGTCTTTTTACCTATATCTCAAATTTTATAACTGAAGTACAATTTCTCAGGCCTTACTGATTATTTATTTCTGGTTATACTTTCCTTTTGGATGTTTAAGGCCACACAGTTAGCCCAGATTAACTAAGGTTTTTGTTTTCTCAACGTCAGTTGAGGATCTGGTCCTCAGGGGTCACTCGAGGATTTTTTTTTTTTTTTGGTAGGGGGAGGGAACCTGTGGCTCATTTGACTTTAGATTAGACACTGGCTGAATTTCCATTAGTGGATTTCCAAGATCTCCCTGCACAGGAAGACTGGTGACTCACATTTTCAGGGCATTTCAAGAGATGCCCCCATACATAGCTTCCTGGGACTTTGTTGACCTCTGAAGGTAAGGAACAAAGTTATCCCTTGGCTAAATTGGTATGGGCATTAAGTATGGTTGTTAAGCATCCAGAAAGGCTAAGTTACACCCGCCTGATACTTTTTTTAAAATTTTTATTTATTTTTGTATGTGTATGAATGTACTGTCTGCATGTAGGTTTGTGCACCCGTGTCGTGCAATGCCGCAGAGGTCAGAAGATGGTCTTGGATTCCCCTGGAACTGGAGTTCTCCTGGAATTGGAGTTACAGACAGTTGTTAGCCGCCATGTGGGTGCTGGGGATCGAACCCGGGTCCTCTGCAAGAGCAGTCGGTGCTCTTAACTGCTAGGCTATCTCTCCAGCCCCTGCCTGATACTTTTAACTACTGTATAATATTCTAGAGAAGGCTTGGACAAAAGCTCAAGCATCGTATAAGAAATACTAAGAAGCACCCCCATAAAATAAATACTGACATACTAATTTTTCCTCATTCTTTTGATCTTATATTACTCTAAATTATGTATACATACCTCTACCCATATACCAAAAATTCCTAAGTCTGAATATAAATGGTAGCTTAGTTCTAGAACCTGCTCAATCTCTTTGTATTTGTGGAGGTTTCTTCCGTCTCCCAGTACGTGGTCAGTTTTAGAGAATGTTCCATGGGGTGCTGTGTAGAAAGTGTATTCTCTGGTATTTGGGTGGAATATTTGGTAGATGTTTGTGAGGCCGTTTTGCTGTATCATATCATTTAGTTCAGATGTCTCTCTGTTTATTCTTTGTCCTGTTGACCTGTCCAAAGGACTTAGTGGGGTATTGAAGTCCCCTACTATGAGTGTGCTGGGGTTAATCTGTGCCTTGAGGTCCTGAAGAATTGTCTTTATAAAGTTTGGTGCACCAGAGTTTGGTGCATATATGTTCATGATTGTGAAATCTTCATGGTTAATTGTTCCTTTGATAAAGATGTAATGGCCCTCTATGTCTCTTCTGATTTCTTATACTTTGAAGTCTATTTTGTCCAATATTAAAGTAGTAACTCCTGCTTTCTTTTTGGTACCATTTTCTTGGAATATTTTTCCCATCCCTTCACCTTAAGTTGGTGCCTATCTTTGAGCTAATCTTCATTTTTGAATTTCACAACTTACAAGTAAAAATGTTTACTGTAAAACAGTAAAGATTCCTCATGAAGCAATAGCCTCATCTATCTTCTCTTTTCTTCATCTCCTGATTGCATCATTTTCTCTTGTGCCTCATTTAATCTTGCATTATTTACTTCATCATGGCCCTTTGAACAATAAATTACCATACACCTATGTATGCCTGTGTGTTAGTGTGTATGTAAATATATCAGAGTTAAGTGTATTTTAAGCTGTACAACAAACTTTTTAACGTTTCAGTATATTTTATGTTATGAGAACCTCAAAACCCATTTCTTGAAAGACATTCTGGTCATTAAGTAATTATAAAATAATAAATGGCACAGATCATGGATTAGGTTAGAAGGTGCTAAGTACAATAGAAGAGCTAGTTGAAAAATATTTGGGATTGTGCAGAAAGTGTTACTTTGCAACTTTAAATCAAGTCTCAAAGGAGGCTTCATTGGTGGATGCATTTTTTTGTTTAAATTCACTTAGGAATATTCTCTGCCAGTTTCAAAATTGGGCTTTGCTTATGTACAAGGAGAAATAGCTCCAGGCTTTGGCTTTAACCCCAAATTCATGAGTACACATTCATTTCCCAGCAGAGAACTTTACATTAATATCTTCCATATTCGTGTTTACAAACACCAGCATCAGAAGGTAAAGGTGGCCAAGGCATAACCTGCATTTCTGTCATTTCCTATGATATATGCAGATCAGAACTAGGAAATTTGGCTTAAGGTAACATTGATCTTCATTTGAAAGCATGGACCTTATAAGCCTCACCAATGTGTAATCAATAGTAGGCAACTGGCTATAGGGGTTTTCCACATTTGCCAGGTAAATCAGAACTGTAAGTGGAAAACTCTCTAGAATACCCATGAGATTTCTGATGCGGACTCAGGAAGTTTCGGAGAATAAACTTGTGCATCATTTAAGGAGGCATCAGTTTGATCATGTCCACTGTTGGCAGTCATTCTGGTTTCAGTCTGGTTTGGTAGTTTATATTCACTGAAAGCTGCTAGATTGCCTGGGCTGTCATCAGACATCATTTTGTTTTAATTTTTCCTTTCTTATTCTTAATCCTACTACTTTGTAATATATTTAGACCTTTATCGCTTTCTTATTTCATACTTCTTTAATTTTCCCTTTTCTTTTAAAAGTTACTGCTTCATTTCTTTTCCTTTAGTTTTCATTGATGTTCTTATTTCCTTTATCCTTCTCTCTTATTTCTTTAAAGAGTTATTGTGTATCTTGTATTTACATGTCCAGGCATTATCTGAGTGTTTTGTAACAGTTTTTGTAAGAGCTACTCTCTCTTATGGAATGTTTTTTGTACTATGAGAGAAAGCATTATATTTGTAAAATACACAAATAAATCTGGACTAAATCTGGCAAATTTTATATTAAGAGAAGATGCTATAAGAGAGAGCAAACAGGGACCAGTTACATATTAAGTAGAAGGGAAGAAATTGCTGGAAATGGGGCATTTTGCTGAGACTTTGGGATACCAAAAGAGCTCACCAGACTAATTGCAGGGAAGACCATGAACAGACTTAGAGAGGGTGAGAACTAGGGGCATGAGGAAATGTACAAAGACCATTGTGGCTGGCTTGTAGACTAGAAGGCAGAATTTGTTGCAAGGAGATTGGGAACTGTGGTTACTATTGCTGAATTTCATTAACCCTCCTCCTTGTTTCCTCATAACTAATAGCCAGGGCATGAATAATGCTTTTCTGACCATCTTTCATTTCTTAGGTTAATAAATATACAAAGTAAAAGAAATAGAAAAATGGGTGTAAAAGAGAATCAGATGAAAGATACATGCACATCCATGTTTATTGCAGCTCTCTTCACAATAGGGAAGAGCTGGAACCAACCCAAATGCCCAACTGACAAGTGAATGACAAAAATGTGGTACATCTACACAATGGAGTACTATTCAGTGGTAAAGAAAGATAACATCATGAACTTTGCAGGTAAATGGATGGAATTTGAAACCATTATGCTAAGTGAAGTAACACAGTCTCAGAAAAACAAGTGGCAAATGGTCTACCTCATTTGTGGATGCTAACACCAAATCCCCAAATGAAAGTCCAGCTGAACAGCATTATTGTTATATTTCTGTTTATCTGAAAGCATCTATGTTTTTATAATGTAAATTTCTTAATGGGCTCTAGAATCAATCCACCACTTACTTTCAGACTCTGTAATTACTGTATATGAGTGGGGAATATATGTACATATTTAAGTAATATAAAATTAAAGGAGGAAAATGTGAATTTCTAAACATAAAAGTAAAGACTGAGAGAAAGATGAAGGATAGTTATGCCAGAATTCATGATCTGGGTGGGATGCGGGAAAGGAAAGGGTAATATGTCTAAACTGACCTGATAAATAATGTGTGAAATACACAAAACATCAATAAAAGCATTATAAAAATATAGGAAAAATATATAAATGTACCATACATACATACATATAGGTTTATCTATTTATTTATATCTGAGATTACTAGATCATGTTTTAGTGATTGTATTGTTACTGGCATATTATAGAGTCATACAAAATATTTAGCAAAGCACATTCTTCTGGTTCTGAGACTTAAAATGTAGTTTTTCATGAACTAGAACATAACAATATTTCTACAGATACCAGAACCACATTGGTATGCAATATATTGGAATTCCAATGCAATGAGTATTGCTTTTGAATTTTTAGATTGCTTTTGTTATGATGGCCATTTTCACAATATTAATCCTAGTGACACATAATCATAGAGATCTTTCTTTTGTATTTCTTCAACTTCTCTCAAGTGTCTTAAAATGTTTATTTTACAAGTCCTTCACTTCCTTTGTTAGATTTATTGCAAGATATTTTATGAATTTTGAAGCTATCATGAATGAAATAATTTCCCAGACTTCTTTCATGGTATGGTGGTTGATCAATAACCAGACTACTGATTTTTGAGTGTTACCTTTAAATCCTGCTTTTTTGATTAATGTTTTTATTTATTATTATTTTTTTTATTATTTATTTTTGTATGTGTATGAATGTATTGTTTGCATGCAGGTCTGTGCACCCGTGTCGTGCAATGCCGCGGAGGTCAGAAGAGGGTCTCAGATTCCCCTGGAACTGGAGTTCTCCTGGAATTGGAGTTACAGACGGTTCTTAGCCGCCATGTGGGTGCTGGGGATCCAACCCGGGTCCTCTGCAAGAGCGTCGGTGCTCTTAACCGCTAGGCTATCTCTCCAGCCCTGATTAATGTATTTATAAGCTCTAGGACATTTCTGGTTGTCTTTAGGGTTTTGTAGATAGAGAATCATATTATCTGCAAATAAAGGTACTTTGACTTCATGGTAAGACCCTAGTGCTGAAGAAACTATATACATTAGGTTAAGAACAAACAAAGAGAAATCAAAATGATGCTAACTTCAGAGCCTTGTCTCCACTAGCTAGGTGTCATAGAGCTGGAAGGTCCTATGGATCCTATCTGAAGGAAAAAAAATAGTAAATGTTACACAGATGTGATTGATGTGAATTATAACAATTATAATTCACATCAATGTTATAATTATAATTATAACATTGATGTGAATTATAATTATAACAATTATAATTCACATCAATGGCCAAGCAGGGACTTCCCACTGGTGAAATAATGGAATGAATACTATAGGAGTAATCAACCACTCTCTAGTTGGATTTAAGTTCTAATTCATAAGATGGAGCCCATGCTTGACACTGATATCAGGGTTAGGAATCTGAGACTAGCCAGGACACAGGGCATGAAGAGAGCTTAATGCTAGTTTTCTATTAAATAATTATAGTATTAAACAGATTTCTAATGACTTATTGTTATCTTCATCGATTAATACATATCTCAACTCTCACCAGAAAAATGTCTTTATAAAACAAATGGTGATTAACATAGAAACACACAAATGGCCAATGTGAAGAGAACAGGAGGTTGCAGAATACTTATCCCTGATTAGGATAATTGTATCAAACTTCTGATACCTATCTATGGTTCAGGTATATTTGTAGAAGAGATGGCAGGAAGAGTGTAGGAGCCAAAGGTGGTAGATGACCACAAAGAAAGATTTTTTCAAACAGCTGTTAAGTTACTCATATGAAGTCATGCAATGTGACAACATGCACAAATCCCAAGCAAGCTCAAACTAGACAAAATCTCACCGTAGACATAGGGACGTGGGTAAGAATTGCCAAACCAACCTAATATTTTGGCAACTGATGGTTGCTGATTGGGGGAGAGACAGTTTATTTTAAGGATGCCCCCCCCAGTAGGTTATCCAGGCTGCAGTGGTTGGATCCACAGTGACTCAAATTAGGCTCTAATTGGCTATCTTATATATCTATATATATATATATTATATATATTATATATATATAATAATATTAGTATTAGTATTAAATTGGGTTATAGGGCATACTACAGAAGTTGGGCTGGCGGGCATTAGACGGGGGCTTAGAGTGATGGGTGGCAGTTGGCGGCTAGTGAGGAGGTGGAGTGATCTCTCAAAGACATACATTATCTATTGTATGAAAATTAAAAAAATAAAGTATATTTGTACAGTAACACACAATGAATGAAGTCACAACTGATTAGATATAGTGGACTAAGAGAAGGTAAGTTTGAGACTAATATATATTTTTAAATGGTTCTTTGTAAAATAGGCAGAAGGTCAAGTTTGTTGGGAAGATAGCCAGTTCTATGTTTGAACTTGACCTGTGAAGTGGCTATATAAGGAGAGGCTTTAACCTAGGATATAAATGGAGAGGTAACTGAAGAGGAGATGTGAGCAAAGAAATATTCTTTCCTTGTGGAAATCATAGCCACATTAGGATGGAATTCTTGCATACTCAAGGAGCTGCAATATGATGTAATCAGAAAGCAAAGGAAAAAAATCACAAAAATGCCTGATGACTTCCTTGGAACTGGCTATTGGTACAGTTTCTGGATTTATTGTTTTGCCTTCAGAGCATGTGAGATATTTCATACAACCTGGGGTCATCTGCGACATGAATGCTGAATGACTGCTGTACAATTGAGGATCTGTAATTGTTTTTAAAGACCATCTATATGCAACCAATGCAAATTATCATACTGTCCTACTTTGAATTTTTCAACTCTTCCTTTCAAATTTATAAGACATTTTCCAACTAGTGTTTGATGATCTTTTCTTACATATATGTACCATTTTGCTAAAGAGATGTGATTACTATTAAGGAATCAGGTATTATCTTTGTTCTTTTCTTCTCTTTTTTCATTTTGTTTTTGAACAGAATCTCTCTATATATCCCTTTCTTTCGTAGTACTTTCTATGTAGTTCAGGTTAAATTCAAAGCAATCTTCTTTTGGCCTCCTGGGTGCCAGAATAAAAGGTGGGGACCACCATGAAAGTCTTTGGTCTTTTACTTTTCTCCTATAATGTCTTTCCTCTAGCTTTGCCTGTCAAAATTCTTATAGTCCTTGAAGACCATCTCAAGTATCTTTCATATTAGCCTTTTATGATTTAACCATTAATCCATTCCTCTAAGCATCACTTTGTATCTCTCATGACACATTATGCTTTGTTATTTGTAAGCTTGTTAAAAATTCCTCTGCCGGCTGGTGAGTTTGTTGAGGATATGTGCAGCATTGTTTGTTGCTTTTCTATAGCTCTTGACCTGGTATCCTGTTCATTATATTTCAGGAAATATTCACTGAATTGATCAAGGAAAACAAATGCCAGGTGTTAACCACCGCTGATCAGAAAACAGCATGCCTTGCTTGTAGCATTATACTGTGATCAGGTCTGCTTAATAAATATCAAAAAGAATTTTTAAATATTAAGAAAAAGGGTAATTTGTCAAAATAATTTGAAACATAATGCAATATAACATCCTTAGGTACATGAAAATTAAAGGAGGGCATATAGTTATGAGTTATTGAAATTTTGTTTATGTTTCAAAATTTTATGACAAAATTTGCAGTGAGAATAAGGAGAATCTTGGTAGTGCATATGGTCATTATTAACAACTTCTTCCAAATTTGGTTCCAAAACATTCTTACAGTTGGTCTTAAATGTATTTTCTCAATATTCAGTGGTGTGCTGAAGTGGCTTGAAGATCTAAAGATATATTTGGGGTTGAAGTACCTAACTAAGCCACTTTGGTCTTTTATTTCTTATAACTCATAAATATATAGAAATCTGTTAGGAGATAAGTTGCTACTAGCAAGGGCAGAATTTTCCATTCGGATTGGTAATATTCTGACAGGGATGGCTAAATAAGCTGGAAGCATAAATTATGATCTGCTAGATCAATGAACTCATTTGACTTATTATTATTTTATGTGTATGAGTGTATTGCCTACATGTATGTGCACCCCAGTCATGCAATGGCTGTGGAGAATAAAAGAGGTAATGGAACTGGAGTTAGAGACTGTTGTTAGCCACCAGATGTGGATTTGGATCTGGTCTTCTGCAAGAACAGCTGGTGCACTTAACTGCTGAGCCATCTCTCCAGCCTCCAACTAACTTGTTTGAATAAGCACTTATAGGCAATACTTGGATGAAGTGCACAATCTCATCCTTTTTTGTGAAATTTTCAATCTATTTTGAGTGGTTTTTAGGTACAGAATATGAGGAAATGCCCTAAGATCTGTGAAACATGTTCAGAGAACTGGGATTGAATACATAAGATATATCATGAATTATATAAAGAAGAAATATTATTAACATCTATAATCAGAATTATTGAGCCAAATCATTTCCAGTTAAAAAGCTCTGTCCTGGAAAGCCTCAAAATGCTTATTTTTTAAATTTTATTTATTTTTTTGTATGTGTATGAATGTACTGTCTGCATGTAGGTCTGTGCACCCGTGTCGTGCAATGCCGCGGAGGTCAGAAGAGGGTCTCAGATTCCCCTGGAACTGGAGTTCTCCTGGAATTGGAGCTACAGACGGTTCTTAGCCACCATGTGGATGCTGGGGATCGACCCTGGGTCCTCTGCAAGAGCAGTCGGTGCTCTTAACTGCTAGGTTATCTCTCCAGCACCCAAAATGCTTATTTTATATCTAGTATCTTTATGATATATTCTTAATTGAAGAATTGATATAATCTGTACTTCATATTTCTACCACCTAGGTGTCAAAGTAGATGATTTAGATCTAATGCATGATCTGCTGATATAATGTTTCACAGAGTTATTGTAGAAAGAGTATCTGTGTCCTATTCTGAAAAATTTCTTAATATTTTGTTTATTATTTTTATTTTGCTTGTATTAGTGTATTGCTTGCGTGAATGCAAATGCATTTGTGTCACGCAATGCCTGTGGAGGTCAGAAGAGGGCATCTAATATTCTGGAACTAGAATTATGAATGGATGTTACCTGCCATGTGGGTGCTGAGTTTCAAATCCTGGACCTCTGCAAGAGCAGTCAGTACTCTTAACTGCTGAGCCATCTCTCCAGCACCACCCCACTTTCTTTTTTTTTATTTTTATTTTTATTTTTTTATTGATGCTTTGTGCAATTCATACATTATTTTCCAATTCAGTTCAGGCACATTTCCCTTTCCATTCCCCCCGACCCCCACCCCATCCCAGATCATGCATTCTGCCATAACTGTCCTGCATCTTTCTCTCAGATTTTTCATTTTTTTGCTATAAGTGATAATCCATGAGTACAAGCATCCTTCGTGCAAAACCAATCTGCAGGCTGTTGTGCCCAAACCCCCACAGCCCCACCATCCAGTGGGGGGTGACGTGTTGTTTGTTCAATCAAGTTGATCAAATGAGTGTCCAGACTACATTGCTGTAGTTTCACCATTCACCCCAATCGCAGCCCTTACATTCTACCACGCCCCCTCTTCCACAGATTGTTCTCTAGGCTTAGAAATGGGGCACAGGTGGATGAGAAGCAAAACAGTCCACTCTCCCTGGAGCTGTTGACTTGGACTCTGGTCATTTCTGGCTGTTTCCTTTCATGGGCTGACAGTTTGTCCAGGAATAACCTTCTGATCCTACTAATGAAGCACAAGCAATTAGATATATAGGTATTCAACAGCACTAATAGTTATGGTAGGTTACTTTGGCATAGACACATATGTTTGGATGATATGTTAATCATGAATTACATTTTTTTTCCCCTGTTAAATATGACAGGTCTTACTGTGACTTATAAATTTCCTAACCTGTAGAGGATGTAAGCTTGTGGCATCAGCCATGGGTTATTCCTCCAAGGAGAGAGCCAATAGCCAATTAGATTTGGGATATACAGGCACATGGCTGCCTCTGCTGCACAGTATTTCCAGGCAGGTGAGGTGTTAGCTGGTGCTGAGGTGAGTCTTGCTTGACTCAAGGGAACCCGTATTTGCTTTATGTGTTTGGGCCTTTGGTAACACTCTCTGGCGTTCAGAGGCCATCTGTACACTTGAATGTGTGTCTCAATACATCCCTCCACATGTTGACGTCAGGCCTTTGGCAGCAGGGTCTTATTGCCTCTCTCCTGCAGTATATCCCAACTTAGAGGCAAGGACCCTTACCTTTTGTGGGGCTTGGATCCTCTGGCCAACATCCCCCTGGTTAGAACAATCCATTGCTGTGATGTCAGAGCTCCTGCATTAAATATCGCCTAAGTGCATAGCCCAAGGACTTTAGTATTATATTTGGTTCTGAAAGAGACTAATCTTTTCATAGTTCTTATGTCTATTAGTATAGAGATTTTTTACCAGGTTTTATAAGAGATTACCTCCATAATAGTTGTCTCCAGTTTACAGTTTGGAGAGCGACCTCATCATCATCATATTCCCTTGTTCTATGGGGGGGGAGGCAAGAAAGTCTCTCATATCAAAACCTTTGTGGCACCTAGAAGGTAAGTTTCATTAGGACTCATTATAAATAGTTGTTACATGTAGGATCCACAGAGGGGTTCAATGTTTATGGCAATCTGAGGCTTTTCTTCCTTTCAATGTTTCTTTTTTAAGCAGACAAAAAGGACAAGATTGAGAGAAGAGCAGAACACCCAAGAACCAAGGTAAGGCATTGGTCAAGAGTCAGTCCCTATTCTGGGCACCCAACCAACTTTGCCACTTTTCCTAAAGATGGGAAATATTATTAGATTCTGAGAAATGTGCATTGTTCAGAATTCTGAACCATGTTCCTCCAGTGTTTGTGAGATCTAACTAATTTGGGCAGGCTTATGTCCAGGAACACATTTATTGCTTACTCTTTCAATTTCACTTTCCAGCTCCCTCTTCTAATTATCTGAAATCACACCCATGATTGACCTCCATTTACTCCTCAGCATCGGCTATGTAGGAACTGAGAGTGGTATTCAGTTCTCTTGGAATATTGTTGTATCATTTGGGTCAATTGAGAATTCAGATTTGAATATAAAGCATTAGCCATTCATATGAATATTAGCTCTTATTCTACCTTGTGGTACCACCGCTCTTTATTATTACAACTAATTATCAACATATATCAGTTGAACAAATTGATAGGGCTGTGTGTGATATTTTATCTAAGCATCCATACATCACACACTGAGTATGTCTATCCTTCTTCTATTCCCTCTATCTCCTTAACAGAAACTACCTCAGGAGGAAACTGAAGACATGAGGTCTTGCCTAATGGTGGTTTTCTTGGCTAATCTGCTCAGATTGATTCAGAGAATTATTAAATATTAAAATATTATAATTAGCCAGGTGTGTTAATGAATACCTTTAATCCCACATGCTGGAAGCATAGGAAGATGGATTTCTGAGTTTGAGGCCAACCTGGCCTACATAGTTCTAGGGCAACAAGAACTATACAGTAAGACCTTCTCTCTAAAACAGAATAAAACAACAAAAAAATACAGAAAAATATTGTCTAGTTGTTTTCAATTAGTGTCCTACTACTAAGATTATTTACCAAAGTTATCATATTGAAATGAACAATTCTTTTTGCATGAAATCTTACATTACGAATGTTTGTTTATCGATTTTAGATTTTACTATTGTGTGAATATTGAATTACAACTTAATTTGTTTATAAAACCTTAATTTATAGATGGAGCAAAACATTTCAAGTAAATTATACAAAATGATGTTTTATTTCCAGAAAAAATAAATATGGTAACTAACCAAGCAGCATTGTACTTTTTAAAAAATTGTTGAACTTTTGTGTGTTTCATACAACATTTCTTAATCAACTTTAGGCCCATTCCCCCTTCCTGCCAGAGCTCATGCAGTGCAGTCTGCCCTACATGTCTTGCATCTTTTTCTCTATCTTTTAAATTTTTTCAGTGCAGAAGTTTACTGTTGTGGGCAGAAGTTTGCTGTTTCAGTCAGTTCTTTGAACAAGTCTTTTTTGTTTTTGTTCTTCCCTTTAACTTTATATTGTTCCAAAATATGCAAATATAGTATATATACTCCACACATATACCAAAATTACAACGTCTGAAAATAAGCTATAGGTTAATCCCAAAACATGTATAAGGTTTCATATTTTAACAGTAGAGTTTCATGCAGGTAAAAGAAATACTACTTTACATTCCTAATTTACATAGCAATTTAATGTATGTTCTAATTACTTTCATTGAGTGCAGAACCTCAAGAAAAAGTTGTAATTCAATTAACATGTCTGCACATTTGTGAGGAGAGGTTTCTACACATTACAAACACTAATACTGTTTGTAGTTGGACAAGCAGAGGATTTAGAGAATGAACACTTGTGAGTGTTTGAAAATTATACAAAGAAAGTTAACAGGATGTGTCAACTTGTTGTTTATAAATGTATAATACAATATAGAGTTTTTTCTGTGTAATAACTCTATTCATGTCATAGTCTTATATAAAATCATACAGTAATTTCTCAGTATGAAAAACATGTAAAATAAACACTGTCTAAAACCAGATGTAGATATAGTGACAGATTAAATTTCATTTATAGTTAAAAATGTTTTAAAAGTGATTTTTGTTTTGCTTTAATTGTGGATAAAGACTGGTGATCTCAGTTTTGTCTTTTGTCATTAATGACAATTATTTATCTTTAATTGAGTTTAATAAGAAATAGACTTTTTAAGGTTTTTTATGGTTTTTTTGAAAAATTTCGAGTAGTATATTAGTCAAGGTTCTCTAAAGAAACAGAATCAATAGAATGAATCTCTCTTTCTCTCTCTCTCTATCTGTTTACACACATATATATGTATATATGTAGAGATTTATTGGATTTGCTCACAGGATACAGTCCAGGTAGTCCAACAATATCTGCACCGCATGCTGAGAATCCAGGCAATTGCTCAGTCCACAAGGCTGGATGTCTCATTAGTCCCAATCCACTGCTGAAGGCTTAATGGATTCCAGGAGATCTTCCCATCTTCAGCGTATGCTGGGATCCAATGAGTTGATCACAACAGCAAGAAGAACTCACCAATGAAAGAGAAGGCAGGCAGCAAAAGAGACCAGTTCCCTTCTGCCATGGCCTTTTATACCAGCTGCCATCAGAAGGTAACAACCTCATTTAGGGTGGGTCATCCGGCTTGAGATAATCTAATATATGGACCTTTTTCTCATATTTGTTCATCCCAAATCCAGTCAGGATGACACCCAGGATTAACAGGATTAACCACCATAAGTAGTATTTTTGTGAAGGTTTCAAAACTGTTTGTATTAAATATGACAGGGTCTTAATGTAGTTCGTGGATCAACATATCATCTAAACATATGTGTCTATACCAAAGTAACCTACCATAACTATTAATGCTGTTTAAGTACCTATATATCTAATTGCTTGTGCTTCATTAGTAGGATCGAAATGTTATTCCTGGACAGACTGTCAGCCCATGAAAGGAAACAGCCAGAATTGACCAGAATCCAAGACAACAGCTCCAGAGAGAGTGGACTGTTCTGCTTCTCATCCACCTGTGCCCCTTTTCTAAGCCCAGGGAATAATCTGCGGAAGAGGGGGCGTGGTAGAATGTAAGGGCTGCGATTGGGGTGAAGGGTGAAACTACAGCAATGTAGTCTGGACCCTCATTTGATTAACCTGATTGAACATACAACCCCTCACCCCCCGCTGGAAGGTGGGGCTGTGGGTGTTTGGGCACAACAGCCTGCAAATTGGTTATACATGAAGGATGCTTGTACTCATGGATTATCACTTATAGCTAAAAAATGGAAAAAAAAAACTGAGAGAGATATGCAGGACAGTCATGGCAGAATGCATGATCTCGGTTGGGGTGTGGGTGGGGGGGAAGGGAAGGGGAGATATGCCTGAACTGAATTGGAAAATGATGTATGAAATGCACAAAGCATCAATAAAAAAAATGTTAAAAAAAAACTGTTTGTATGACAACAGTGTTCTCTGCCTGCATCTCTGGAGTCTTTAATATTCTATCATCTCTCTGTCATTGTTCAGAGTGCTGTCCTTGTCTGCAGCCCTGTAAGGTGTCAGCACTTCCACTTCCAAAGAGAATATATGGTGTCTTGCCCTAAGCTTTGTTTGCATAGCTCACTGCTATGGCAAGTGACTTAAATAGGAATACAGGTCTTTATTCACTCAAGGAGTCCCAGAATATGTGTATAATGAAACCCTGGCATTATGGAAAAGCTGCTCATTGTTCTCACATAATTCTACTGTTATCAGCTTAATTGATCATGCTTTTGTCAGAAGGCACTTTGTGTCAGAATGGCCCAAAGGGAGACAACTAATAAAAGGTTCTACACTTTTGAAGCAGCTCACAGAGCAGCTGTCAGGCAGATTTATGTCCATTAGCATTATGCAGGGAATGGGAAGAAAAGATAAGGGTAAAGGAAACAGTTTTCTCAGTGGACCAATTAGATGCTAGTAGGATGTGTGAGAAAGTTGGATCTGTTAGATACAGTCTACATAAACTGCAGTTTTACAGCTACAGTGCATAGAATTTGAACAATCATTAGTGGAAACTTCTCTTTAATCCTTAGAAAGGAGCATGCAGTATTATAAAGTTTCAAGAATGCACTTTGAGTCTCATATTTCACCTTCTTTGTTGAAGAGAAGAAAGTGATTTTTGCCATATATATATATATATTATATATATATGAGTAATTTTTTCTTAAAGAAAAATAAAACAGAATACATAAACTATTTCAAAGTTGCTAACCTAATATACATGCATAATAATGTTTTACCTCTTATATAGCTAATATTTAGCACATAAAACAAAATTTCAAGACCATCTTATTCAGTAGTAAAAGAAAGCTATGGGGAAAGCATGGTGTGTTCTATTGCTACAACAAGTGGGCATGTTCATACAACTGTGCTTGTATAATGATGCTCACTCCCACAACCAGAGAGAACTCTAGAAGAATGGATACATGGCATGCAGCGCTGGAGGAGAAATAGCCTGATAGAAAAAATCACTACCTTATATATTTTAATATTGATTGATTGATTGGTTGATTGATTGAGGCAGAGTCTTCCTGTGGCAGTGAATGGCATGGAACCCTCTATGTAGCCCAGGCTAGCCTTGATATCAGAGCAGTGCAGTTCCCTCTCCCTCTGGAGTGCTGGATGTGGCTCTGCATTATATTTTAAAATATTAATTTCATTATAATAAGTATTGGTAAATGGGATTCAATAGAACTTAAAAGTTTCTACACCTGTACAACAAATGATCAATAACCAGAATAAAAAAGACCACCTATAGAATGAGAGAAATCTGTACCAATTATTTATCTAAGAATGGATTTACATTCACAGTATATAAAGAACTAAAACAATAAACAATAAAAGAGCGAGGAATCCAAAAATATGTGAAAAATAACCCTAATAGCTACTTTTCAGGAGATCTCCATGTGACCAATCAATACATGAGAAAAATTTTATACACACTAAGTCATCCAGGAAATGCACATCAAACCTACACTGACATTCCATCTCATTCTCATCAGAATACCTACTATGAAGAAAAACAAAACAAAGAAAAATATGTGCTGGTGAGGATGTGAAAAGGATTGGAGAAGGAAACCTTACAAAGGTTTATTAGATTAATGTAGATTAGTATGCCCAGTATGGAAATCACTAAGGACATTTTTCAAAAGTAGAAGTACAATTACCATATAATCCAGCTATACTGTTGCTAGATGTGTACTCAAAGGATGATAAAGCAGAATACACTAAGGACAAACACACAAACATATTTATTGCAGTACTGTTTGCAATAACTGTCATGTAATCAGTCCAGGTACTGTCAACAGTTTGAACTATCTATAAAGAATTGAATTATGCTGTTTTTAGAAAAATGGATGGTGATAGAGATTATCATGTTAAGCAAGATTAAATGAGAACTGTAAGACAATAAGCAGATATTTTCTCTCATAAATAAAAATTTAAAACCTAAAAGCTCAGTTGAGGCTAGTAACCAATCGGAAGAGGACTAGAGGCAGAGGGGAGAAAAGTAGAGGTAATTGTGAGTAATGAGTGAATAGATGTGTCCAAATGATCAATACCGTGTGAAAATATAATGCATCTCATTAATTAATACAATTAATATACACTAATAAAGGTGAAAATAATATCTATACCAAAAGAAAGAAATCCATCCTGTTTGAGGATAGCGTTCTATAGTATGTTTAAATAAATTTTTAAAATAATGTGTAGATCCATTCACTGTGAATGTGCCTGTATGTTTACATATGAAATTTCAGATGTTTTTTACATTTTCATGAAGAATTATGTTCAAATTTTGATGGGAATTGCAATAAATCTGTAGAATGCTTTTGATAGGATGGACATTTTTATAAGATTAATTCTATAGATGCATTCATATGGGTGTTCCTTCCATTTTCAGATATCTTTTTCAGTTTTTGTTGTTCAATATCTTAACATTTTATTATACAAGTCTTTCACTATCTTGCTCAGAATAATTCCAAGGTATTTCTTCTTTTTATGAGATTATCATGGATGGGAGCATTTATGGGATTTCTTTCTCAGTATGTTTGATTTTGGTATATAGAAAGGTTCCAGATTTTTATGTTAATCTGTATATTGGTAATTTAATGAATGTGCATATCAGCTCTAGAAGTTCTCTGATGGATCTTCTATGTGTAGAATCATGTGGTTTGCAAGTAAATATGCCTTGACTTCTGACTTTCAGATATGATTCTTCAATTTTTTTTGACAGGGTCTCCCTATGGCCCCAGCTGTCGGGAACTCACTCTGTAGACAAGGCTGCTGGTCTTGAACTCACAGAGATCATCCTGCCTCTGCCTTTCAACTGCTAGTATTAAAGACATGCACCACTATGCCCAGCCACCATGTGGGTGCTGGGAATCAAACCTAGGTCCTTTGAAAGAGCAGTTGGTGCTCTTAATGACTGAACCATCTCTTCAGCCCCCTGAATCTTCAGATTTATATATCCTTCACTTATCTTGATGCTTTAGCTAAAAATTCAAGAATTATGTTGAATAGGAAGGGAATGAGTCTATGTTCTTTTACTGATGTTAGTGGAAATTATTTGAGTTTTACTCTTTAGCATGATTTTGGCTGTGGGTTTGCTGTATATTATCTTCATTATTTTGAGAAATGCCTCCTATATTTCTAGATTCTTTATGATTTTTATCATGAAGGGATATTAGACATTTTCAGAGCCTTTTCTCATCTAATGATATAATCATGCATTTTCTATCCTTGCATATGTTTATGTGGTGGATTATATTGGTTGATTTACATATGTTGAACAATCCCTGCATCCCTAGAATTAAACCAACTAGATCATAGTGGATAATGTTTTGATGTGCCCATACATTCCATTTGATAGTATGTTACCTAAAAATTTCATGTCTATGTTCATCAGAAAGGTTGACCTATAATTTTCTTTTATTATTTTTTACCTGGTTTTGGGAGTAAAGCAATGCTGGTTTCATAGAAAGAATTTGTGAATATTCCTTTCTTTTCTATTCTAGACAATAATTTGAAAAATATTGTTATTAGTTCTTCTTTTGGGATAATTTATTTGTTATTTTGATTTTATATGTATGAGTAAATTGCCTACATGCATGTAGGTGCACCCATTTTGTGTAATGCCCATGGATATCAGAAGAGGACATCAGATCCCCTGTAACTGGAGTTTGGATTGTTGTTAGTCTCCATGTGAATGCTAGGTATCAAACCCTGGTCCTCCTCAAGAGCAGCCAATGCTCTTAACCACTGAGGCATCTCTCTAGCTTCCCTTCTGCTCCTTCAGGTTTTGTATGTTCTTAGTTTTCCATAGTTATTAATATGAGCTGTCTCTAAGTTTCTGTTATAAGCATATCATGATGTAAGCTTTCCTCTTAGGATCATCTTCTTTTGTTCCTGTATATTTTATATGCTGTATTTTCATTTTCATTCAATTCTAGAAATTTTTAAATTTTCCTTTCGGTTTCTACTTTGAACACATTTTCATTTACTAGGGTGTTGTTCATGAGTTTGGACACTTTCTCTAGATTCTGTTGTTGCTGCTATCCAGCTTTACTTCTTTGTGGTTGGACAGAAATGTTATTTCAATTTTCTTATATTTCTTCAGACTTGCTTTTTGTTCTAATATGTAGTCAATTTTGGAGAAAGTTCTGCGGGCTGCTCAGAAAAATTGTATTCTTTAATATTTGGGTGGAATGTTCTGTGGATGTCTGTTAGATCCATTTGATCCATTTTGTCATAAAATTCTAGGGTTTTAGCCTCTCTTCAGACTGAAGTGTTCCTGCCAGTGTCTTTGTATAACTAGTTTAGTTGTCATAAAATCTTTCATCTGCTTGTATAGTGGGATGTTTTTCTTTTTGTTGTTTTTGACTTATTTTTTATGTGTAAGAGGGTTTTGTCTGCATGTATGCAAGTTTACTCATGTCGTAAAATTCCCAATGGAGGCCAAAAGAGAACATCAGATCCCCTGAAACTAGAAGGGTGGTTGTTAGCCACCATGTGGGTGCTGGCAACTAACCTGGGTCCTCTACAAGAGTAGACATTCCTTTCAATCACTGAGATTTTTTTCTTTATTTTTCTATTATGATTGACAGTTTGGCTGAATATGATGTCCTCTACTAGTTAGTATCTGTGGTATTTAAAAAACTTACCAGTCTGAGTACTCAGATGTGTAACACTAACAATTAAAGGAGGTCATGAACTTGAGAGGGGGTGTGGGGCTATAGAAGGGGTTGGAGAAGAGATAGGGACAAGTGGAAATTATATAAACCAGAACTCATATATGAAGTTTTCAAAAAATAATTCATTAATCCTCTTGTCATTCTCATTATAATTTTCAAATTGAGTCAATATTAGGTGAAATTACTTCTCCTTAGGTTCTCAGGCTTAATAAGATTAAGTATAACTAATTTTAGAATGTATTCTAATTTGTCACATAAATAATGAGTAATTTTCTCTTTTAAGTTATAAAATTCATCAATTATCTATTAGTTTAATATTGAGAAAATATATTTGGGGAAAGTCTTGGGTATGTTGCTCAAAAGAATTATGATTAACTTAATTATAAGCTATTTTTTATATTAGTATGTTAAATACATTACAACATCTGTTGTAACTTGTTTTCATTAACCTGGTGTTTAATTCTTATTTGTTCATATTCAAAGTTTGAGACTAATAAAGCCATCTTCCCAGTTCTTCTTGCTGGCTTTTTATTGCAATAGGACTCAGCAGGCAAAGGTTCTGGGAAATCTGCTCTATGTATGCAGTTCCTTCGGCAGATTCCATGCAGGTGTTCCTAGAAGAGCATTTGAAGTGACATAGAGATCCCTCAATAATTTTATCCAGCTCTGGCCACTGAGGCTCTGCAGCTGGCTCCACAGTCCTACAGCATAACACCATTGCTGTTTGGTTTTTGATTTGCTGTTTGTTTCAGCATTATTTTTTTTCAGCTCTGCAAAATTCTCTTGGCACAGCCTGTATATTTCCCACCAAATTCCTAGGGCAATTATATCTTAACAACCCCCCCTTCCTTTAACTGAGTAACAATCTTAGAAAGCAAAATGTCAGTGCAGGCCCACAATTATCTTTTTTAAGAAAGAATAATTATAAATGATGTAAAGTATAACAAAAGTAGTTAATGGTATTTAAGAGTAGACTAAAATAGAAAGGCTCTACCCATTTTTCCTTAGAAAACTTAAAAAAATTATTAAGGACCTCATGGAATCTAACTTATGTGAATTAAATATTTACTAGTAACTACTGAGATAAAAATCCAGAAATATTGAAAATATTTATTTAATAGGCCATTTAATGGCCTATTTGATTTTTATTTTAACAAAAGTAGTTTTGAAAAAAATTTCAAGAACAAATATCAATAATAGGCACACTGTTTTATGTTTCTGGGAATCATTTTTTAATATCTTAGTAGAAAAATTCAAAATTACCAGATGTGATCTCAATTCAGTAGATCTTCAATCTACTGAAATTTATTGTTTCGACTGGTCCTGGTCTATGAAGAGATGTGTAGCTTTTTTGGATGTTAATGGATATAATTGTGGAGCTTCTGCTCTGAAAATATCCACCATGTGTCCTTAAGAAAATAAAGGTGAAATAAGAAAATACTATCTTAGTATTAATGTGATTATTATTTTCAGGAGACTCAAAAGGTTTTGAAACATGTTTGGTGGGCAATTTTAGTCTTAATTATACTGTGCCAAAAGAGAAAATAAAAATGTATGTGTATAAGTTTCACCATGGTCTGTTCATTGTCTATTTGGTCAATGGTGATTTTCATAAAATTATTTTTCAGTTATATTACGGACAGAGGAAGAACTAACACAAATCCTGAAAATAGTGATAAATGTTGGAGTAGATATAAAATAAGTGAAATTAAAAAACCTAGGTGCTGACAAACATCTAAAGTTGGTATAAATTTTCCTCTTTTGCCTTCATTTGTTTTCTTACTGTTCAACCTCTATAGCTTGCTTTACTGTTACATTCTTGGTGCGCTTTGTGTTTTCTGAGTGATGTGTTTGATGAGGGGTCACTTGGAAGCACTTTTCATGCCTTGCATTGACCATCCATCAGTGACAATGAGTGCTTATGTGAGCAATTTCCACCATGAAAACACCTTATGAGGCACTTGAGCAAGAGGAACACGGTTTGGCAAAAGTGTGAAGACAAGAGTGCAGTCCAATGCCAATTTTCTGAGTCTGTTTCTTTGCTGCAATAGTCGTTGAGAGATGATGGATGACTGATATCACTCTCAAGTGTCTTTTATCCTTTAGGATAATTTTGCCAATTTTCCAGTGAACTTAAATGTCTACAGATGTTTGAAATGAAACCTGCTGATTTGTAACTCAAAGGCTTTAACTGCCAAATTGTTAAAGAATGTCAGTGGAAACTAGTAATTTTACTATAGTTTCAGCAAAATACCATCGAGTGTCCTGAAGACACTCATAATTTTATCCTACCGAAAACCTCTTCCCTAATTATTGCTTTTTTAGATTAAGAGTAAAAATGGAAGTTTAAGTGTTGCTAGTTTCAGACCACAAGTTGATTATATATCATACATGTGTGTAATACATATACATATACATATATTTCTATTAATAGTCTTTAAGCAAGGAAATTTATAAAAATTAGTTCAAAATATTACTCTGCTTTATATTGGTAAATTGACTGTAAATACTGAAAAATAATTTTATAAAATATAAAATATTTTATTTATTTATTTTAATCTTTACTTTCATTTTTATGTGCATGACTGTTTTTCCTGTATGTAGTTAAGTCCAGTTGTGCATGTAACCCTCACAGAGGCCATGAAACTGGAGTTACAGATGGTTGTTAACTGTCCTGTGGATGATGGGAACCAACTGAACTTGGGTCCTCTGGAAGAACAGTGAGTACTTCTAACAGCTGAACCATCTCTACAGCCCCAAGTAGGAATGCTACTAAGACGTGTAATTATCACTCCCAAGAATTGGTTATGAAGTGGAAAAAAAATTTTTTTTTTATTTTTTATTTTTTTTTTTTTTTTTTGAGAAAGACATTGTACTTTTTGTGCCCCTCTTCCTAGCAGAGTTCACCTCATCTTTCATGTAGATATATAACTCAGTCATGTAGATTTATAACTAAATATTTAATGGAAAGGAAAATTACCTTTCTACTTTATATCCTCCATTAAGCACCTTAAATATTTTAACTGTACTTCAACCATGTTGAGAAACTTTATACTCATTTCTAAAATTTAGTCTGAAACTAGTTATTTTATTACATATTTATTTATATATAATTTTATTGAGCTTTTGTACAACTCATACAATGGTTCCCAATCAAACCCAATGCCCCATGTCCCAACCCCCAGTTGGAACTCATGCATTAAAATATCCAAGCTAAGGAAGGCCTATCCAGCCAAACTCCCAAACCCAGGTATCTTTCTATGCAAATAGATCCACTGGAGTCTAGGCAGGATATCTAGAAATCCTAGGTAATGCATACCCTTATTCACCCAACAGTACTCAGTCATTTATAGTTCTCAGACCAGGGCCCGCCCCCTACCCATTTCTCTTGCCCCACTTTGAGACCTTGTCCCAGTTGGCTTCAGTCCTGTGCCTCATGCCAGCATTGCCACAGTTCACATCTGAAAGGTATAGTTGATCATAAGCCACTGCTTCTCATTTTAAGAAATGTCCATGAGAATTCATTCTCTGACTACTTTTATGTCCTGTGAACTCATTGTTAAGCACACCTATGGACAGTTTTAGCATAAATTTCTCAATGTGATGGCATGTTAGAACACTTTAGAACTTTAGAAAATAAACGGAACCCTCATTTCTACCTAAATTGATTCAGGATTACTGGTAGGAGCAAGGGCATTGTTAAATTTTCTAAAGAAAAACTTCAAGTGATGATAATGCATAATAAAGAGTAAAAAATTGCCATTGTAGCCATGTGCAAAAATGTTTTTATGACATGAAACAACTTCAATACATTGTTTACAGCTCTCTGTAGAGTAAACTAAGAATAATCCCAAGGTCCTGCATGACTCAAGTGTAAGGGCATCATGGTGCATTAGTAAGGCCTACCAGGGGCTCCAGGTGGGAGAGCACAGTAGCTCATATATCAAGTTCTTGACATTCCTATGTGGTCTCAATTTAAATGGTCTTTGAGCTCATTCTCTGTTTCTCTGATCTTTTTTAATTGCTAATTTTTAAAATTTTATTTATTTTTTATGTGTATGAATGTACTGTCTGCATGTAGGTTTGCACATCCGTGTCCTGCAATGCCGCGGAGGTCAGAAGAGGGTGCCGGATTCCCCTGGAACTGGAGTTAAAGACGGTTCTCAGCCACCATGTGGGTGCTGGGGATTGAACCCGGGTCCTCTGCAAGAGCAGTCCGGGCTCTTAACCGCTGGGCCATCTCTCCAGCCCCTCTCTGATCTTTATTCATATCACAGGGCTCTTCCCACATATTACATGAAACTGACAAATTCTACTGTAAATAATTTTGATTGTAGCTTTCCTGGATAATGAATCTAAAGATTAAGTACTACATAGCAGTATTTTGAGCAAATTTTGATACATAACGACAAACACTCATATACACATCTACAAACATAAACATAGATACACACAGGCCTCACATATTGCCAAAGTGGCTTAGCACTTATCCACTGAAAAAAATGTAGTCAAAATTTTACCTTGCAATTGTCAAAATATATTAATAGTCAAATTTTATGAACTCAATAGCAGGAAAAATCTTCCTGTGTTACCTGTTTTAATAGTTGTATTTATTCTATATCTTTATTTTTTATATTTCTGAACTGATACATTATCATTTCAATCTTCATTATATACTTCATTGGGGTTCTGAAAATGTTGAGTATCATATGGTCAATCTTGTATTCTTACAAAATTCTTTGTACAAAGTAACTCCTTGAAAGGCATCAAGCACATTTAATTATTATTATTGGCAATTGATTTTTCAGTTAGCTGTGTATTTTTGTCCATCATACTTCCTATTTCTTTTAAAACAATGCTTTAATTCACCCAATATGAATAAATGGCATGCCATAGTTTATTGTAATGGCCACACAACCACCACAAATAGAACTATGGAATAAATTGCTCAAGACATACATCCTAAGGTAGAAGAGTTAAGATTCACACCAGGGTGAACTAGCTTTTCCCTGAACTAGCTGTTAGACAAAATGTCATAATTTACAAAGCTGAATAAACAGAGGTTTTGTAGAACCAAAATGGTTTGTCTCAGATGACTCAGATATTAAGATTATAATTATTAAAGGTTTGCCAGGCGTGGTGGCTCATGCCTTTAATTCTAGCACTTGGGAGGCAGAGGCAGGCGGATCTTTGTGAGTTTAAGGCCAGCCTGGTCTACAGAGTGAGTTCTAGCAAAGCTGGGGCCACAGGGAGACCCTGTCTTGAAAACAATAACAACAAAAAGTTTTGTCTGAGGTGTCATAGAGTTTTCATTCATTAAAGGCAAATGTTTTCCTTATAAAAGATTGCTTTAAGTTAGGCAAATCAGGAACTATCATATCTACAAACCCAGGACTATAAATGTTTTAAAATCATAATGCAGAGAAGGCAACTGAGTATTTTGAGCATTTTTTTAAATTTTTGTTGCACAAAGCCAATCTGACACACTTTGTTATATATTCATTGTTTAATTTGACTTAGCGGTGGAATATGGGCAATTTAGACATTTTATCTGTGATAGTAATTAAAGTTAACGATCTTATCTAACTGATGTTAATAAAATGTTTTTGGTTGGGGAAATATCTTTATTCTAATAATTTGCCTCATTTGGACATCCTCTTATGTGGAGAAGGATCTTGATTTCATTTCTCGGAAATGACCATTTCAAGTTATGTTTACAATGAAGATTTGCAGTTTTGTGTGATGCTATCATATCCTCTATGTTGCAGGTGTTAAACATTTGAAGGTCAAGATTTCAAAGATATGTCTAAATTCCTATGCCCAATAGCACTTGCATGTGTTTTCTCATGCCCTTGAATTAACCATGCATGCAGAAAATTCATGTGCAAGCCATATGGCAGGAGATCTGTATGTTACTTAGACTCTCTTCCTAAACAGGCCTGGTTTGCACCCCAGAAAAATGATAATTGAATCCTGTAAGGATTAAAATATTTGATTAAGCTCAAACATTGAACTTATTTTTAACAAAGAAGGTATTCAAGAGTATCTAAGGTATTCTTTCAGAAAGAACAGTAGACACAGAAACAAGGGTGTTAGTTCTTTTTGCAAATGGCTGTTAAAGGATGTCTATATGGCCCCTTTTCCTAAATTATCTTGAGTAATAAGAAATCTTCAACAGAAACAAAGAAGCATCATGACAGTTGACTTATGACTTTCTAATGGAAGTAGGAATCATGTCCCATGAGAAAGTATAACCTTGGGGTGATGTACTTGGTTTACGTTATTGGCTGTTTACTTTTTCATTCACCACAGGTTTACTACTTCCTGTTGTGTTAAACCCTGCCCAGAACATACATTAGACTGCCTGCGGAGCCTGCTCCTACCAGCCTTAGAGTTAATAATTCCTGTGGGTGGCCAGGCTTGTTGTAATACTTACCTCCCTTGTCTCCTGTGCAATTTGCAAGTAAATTAATTTGGCTCAAGTTTCTCATCCAGAATAAATTAATCATGCCCTGAAACTCGTCCCCATATTTTCTTTTTCTCAAAATACATATATATTATGTATTTTGCTATTATTCACCATATGTCCTAACTAATATAAATCAATGAAATCATTTTCTCTAATGTTTTCCATGTCATTATTGTCTATCAATTCATTTTATCAAAAACAAAGAATTTAATTGTTGGCATTTATTAGGTGTTTCATGTAGTTATCCATTATATTATGTTTGAAAGATGAGTCTGAATTTTAAATAGCATAGTCAAGAATTCCTCATTGACAAGATGATATTGGAGCAGTTGCTTGATGGAGGAATTAGCCATGGGATTTTGGAGAAGGAATGTTCTAAAAAAAAGTCGTAGCTTCGGATAAGGACATAAGACATACTGTGTCACAGGAGATCAGTGAACAGCAAGAATCCCACTTCCTCTGGTATGCACTGAGTAATGGGAAAGCAAAGGAAGCACTGAAAGCAGAAATGTACCAGCTCTACGGAGGGCAGATTATGTAGGCCCTTCAAGTTAAAAGTTAGACTATCATGCACATTTTTTGAAAGGTGGTGTTTATTTTTTTTCATTTTTAAGACATCAAGTAGAGAACCATTTGGAAAGAGGGAGGGTATTGGTGGAGGTGGAGGGGAGCAAGAGAATCCAAAAAATCAATTATATGTATACACTGAAAAGATCATAGTGAAATGCATTATTTTATGTGACTAATAGACAGTAATGAAAAAACTTTAAAAACAGTGTTTACCCCAGCAAGATTGAGAATATGGGGTGGAAGGCAACAGAACAAGCTGCAGATATGTTCTTAAACTAGTGAGAAGAAAGTTCCCTGAGGCAATTCATACACATCTCTTACTCTTTAAATACAGCTTTAGGGGCCTTTGGTTTATTTGGGGATTCAAAATAGAAGCTTTCCTGAGTGCGTTTCCGTTTTACCCTGTTAAACCTTTTTGTTTTCACCTAACTAAATCTTCTTGGTCAGATGTCTATGAAAAACTTGTGTGTATATACATAATGTTCCATGTCTCACAGAGGTATAATTACTGACATTATTTAACATTTAATTTAAATGATTTCACGGGATATTTGGTGGGGACATATAATGCTTATATGCATTAGGGAGAATAGTATTTTTTTAGAAGACTGGTTCAGTCATCAGAAATATTTCCCTTGGAAAAAGAAAAAAAAATGGTGGTGCACCTTTAGTTTGGAGCTTTTAAGTTTGATTTTGTTTTAATTCTGAAAAACATTCCATTAGAAGTATCAGCTTTTTAGCTCAAACTTTGGATTAGACACAACAGTCTCTAATGTTGTTAAAATATACAAAATATGCTGACCTTTTTAAGGATATCAATTTCTGACTTGTTTCTTAAATTGTTTTGAGTGATTTGATAGCTGTTATTCCTTTCTCTGATCTGCAGAGTGTGATACAGGAGTTCATAAACTGTGTTGACTGCTAAGTTTCTTCCTAATGATGCAAATAGTTTTCTGTACATGGAAGAACATAGCACATTTGACAGTTTTTGCATTTTTTATGGGATTTTTGTACCCTCTGTATAGCTATAGTTTTAAAAACTGTAAACTGGTGTGGCAAGTTAGCCTTTGTAAGCCTGTAGAGTGTAATGTGTGACACCCAGCCTCAAATGTGAGTGCCTTGATTTGATTTAACTATAGAATTTCATGTTCCCAAAGATAAACACGGAAATAATACTGAATTGTCACTCAACACAAGCAGGTGTTAATGAGTAGCTTTCCTCAGCGTCATATGTATGTTTAATTTTTAGATAATTTTATTAGAATAAATGTGGGCAGTTCGTGTTGTGTTTTATGTTTAATTCTGCATGGCTTCTTTAGTTGGCTAGCAAGTGTATATTAGGTCAAGATGATGCTTTGAGGATAATTTTCCTTAGGAAGAAAGGAGCGCTCCTGTGTTGAAAGAAGGAATGCTACCCATTGTCTCAAGTCTGAAACACTCCAATTTAGAGCAGGAAAACGAAAGCTCATACCCCTTTTCAGCACTGAAAATCTGTACCCTTAGCAACTTAAATCTTTTCAGTTTTCTAGTTTACCTCTCAGGAATGAAGGGTAGTCTTTATGGTCAGTGGAGCTTTGTGATCTGAAAATACTGACAGACCTACACACATCTGTCTAGGTGTATCTGTAATCCCAGCCCTGGGAAGGCTAAAGTAGAGTTCAAGGTTGGCCCAGGCTACCTGAGACTATCTTTTTTGTTTGGTTGAGCCCCTACTAAGGGATGTGCCATGCCACCATGCATACTTTTAGGAATTCTGAGATTTTCAGGACCAGTGTTATCCTGTACTTATCTTTACTAATCAGCAGGGATAGAATATCCTAAACTTTTCCAAATCTGAGTGATATGAATGTACTAAATTCTGTAACAAAGTCCCTAAACGGTGTGAAAAATGAGCCATGCTGACTACACCTCTAGCTGTGTGCCCTCTAGGGCCGTTTCAATTTCCTGTCTCTCTGTGGTTCTGATTTGAAAGTGCAGTGTTAGGGAGGTCTTAGTCACTTACAGAAATAGAACAGTGGATAGCTGAGGATGTATCTCAGTTGGTAGAGGGAATATGTAGCACGCACAAAGGCCTGGGTTTAGATATGCAACACTGCATAAACTGAGTGGGGGGGCCCATGGCCCATAATCCTATTTCCTGGGTGGTCAAGGCAGGATCAGAGCTGAAAGTTGTTCTGGGCTCTATGAGACCCTACATCAAAAGACAAAAAGAGGAAATTATAATAATGGCTAATAAAATGTCCTTGGGAAATCTAAATAAGGAAATATAAACATTTCCTAAGTTTTTCTACATCAGAACAAATAAAACACTAATATTTAGACTATTTGTTACTAAATGAGATTTGCTTTCTATGAAAATCTAATGTCTGGATTGCTTTCCTTTTTTCATGGCCTAAAGGAAAAGTATTGATAAGGAATGATTTGAATGTAATTTTTGTGTATGTGTGGAAAATATAAACTAGGGATTTCACCTTACTAAAGGTGATCATTCTGACATTTGTTGTTAATTTTCCTTTGTACTCTTGTATCTGCTCTACACTGTTATTTTGAGATGTCATACTGCACACTGTATTTTTTAAGTAAAGTTATATTTCAAATTTAAAAAATAGTATTTACTCAAATGGAAATGAAATTATTAAATTATGAATTTGAGTTATTAAGGGAATGCTTAATTCCAATGTGAGAGCGTACAACAGTGGCGGAGCAGGAATGTTAGAGAAGAGGCTGTTGCAATAACCCGGGGGAAAGATGAGGGTGACTCAGACATGTAGGTAAAAGAACGGATGGTGAAAGGTGATTAGATATGAGTATTTTGAAGATAGAGTTAACACATCGACAACACATTAAGTTTTATGTGAGTACTAGGGAAAGCCAAGTTTTATCTACAGTTAATGTGCTTGAGTAAATGAAAGGCTAAAATTAGCATTAAGTGCTAATGAGGGTTAACAGAACATTTTACAGTAGAAGCATTAGGGGTGCCATTTTACATATGGAGGCTTTGACCTGCTCCCTAAAGAGCACAGTTGTGAACATATAAGTTGGGAGTATGAGGAAAAAGTCACAGTACAGTCCATCATGGTGGGGAAGACATGGTACAGTCCATCATGGTGGAGAAGCCAAGGTATAGTCCATCATGGTGGAGAAGCCAAGGTATAGTCCATCATGGTGGAGAAGCCAAGGAATAGTCCATTATGGTGGGGAAGCCCATAGTATAGTCCATCACATATTTGTAATCCCTCCTTTCAGTTCCATCAAAGATTATTCAGAAAAAAATACAGATTTTTAGGTTTAAATCTTAAATGTTTAACATGAATATGCATGATTTTATACTTGATTTAAGCTGAAGAATCCTTTAAAACTCTTTTCACTTTGTACATTATCATATAAGAAAACCATAGAAAGCAGCACACATATTCAAATTGAAAGGAATTTATGCTGGCAGAGCCAGATTGCTAAGGACAACTAACAAAGTGTATCCTTTAAAGATTTTTGAACATGTAATATATATATATATATATATATATATATATATATATATACCAACTAATGCTTCCCTGGAAATATTAATTGACTTAATTGAATGATCAATCAACTAATATTAATTGGATGATTCCTATTTTCAAAATTAATCAGCCAGGCGTGGTGGCGCACACCTTTAATCCTAGCATTTGGGAGGCAGAGACAGGCGAATCTTTGTGAGTTCAAGGCCAGACTGGTCTACAGAGTGAGTTCCAGGACAGCTGGGGCTACAGGGAGACCCTGTCTCGAAAAGACCAAAAAAAAAAAATTAATCAGAGATGAGAGAGGGTGTTGTAAGAATTTTCTCCCTGTGGTTACTAGACAATGTCTTCACCCTCTCTAATGACTCAAGGACAAACTCAAGTTCCATTCAGCCAAACTCTCCCCACCTCTAGCCAATGAGTTTACAGAGCATGAGTGAGGAGATGCTGAGTTGAGCATGGGTGACACAAAGCATCCACACTCGAAACTCTTCACCCAGCGTGGATGATGGCTTCTTCATAAGTGCATAGATGGATCACCCTTTCCCTGCTTTTCCCAGCATGTGAACTTCTAGCTTCTCTACAAGACAAGGAGCCCATGTATAACTAGGACAGAATTGAGTACAACTGGTTTGGAGGGGTGCCAAGAGACTCAGATAAGGATCTGATACAATCCTTACCCCCTCCTTGAGGGAAGGTCAAGAGTCAGCAAGTCAAAACATGATGATCATTTGCAATCAGCTACACCAGACCTTAGGAAAATAGTGGTTGTTCTGTCCAGAGGATACTGCTCTGCAACATAGGATAGAGAAAATTTTGATATAGGCCTCTAAGCAATAACTGGATAGTTTTTTGCTGCCTTTACTTTGTCTAATCATATGTGTGTACCCAGCTAAAAATCACTGGCTGGATACAGGCTTCAGTTGAGAAAATGTGACCTATCAGTGTGTGGTGTTGATCTCTTATATGGACAGACTGATTTCTTCACATTGTGGCACCAATGTTTCAAGAGCAGATCCCAGTGTGTAAATAACTACGGAGTCTCTGTGTGAAGTGAATTTCCCATGAGGTAGGGAATCTTATGAGAGTGTGATTATAGGAAGGTATGATTCACTTTGGTCAAATCTACCACAATCTTGTCTTGAGTTTAAGGGATTCGTGTCTTTCCAATATGCAAAACACACTCATCCTCTCCCAATCCACCACAGCTGCATTCAGTCATAGCATAAATTAAGAAGCCTATGATCTCATAAACCAAATCAAGTCTGGATATAGATGAGGTTTTTGGGTGGAACACCTCTTAATCCAAATACTTATGACCTAACAAGCAAGTGCTTTGGCCCTTGTGTACTTAATACACATGAATAAATCTGAGAGAAATTCCACCAAAGATAGTCCCTCTCCAAATAAAAGAGAAGAACTTAACAACCATTGGGGCATAAAAATCAAATCAGTACTGCTCACACTAAGGACAGGAAATATTCCTGGATTAGGGTCAAATTATATTTTCTGGGAGTGATTTTCTTAAGCTTTGTTCTCCATGCTTATTGGAAGCGCATCTCTGAAAATGTGTATCTGTCTGCAAGACATCTCCTCTTCGTCCTTCCCTGCCTAGCTCAGAGTGTAGCTCATTAAATTAAAAGTTAGCAAAGATTATAGTGACAGGTGGATACCAATTCATTAAATAGGAATTTAGTTGCCCCCTGAGAAGAAAGGACTTTCAAAGGCTTTAGTTTTCCTCTGAGACAAGGGAAGTTTTGATCCAGTACTTGTTTTTTTTTTTCTTATTGAATTTCATACAATACAGTTTGATTGCATTTTGAAATCCCCTTCCTGCACTCTTAATACTTTCACCCAATTTAATGTACCTATTAATATATAAATATATATTTATATATATTATATTTTTTATGTACCCTAGTAATATATGTATACATATATATATATATTAATAGAGTACATTTAATATATTTATTATATTTTATGTACCCTATTAATATATATATATATATTAATAGGGTACATGAAATAATATATATATTATTAGGGCTTATAGAGCATTTTTATTTTATGTGAATGTTTGAATGCCTGCATGTGTACCAGGTGAATGGCAGATGCTCAGAGACCAGCAGAAGGTGTATGATCCCATGCAACAGGAGCCAAAGACAGTTGTGAGCCACCAAGTGAGTGCTAGTAACTGAAACCAGATCCTATACATGAGCAGCAAATACTCTAAAACACTGAACCATCTCTCCTGCCCTAAGTCTTAAGTAAAGTAATAAACAATATAGAAAAAATAAAAATACATGATAAAAAATAAAAATACATGATCAAATACAGAAAAGATCAAGAGATATGACTGAATATTTGATTGAGTCCATATGTATATTTGCAAAGTAGGTAGTAGTTTCTCTTAACTACATGGGAACATAGTATTTATTTATTACGTATTTTTATTTTACATATGAGTATTATGCCTGCATGTATGTAAGTTCAGTCATGCCATTCAATGCCTACACAGAAGGCAGAAGACAGCATTGGATCCCCTGGAACTGACATTACAGATGTTTGTTAGCTGCCATGTGGGTGCTGGGATTCAAGCCCAGGTCTTCTGCAAGAACAGCCAGTGCTCTTAACCACTGAGCCATCTCTCCAGCCCCAGGAATATATTTTTAAATTTAATTTTGAATTTATTATAAGAATTTTACTCATGAATATTGTATTTACAACATTTTCATTCCTTCTTCTTCTTCACGCACACTTGCAGCCCACATTCACTCTACAATTAATGACCTCTGCTTTTTAATTATTGTAATATATATGCATATACAACCTATTGGTGCTCATATACCCACATGTTTAGGGCTGATCACCTGAGCTCAGATTACCTATCAGGGAGCTCATCTCTGGAGAAAACTGATTCTTCTTTTCAAAGTAGCCATTAATTTCCCTTAGCTCTCCAGGTATGGGCGTGCTCTTGTGATACATCTTCCACCCATGTTGCCATGTTAGCTGATTTTGTCACTGTCTGAGTCTTGTTTAGATTGCCATGTTATTGAGATTTCATAGGGTACACCTTACCTATATTATATCTAGAAGACAATAGACCCCCAATATAAAAGTGCCACTGTTGTATCATTGGGGCTATCCTGGCAGGTTGCTCATTTTTGTGGTTAATAGGATTTACAGCTGGATAGGACTGTTGATTGCTTTTCTTTCTTGGCAGGTTGCACAGCAACTTCTGATACTATGAGAGCTAGTCCTCCAGAAGGAGGCTTCCAGATTAGTCCCTGATTTTTTCTCCAATCTCTGTGTCCAAATCTCTGATGTCTTCAGGAATAAGGTCTTGCTTTCAAGTTCTGGGAGGCAATGAAGGCAATGGCTATATTGTTTTGGGGCTTTCTTGGACTCTCTTGATCAACAGTTGGAAGGATGGCTTCCCATACTTAATTCCTGTGTGGCCTAACTCTATGTATCTATGTATCTATGTATCTATGTATCTATCTATCTATCTATCTATCTCTCTATCTCTCTATCTCTCTATCATCTTATCTATCATCTACCCATCTGTCTCTATATCTATATATATCTATATCTATCTATCTATCTATCTATCTATATTACGTATATTAAATATATATGTATATATTATAGGGGGTTTTTTGAGCCAGGGTCTCCCTATAGTCCTAGATAAATAATAAAATCAGAGTTAATGTTGAGAAACTGAAAATGTTCTTTTTCCATTATTAGATTATAGGTAAAAATTGAATGTCTCTATAATAAAATTCAACTTTTAGAAGAAGTAAAGGAATGAGAGAAAATAAAAAGAGAAAATTCAGAAAAGTGAAGAGAGAAAAGAAAGAGTAATTCAGTCTGATTGGCCTAGCTTGGAGAACATCCTCAGCTTTTACTGGCCTTCCATACAGAATAGGTAGGACCAGGAGAGAAGTAGTACCAGAGTACTAAGTGAATATCAACCCATGCATAATTGCGGGCTGCTGCTGGTTAGGCAAAACTGAATAATATTTATTTCATACATTGATTTTCTACAATAACCAAACAAAGACTATAATCCTATATTAAAGGGAACTTTAATTGCAGAGGTGGGGGGAGTATAGTCTAGAAGGAGAGGGAGGAAGGAGAGATAAATAACACATGTTTGAAAAAGTCACAGGGAAACATTATTTTATAAGTATTTAAAAAATCTATGTGGGGTTGGATTTGCTGCCACATGTCTTTAATCCCAGGACTCCCAATACATTATAAGTACTAATATGAAACTCAGAAGTCACTGATAATTTAAATTTCTGTTATTCTTTATCCAAGTTCTCCCACTGCCGTGTAGAAAGAATCATTTATTTAACCATATCCCCTGAGAGCACGAACCATTTCACAGCTGAAGACACAGAAAAAATGATTTTAAGAGCATAGGTAAATGTGCCCTGATATAATGTTACGATTATTTGATTTCCTGTGTTTTATTCTTCCTCAATTGTTAACTAATTGAGGGCAAAGAGTTTCAACCCATAGTTATTTTTGTGTATGCAGGTTTTCACTGTTTGGCTCCATTAACGGATCAATATGTGGGTTTTGATTTGTTGAAATGATTTGTTTCCAAGAGTTTCTTGTGAAGGATCGATAGGTATGGGGAGATGCTTCCTTCATAAATCTTCGTAAAAACCATGCAGTTACAATCTTTGCAATCCTTTGAGAAACAGGTTGCAGCAAATTGATATTTTTAAGAGGGCAATTAGGAGAGGAAGGTTAGGATTCTGAAGTGTCACACTCGATCTCATGTTTTCACATTTGTTTTTATTCCAGACATAGAACAAAAGATAACATGGGCTATTATAATAAAATAAGTAACAAGCATGCTTACACATTTAAGACACATGTATTTAATGATATTTATAAGCTTTAAGTCCATAGGCCATTCATTGCATATATTACAAAGAAAACGTATGGAAATCTAAAATTTATAAAAACTGTATTCTTAACTAAGTAAAAATTGCATTATCTGTGTCAATATTTTTGTTAATGTAATTTGCCTAAAACCTTAAGTTTCCTAAGGAAATATACTTTTCTGGAATTATTACAGGAATTCTGAGGATTGTTAAATGACATATCAAATAATGTTTCCATTTCTGTTACTACTTTAGTATTCTATCATAAACTTGATAAGCAGAGGAAGAGACTCATGAGGACTATTTATATTTTGTAAACAGATCCCATCATCAACTTATGCTTCTTTCTTGGTTTAATTAACACAGAACATTAAGTTAATGAGGTTAAACCCATAAGTTTAATTACCAAATATTCTGAACTAAGCTCCAAATAGAGAAAAATCAATACTTTGAGATAGATAGCAATAATAATAGAAAGAGACAGATAAAACTGAAGGTAGTTTCATTTCTTTCACCATCTTACTAAGTACTCTTGAAAAACAACTAATTTACCAGGTTAAAAAATATTAGACATAGCCAAATTATTTCTTTTCAAAAATATTTGTTATTTTTATGTGTTTGAATATACGGCCATGCATGTATATAAGTCCATCTGTGTTGTGCGGTTTCTGTAAAAGCTAAGAGAAGGTGTTGGATCTTCTGGGACTGGAGTTGTTAGCCAAAACGTCGGTGCTGGCAACTGAAGCTGGGTCCTCTGCAAGAGCAGTCAGTGCTCTTAACTGCTGAGCAATCTCTCTAACCCGGCAAACTACTTTTGTTTGTTTGATTTTGAGACAGGTCTCCCTGTGGCCCCAGGTGGCCTGGAATTCACCATGGAGACCAGGCTGGCCTTCATCTCACAGAGATCAACCTGTCTCTGTCTCCTGAGTACTAGGATTAACAGCATGTGCCAGCATGCCAGGCCCAAACTACTTATGGATGTTCAGAAAATAATGTAATAATGCATGTGAAATTACTACTTTAAACTATAAAAGAGAATGAATTAATTTGGTACAAGTTATATTGTCATTGAGACATGGACAGAATATTTGAATAGGTTATCATAAAATCTACCTTTTTATTTTAAAATGTATAAAATTTTCTATGGAATCTCAATCATCTGTTTATCATGTACTTATCTATGTCTATTTCTATCTATCTATCTATCATCTATCTATCTTCTATCTATATCTAGCTATCATCTTTCTATCCATCTATCATCTGCCTATCTCTATTTAAATATTCATCTTTTATTATTTAATTTACTATTATTTCCCTAGGAAAAAATTTTTAAAAATTACCAATTTAGTTCAAGTTTTAATGACAAATTCCAGAATTTTGAGTGAAAAGTATAATATAATATAATACTATTTTATTTATTTATTTATTTATTTATTTATTTATTTATTTTTTGGTCTTTTTGAGACCAGGTCTCCCTGGAGCCCTAGCTGTCCTGGAATTCGCTCTGTAGACCAGGCTGGCCTTGAACTCACAAAGATCTTGCCTGCCTCTGCCTCCCAAGTGCTAGGATTAAAGGCATGTGCCACCACGCCCGGCTTTATATATTTATTTTTAACTAGGTACCACACAGCTGATGAAGCTCAGCACCTACTCTTGAAACTTGGCTTTGGAAAATGAATAGTAGGGGCTTAATGGCTTTAAGATTTTGTTTTTAAAATTTTTACTTATTTATTTATTTATTATTTTTTAAACAGACATTTGTTTTATTTTTTAATTTTTAATTAATTTTTGTATGTGTATGAATGTACTGTCTGTATGTAGGTTTGTGTACCCGTGTCGTGCAATGCCTCAGAGGTCAGAAGAGGGCGTTGGATTCCCCTGGAACTGGAGTGAAAGACGGTTTTCGGCCGCCATGTGGGTGCTGGGGATCGAACCTGGGTCCTCTGCAAGAGTAGTCGGCGCTCCTAACCACTAGGCTATCACTCCAGCCCCTTATTTATTATTTTTTATGTGTATGAGTGTATTGTCTGCATGTAGGTTGGTGCACCCATGTCGTGCAATGCCTTGGCGGTCAGAAGAGGGCGGCGGATTCCCCTGGAACAGGAGTTAAAGACAGGCGCTGGGAATCAAACCCGGGTCCTCTGCAAGAGCAGTTGGCACTCTTAACCCCTGAGCCATCTCTCCAGCCCATTGTTTGTTTGTTTGTTTTCTCAGCCCTGTCACCCGTGGTTACCGCCACGGTGGCGACTACCATTGTTAGGACAGACATTGAATGGGTTGTGGCTGTCATGAGAAAGTCCCGAGGTTATCTAGAGTCACCAAAAAAAATCTCTTCACAGCAATTTCAGGTGAAGAAATTCCCATGCATCATTGCAGAGATTTGGCGTTTAAGTGAAGTATTTAAATCAGCTTTTGAAATTATAGAGTTGCTTAACTAAAACATTTTTGGGGAGGATTTTTAATGCAACAGCAAATTACAAAGAGTAATATGATAGTTACCTTTATTCCAAATGAGCATGCAGAGTAGTCTTCATCAATTATTGAAATTACTCTCAGTTAAGCACTTAGATCAAGAAATATAGCTTCACCTGCTCTTGCAGAAATAATCTGTTCTCATTTACATCACCATGAGTGTCTCTCCTGTCATAAGTCACTAATATCCTTGCATTTAGGGAAATCACTTCCTTATGATTTTCTTTTAATAGTTTTGTCAATTGGACATGCCACTGGGTGTTACCATTATTCTTGCCCATGATTATATTGAGTGGCAATTATTTGGTTATTTACTGTTTGTACCCTCTTTCTTGTACCATACTATAGGGACACCTTTCTACTTAATTTCTTTATCAATGGTTTTCAAAGTTTTTTTTTTTTTTTTTTTTTTGATGCTTTTGTGCATTCATACATTATTTCCAATTCAGTTCAGGCACATTCCCTTTCCCTTCCCCCCCCCCCACCCCATCCCAGATTAGCATTCTGCCGATAACTGTCCTGTCTGCTTTCAGTTTTTTTTTTTTCATTTTTTGCTAATAAGTGATATTCCATGAGTACAAGCATCCTTCGTGCAAAACCAATAGCGCCAGGCTGTTGTGCCCAAACCCCCAGCCCCACCATCCAGTGGGGGGTGACGGGTTGTTTGTTCAATCAAGTTGATCAATGAAGTGTCCAGACTCATTGCTGTAGTTTCACCATTCACCCCAATCGCAGCCCTTACATTCTACGCACGCCCCCTCTTCCGCAGATTGTTCCCTAGGCTTAGAAAAGGGGCACAGGTTGGATGAGAAGCAAAACAGTCACTCTCTCTCCAAGCTGTGTTGTCTTGGACTCTCTGTCAATTCTTACTGTTTCCCTTCATGGGCTGACAGTTTGTCAGAATACCTTTCGATCCTACTTAATGAAGCACAAGCAATTAGACTATATAGGTATTTAAACATCACTAATAGTTATGGTAGGTACTTTGAGCATAGACACATATGTTTGATGATATGTTAATCCATTAATTACATTTTTTCCCCTGTTAAATATGACAGGTCTTACTGTGGCTATAAACATCTGCCCAACCTGTAGGGATGTAGCTTGTGGCATCACCAAATGGGCTATTCCTCAGGAGAGAGCCAATAGCCAATTAGATTTGGGATATACAGACAATGGCTGCCCTGCTGCACAGTATTTCCAGGCGGTGAGGTGTAGCTGGTGCTAGCAGTGGAGTCTTGCTTGACTCAAGGAGACCCATAATTGCTTTATTCTGTTTGTGGCCTTTGGTAACATCCTCTGGCATTCCAGAGGCCATCTGTACACTTGAATGTGCGGTCTCATACATACCTCCCATGTTGATGTCAGGTCTCCACCAGCAGGGTCTATTGCCTCTCCTTCCTGCAGGTATCCCATTTGAGAGGCAAGGAGCCCTTTACCTTTTTGTGGGGCCTTGGATCCCCTGGCCAACATCCCCCTGGTAGAACAATCCATTGCTTATATCAGAGCTCCTGAATTATATAATTTGCCTAAGTGCATAGCCCAAGACTTTAGTATTATATTTGGTTCTCAATAGAGACTAATTCTTTTTCACATGTTCTTATGTCTATGTCAATTAAAGAAGGCAGTTTACCGGTTTTATAAGAGAGTTACCTCCATAATAGTGTGTCTCCTTGTTTACCAGTTGGAGAACGACTCATCATCATGCTATTTCTGCCTTATTCTATGGGGGGGAGGCAAGAAAGTCTCTCATTATCAAACCTTTTGTGGCACCTAGAAGTAAGCTTCATTTAGGACTCATTATAAATAGTTGTTACATGTAGTCCACAGAGGGGTTTCAATGTTTTTAGCAATCTGAGGTTTTCTTCACTTTCAATGTTCAGATGGGTAACCTTTCTGTTGGCACTTTCTGGCTACATCCTACTCAATGCAAAGCTGTATTTTTCTTTCTCAGCCATTAAGTTGTATGACATTTTTCCTGTTGGAACAACAAATCTTTTCCCATAGTAGTTTTAAGATTGGATTGCAAGTGGTTGGACAAAAGGTTTCATAGCTTTCTGTATCCCCCCTTTTTTTTTAAACCATGAGATCTCCAGATGCAGTTGTGTTATACATACTATAGGGTAGAATCAAGCACATATTCATCAAATTCACCATGTGTTTTGGGTGGCATATATGATTAACTTGGGAAGCAAACTTAATTTCTTTAAGTAAATCATCCTAAGTAGAAAAGATGCTACAAGTAGATACGGTACAACAGAAAATTAAAGAGAACATTTGTATATGCCAGTCCCAAAGTTATTGCTCTAGCAGGTTTTATGTAAAACAAATGTTGGCAACAGCGAATTATAAATCTCCATTTTAACTCAAATTGCATTTACCGTTTTATCAGAGTCTTGTAAACCAATGTTTGTTAATTACACATGTTTATTTTTTACTAAGTCCTAAAACACCATGTATTACCTTTAGACAGTGTCTAGGCAAACTGGGTACTTGTTGAACTACGTCAAATAAATATGACTTAATCAATATACAACCCGTTCCCTTCTCCACCCCTCCCCCCTTCCCATATGCACCATTTCATCCGTTTTCTGATGCAGTCTTTCTGTTGTTCTTTTACGATGCACCCTCTCCAATGAGAAATATTTTATATCTGGTCGTTGGTACTAGCCATCCAACATATGAGGACAACCATTTGTCGTTTGTTTTTTCTTGGGACTGGTGTTACTTCACTTAACATAATATCTCTGCTCATCCATTCTTTACCGCAAAGTTCATGATGTTGTCCCTCTTTATGACTGCTGCATAGAACCCATTTATATTCCATGCACATTTTCCTCTATCCACGGTCGTCAGTTGAGGGGCACTGGGCTGGTTCCAGCTTGTTTGCTACTGTGGAACAGAGCTGCAATTAAACATGAGCTGTGCAATGTAAACTTTGCGAGTAAGATGTGGTCTTGTGGGTAGATACCCAGAAGTGGTATGCTGGGTTAAATGGATGGCTCATTGTTTGAGTCTTCTAAGGTCTCCACTGCTTTCCATAGTGGTGTACTAGTTTACATTCCCAACCGCGATTGGATGAGTGGTTGCAAAAACTGGATCACCACTTAGTAGAAGAATGAAATTAAACACCCCATACGTCTCACCATGTACAAAGTCAAACTCCAGATTGGAACCAAAGACCTACAAAATTGAAACCACCAACCTCTCAGGTCGCATTAGAAGAGTAACTTGGCACAGACTAAAGACATGAGCGGTAGGAAAAGACTCCGAAATCAGACAGCAGCTGACCACAAGAATTAAGATGCAAATTGACAAATGGACCTCATTAAACTCAAAAGCTTAGCTGCACATGCAAAAGAACAATAAAGAAGCGAAGAGAAAACCACAGAAGTAGGGAGGAAACCCATTCACAGCAGACACACATACTCTGACAAAGCTTTAATTTCTAGATATTCAACGACTCAAAAAACAAAGAAAAGAAAACAAATGAATCAATCAAAAGATGGAGCAAAGATCTGAATAGAGACTTCACAGAGGAGGAATTAGAGATGGCCGAGAAACATCTTAAGAAGTGTTCAACATCTCTGATAATTAAGGAAATGCAAATTAAAACCACTTTGAGATATCACCTTACTCCAATAAGACTGGCTAGGATCAGGAACACGAATGATACCAAGTGCTGGAGAGGTTGCGGGGAAAGGGGAACACTCAAAGTTGTTTTCTAATCTACTGAAGCATGGACAACACACCAGGGGTCATATTCTGGAAGAAAACACTCTCTAGGGGTAGGGCTTTGTGAGTGCCAGCATTACATATGTCATATATTTTTTTTTTACATTTTATTATTTATTTATTTACTTATTTGTTTTTGGAAGAAAATTTTGGAATCTTTATTTACAGAAGCATTTCTGAATTTAGAAACTCAGCCACAGATGAAAGACAGGAGTTCTTTCTCAAGTTTGAGGTCAAACTGATTTGAGTTAGAGGAAAACTGTTAAGTGGCATCTAAGGAATCTCTTTCAATATTCTACGCACCCTGGGAGACCTTGTCATGTTCTTATTTTTATTGATTTTTTTGTGCATTTCATACTCATCTTAATCATTTTTACATCCCCTGCACTATCTGTACCAATCATAGCCCCACCAGTGGGCTTATACATTTTTGTCATATATGTTCAGGCCTATCCAGGTAAGTTTGTGTTCCCAGATGCTCCTCAGTGTAAGCTCATCCTCTGGTCAGCCTATCTAGTGTCACTCTCTTAAAGGTGAACAGCTTTCCCTCACCCAGCAGTGTTCAGTTGCTAATAGTTCCTCAGCTAAGGCTGGTACTTCATGACCATTTTTTCAGTTCTGTCCTAGTTTGTCTTCCATTGCCATGACAAAACACTCTGACCAACATCAACTTGGGGAGGAAAGGGTTTAGTCTTCCATTGCCATGACAAAACACTCTGACCAACACCAACTTGGGGAGGAAAGGGTTTATTCAGCTTACATCTCCTGGGTCACAGCTCATCACTTAGGGAGCCCAAGGCAGGAACTCAGGGCAGGAACCTGGAGGCAGGAGCTGAAGCACAGGCTATGGAGGAGTACTGTTCACTGGCTTGCTCCCCTGGCTCATGCCCAACCCACCTTCTTATACAGTACACAACCACCTTCCCGGGGTGGCACTACTCATTGTGGGCTGGGCCCTCCCACACTGCTCGACCATCAAGACAATACTCCACAGATGTGGCCACAGGCCAATCCAATGGAGCCAATTCCCCAATTGAGGCTCCCTCAACCCAGGTGTGTCAAGTTGACACTAAAGCTATCCAGCACAATTGACCCCTTGTCAACTTGACACACAAAACACATCACTATTAAACCACCACCTTTCCAGTTCTTATCGCCAAAGTATGATGTTAACATTAATCACAACCTAAGACAGTACAACCTTAAAAGCCCCACAGTCCTTAAAATGTCCAAACACTTAAAAGTTCACTCTTAACTGATGGGCGTGCTGTAGAAACACACAAACACATGACTTAATACGGTATTTCAAAGGAAGAAAGGAAACAGCACAACGGCAAACAAATTCTGGGCTCCAAAGGGTTTTGGCAGCTCCCCCTCTCCAACTCTGCCAAACGTGGCACACACAGCTCATCTCACAGGCCCAGGCTGACTCCATTCCACACCTGCCGCTGCTCTTGGTGGTCGTCCCATGGTCCTCCAAAAAGCTGGGGTTGCCACTGAAACTGAGGCAGCACCTTCACCAATGGTCTCTTCTGACCTCTCCTGGTGCAAAGCCTCAGCTTCTCTCCATGACCCCTGCAATCCTGGGGTCTCCACTGCAACCGAGGTGCACTTCCACCAATGGTCTTTCCTGACCTCTCACAGTGACAAGCTTCGGCTGCTGTCTGTGACCCCCTCAAATTTCAACACCAGAACCATATAGGAGACTCTTATATGTTACCAAGTCCTGCTTCTGGCTTGAGATGGAGGCTCAGGCCCCTTCTGGATCACAGCTTCTGTGTGCTGACCCTGAAGAAATTATTCCCAGAAGATTTCACCACAGTGATGCTGGTCTCTTGTTACTTACAGCTGATTTTTCAGCCCCAGCTGACCAGCATCAATTGTCGCAGTACAACAAAGATTTCACTTCAGGTTCTGGTCTCTTGTTACTTACAGCTGATTCTTCCGCCCCAGCTGACCAGAACCCAAACATTAAACAGTCCTGATGATCTCTGCTTCCCTTTGAAACTTCACAAGCCAGGCCTCCATTGTCTACAACTCCTTCAGCAAAACTGCTCCAAGCTCCACAGCAATGATCTTTTAGGCATTCGATGATCTTCCCAGCCCAAAGTTCCAATAACCTTCACAATCCTTCCCCAAAACACCAAGGTCAGGTCTGTCACAGCAATACCCCACTCTTCTGGTACCAATTTCTGTCCTAGTTTGTCTTCCATTGCTGTGACAAAACACTCTGACCAACACAAACTTGGGGAGGAAGGGGTTTATTCAGCTTACATCTCCTGGGTCACAGCTCATCACCTAGGGAGCCCAAGGCAGGAACTCAGGGCAGGAACCTGGAGGCAGGAGCTGAAGCATAGGCTATGGAGGAGTACTGTTCACTGGCTTGCTCCCCTGGCTCATGCCCAGCCCGCCTTCTTATACAGTACACAACAACCTGCCCAGGGTGGCACTACTCATTGTGGGCTGGGCCCTCCCACACTGCTCGACCATCAAGACAATACTCCACAGATGTGGCCACAGGCCAATCCAATGGAACCAATTCCCCAATTGAGGCTCCCTCAACCCAGGTGTGTCAAGTTGACACTAAAACTATCCAGCACAAGTTCTATGCTAGGTTTCTGTCTGGTTTTAGTTCGCATGGGTCTTGTGGATGCTGTCACCATTGATGTAAGTTCATATGAGCAAGTTCTTAGCTGCCTGGAAGTCTCTATTTCCTTGGGGTGTTCATCCAACCCTGGCTCTTACAGTCATTCTGCTCCCTGTTCCACATTGATCCCTTTGCCCTAGATAGCTGAGATTTAATATAGGAATCCTATCCAGGAACAAACACTCAGGTGCTCTGAAGTCTCTTGTTCTCTATATTTTGACCAGTTGTAGGTATTGTTAATCACCATCTGTTGCATAAGCAAGCTTCACTAATGAGAGTTAAGAGACACATTATTCTCTCTAACTCCTGTTCCATCATGTTGGAATTTTTTTATTTATTTTTGTATGTGTATGAATGTATTCTCCACATGTAGGTTTGTGCACCCATGTTGTGCAATGCCACGGAGGTAAGAGGAGGGTGTCAGATTCTCTTGGAACTGGAGTTAAAGATGGTTCTCAGCCACCATGTGGGTGCTGGGGATCGAACCCGGTCCTCTGCAAGAGCGGTCGGTGCTCTTAACCACTAGGCCATCTCTCCAGCCCCATCATGTTGGAATTTTGACTGGTTTGACATTATATATGTCTTGTTCAGGCAACCACAACTATTGAGAGTTCACGTGTAAAATGATGCTGTCATGTACAGAAAATACTGATTCTTAGTAGTCCTCCCCAGTCCCTGGATGTTACAATATTTCTGTCCCCCCTTTCCTGATTTGTTCCTGAGCTGTAAAGGGAGGATATAAAATATAGATTCCCATTTAAGAATGAGCACTCCATAGTGACATATGCATTTTAGCCAGTTCTGAGTCTCTGTATTAATCACTATCTATTGCAAAAAGAGGCTTCTCTTAAGGATTGAGAAAGGCACTAATCTAGTATGATAAAGATATTTCCATTTAACAAAATAATAGAAGTATATTACCCCTATGAACTACCTAGCCATGGGTTCCTGTCCAAATTTACAATTCAAAGAAAAAGTTCATTCCTATGGAGCATGTCTTAAATACAACCAGAAAGGGGAGATTACTTTATAATCATGCCACTATTAATACCTATAGGTTGATTGCTATTTTGCCTCCTGGGGTTCATAATTGAGCAACACTGTGGGTGAATTGTATTTCCCAGAAGTCTACATAATGCATTCTGACACTGGATCTAATACCCTTAGTCTACTAGAGGAGAAATTCAAGTGTTTCCTTCAACTTATAACACAGGTAAGTCCTTTCTGATTAAGACTCCAGTCCACCAGGAAATAAAAAGAGCAATTGAAAAATGGGACTGAATGCAGCTAAAATGGTTCTGCACAGAAAAGACAGCATCAGTTGAGTGAAGAGGTAGACTATAGAATGGAAAAAAAGAACTTTCAAACTATACATCTGATAGAGAATTAGCATCTAAAATATACAAAGAATTCAAATATATAAATAGGAGAAAAAAATTCCCAATAAAATATTTGAGGTATGGAGTTCAACAGAGTTCTCTAAAGAACTGGTTAGACAATTTATTTTTAATATTTTAGCTATCAAGGAAATAACATTAAAATATCTTGAGATTTCATCTTACTCTAATCATTATGTTTAAGATTAAGAAAACAACAAATTCTGATGAGGTTGTGAAGAAAAATGAACACTATTTACTCTAGATGAGAGTGCAAACTTATGCAGCCACTATGAAAGTACATGTGGGGGCTGGAGAGATGGCCTAGCGGTTAAGAGTGCCGACCGCTCTTACAGAGGACCCGGGTTTGATCCCCAGCACCCACATGGCGGCCGAGAACCGTCTGAAACTCCAATTCCAGGAGAACTCCAGTTCCAGGGGAATCCGACACCCTCTTCTGACCTCCGAGGCATTGCACGACACGGGTGCACAAACTTGCATGCAGACAGTACATTCATACACATACAGAAATAAATTTAAAAAAAATTAAAAAAAAAAGAAAGTACATGTGGTGTTTACTTAGAAAACTAGATATATCTAGTGGTACCTTCCTTGGCATATTTACCAAGGAGTCTTGTGCTGGATAGCTGCAATTTCACCTCAACACATCTGGGAAGAGGGAACTGTAATTGGGGATTTTCCTCTATCAGATTTGCCTATGTGCATATCTATGAGGCATTTTCTTGATCGTCGAGTGATGTGGGAATGTCCAGCTCATTGTGGGTAGTGCCACCTCTAGACAAGTAGAGCTAAGTGCTTTTGTTTGTACTATCAGGTTCCTGCTTGTGGTGATGAACTGGATTCCATTGATGAAGGATTGTACTATTAGCCAAAATAAACCCTTTCCTCCCCAAGTTTATGTTGGTCATGGTGTCCCTGCAGATCAAAACTGTACCTTAACCTGGAAAACAAACATGGTGATATTTAAGAGTCTTATAAGTGATGGTTTTGACAGAATTGAAGTACTTATGGAGAAAAATTAAGGCTTTTCACGATCATAAGAAGCCAGGGAGGCCTTTGGTGAAGGTGCAGATTCATTTGCAGTGAAGACCCCAGGACTGGATATGCCAAGACTATGGGGTGTCTGACAAGGACAGAAGCAGATGTGGAATGGAGCCAGCCTGAGCATAGGAGACAAACTGTGTGTGTGTGTGTGTGTGTGTGTGTGTGTGTGTAGTAGAATCAGAGAAGTAGAGTTACTGAAGCACTGTGGAGTCTAGAACATCATGAGAAAATCTCAGACTTTGGACACTGAGCTATTTAGACTGTTCAGTTTTGGTTTTGTTTTGATCTGATTGTGCCCACGTCTTCCCTTGCAAGTAAGAAGTATTTAATATTTTTCATTTTAAAGGAGCCCACAGTTTAGACTTTGAATTTTTAAAGAGATATTAAACTTTTAAGACATCGAATTTTTGACAATTGTAGGGTTTTAAAGGCACATTGTGTTTTGTATTGTGATACTAAGATTAACATGAAATCTTGGGGGCAGAAAAAAGAAGGTATGGTTTAATAGTGATGTGTTTATGTGTCAAGTAGACAAGGGTTCAGTTCTGATCTGTAGCTTCAATTTTCAACTTGACACATTTGGGAAGTGAGAACCTGAACTGTGGAATTTCTTTCATCAGTGTGGTGTATGGACATGTCTGTGAAGCATTTTCATTGCTGAGTAATATAGAAGGGTCCAGCCTACTGTGTGTAGTGACACCCGTGGGCAGGTGGTCCTCCTTGGCCACCAGAACTTGATGTGGACATCACATAATTGAGACACAGGGTATGAAGAAATCAAGACAGCACTATTCCATTTGTTTTATGTGGGGTCTGGAAAAATTGAAAAATGCCATAATTGTTGCTGGTGCCTTTACAGATGGTTCTTACCACAACTATTACCATCTCTGCTACTGTTTAAAAAATTCCTACTCAAAAGCAGCAATATGATAGAGTGTCAGTCTTAACTCATATTTTACTTGAACCCCTTTTCATTATCCCACAGTCAACATTTTCAGTGTTTTTTTTTTTTTTTTGGACTTTTTGAGACAGGGTCTCCCTGTAGCCCCAGGTGTGCTGGAACTTGCTCTGTAGACCAGGCTGGCCTTGAACTCACAAAGATCCGCCTGCCTCTGCCTCCTGAGTGCTAGGATTAAAGGCGTACACCACAACGCCCGGCCTTCAGTGTTTTTAATTATGTAAGCTTTCTTAAAAATATCGTTTATTATATCATATTAAATTTTATAGAATTTGACATTTATGCATGTAGTTTAGATTTTTTAAAATTTAAAACACAATGTTATTTAATAGGTTTTCCAAAAGATAAAAATATGACAGTCTGGGTTTGTTCCCACAAAAAAAAAAAAATAGCAAGGACAGTTAGGGTGGGTCTTCCAAATTCAAATGTTCAATCAAAAGTTCTCTCTCATTTCAGATAATCCCAGATCTAGTCAAATAACAGCCAGGATTAGCCATCACACCACATTTTGAATGGACATGGTTTTGACCGGCCTTCCATCATTTTATTTGAACATGGGTATGTTTCAAAATACAAAGGTGAGTTTTTTTTTTAATTTTTTTACATTTTGTCCTTATTGTTTGAGAATTTCATTCATGTATTAAAATATGTTTTAGTCATATCAATCATAATTTTTTCCTGTTCCCAAATTCCCCATCACTTCTCCCTCTCAACTTTATGTAATCATTCTTAACCCACTGAGTCCCCTGGGTAGTTCAGAATTTTATTTCATTCATTTAACTAGTCTCCTTTATGGTTATTTGCCATATTTTGGAAGAAACACATAAGATTCTGTTTATCTGTTTCTTCTGCTGACAGACATTTGGATTGTTTTTGGTTCTGCAACATGACAAGAAATGTTGTGATTACATCGTCATATTTATCCTCATGCTCATGTACAAGTATTTCATATACTTGAATATAATCATTAGGCATGCATTCTAGTTTGTCTTCAATTGCTGTGACAAAACACGCTGACTACTACCAAAATGTGGAGGAAAGGGTTTATTCAGTTCACATCTCCTGGGTCACAGTTTATCACTCCAGGAGTCCAAGGTAGGAACTCAGGGCAGGAACCTGGAGGCAGGAGATGAGGCATAGGCCAAGGAGGAATGCTTCTTATTGGCTTGCTCCCCAGGCCCATGCTCAACCTACCATCTAATACACAACCACCTACCCAGGGGTAGTACCTCCCATAATGGGCTGGGCAATACTCTGCAGACTTGGAGCCAATTCCCCGACTGAGGCTCCCTCAATTCAGCTGTTTCAAGTTGATGTTAAAGCTATCCAGCACAGCATGATTCAAACAGGGGTCAGTTTTGCAGTTTGTTTCATACTGACAACATTAATTGGTATTTTCCTTAGTAAATCATAAGTGCTACTTGCCTTACTTCTTCACCAAATGATTTTGTTCAATTTCTAATTTTTTATAAATCTATTGGGCAAAGTAAGATAGTACTGATTTCAAGTTTTCTTTTTCTTTAATGGTTTACTTTATTTTTAATGATTTGTGTGTGTGTCTGTGTGTGTATCTGTGTCTATGTCTATGTGTCTATGTTCATGTCAATACAATTGCCTGTGGAATTCAGAGGAGAGTGGTAAGATCCCCTGGTACTAGAATTACAGGGAGTTTTGAGTCACTTAACATGGGTAAGGCAAATCGGACTTTGGTCCTTGGGACAAACAGCAAATATTCTGAACTGCTGAACCATCTCTCTAACGCATTATTTTGAATTTTCATGTATCTGATTGTTCATAAGCTTGAAAACATGCTTATAATATTTTCTGTGTCTATTGTTAGAAAGAATAATGTCAATATTTTATTATTTGACACTGAGAACGCCTTTCATTATATCATTCATCAAAACTGATAACAGCTTCAAGTTGGCTCAGTTAACTTATTGAATCAGATCTTTGGGTAAATAAGACCAAATTGAAGTATATTTGGACATAGGTGAAATAAACAATTGTTAATATTTATTCACTTCAAATTCATTTTAATGAGTGAAATACATACCCATAAAATTTGAGAAGTACAGATAAGTACATTGAATAAAGCAAATGTACCTCTCAACTCTACAGAATGGAGAAAGCCACTAGATACTTCTTCAGGTTGGCCATTTTGCTTTTCTGTCTTGACCCCTTCTCTAGCCTCCCTTTCTGTGGCCTCCTTTCCCTCTGCATTTTCCTTCCTAATTGTTTTACCATTTCATTTCTTCCTTCCTCTTTCTAAACATTTTATTCATTTAAGTTTTATATCTCACAAAGGTGCTGAGTATGCATTCATATTCTCTATTGTGATGGCATCTACCAAAAGTAAACAAAGGAATTTGCGTACACTTTTCTGTTTCATGACTTACAGCTATCCTCCAACTATTCCACAGATTCTGGTGGATTTGAGGTAGATATTTTACTTATTTTTTTTCCAAAATATAACATGTGCATATTTTGAAATTTTTCATCAAAAAATCTGATATGGGGTGTTGCTCTGCTGCATAGACTATGCTTGAATTCCTGAGCCATAATGATTCTTCTTTTTCATCTTCTTGAGTAGCTATGACTACAGAGACAGGCTGCACACCAAGCTTAGTACATGGTTACATTGCTTCTAAATTATGTATGGCATTGCAGGAATTAATTCACCACATTTGTTTATAAATAGCCAGAAATGGAAACTAGGAAGTTTGCTCCAGTTCCCAGCTAAGCCAATAATATAATGATGAGTGCATTTGCATAAATTCCTTATGGACCTTTGTAAGAAATCAGCTGTAAATATAGCAAAAAGATTGAAGAAATATAAGAATAATTTTAATTAAATTCTTCCAGTCAATTTTCAAAAATATTTTCCCTGCCTAGGTCCACTGAAGCAGTGGAAGATATTTAGTATGTTTACGTGTGCCATCCAAAATTTGGCAGTAACTTGGTTATTTTTTTCCTAATCTATTTGGGTATAATGCAGTAGCTTATATTTAAATGTAATTTACTCATTATACATAACTTTGAACATTTCTTCATATCATTATTGGAGTTTAATGCTTCACCTGTTTGTTTTCTGTTGATATTCATTCATTTCCTTAGATTTTATGTTTTTTCTATTACATTTTTAGATTTTTTTGCATAGTCTACTCAATTTTACTCGAAGATAACTTTTTCTTTAAATTCTCCTTTCAGTATTTTAAAGTGTTCTATTGTTTTCAAAGATATTAAAGCCCTTTCAGCATTATATGCCTTTGTTCTTGATTATGGGTCTTTTTCAATGTATTTATCTTGTTCTTGAGCATTATGACTTTGATTTTATTACTTTGTTAGTTTCTTGAACATATAGTCCAGTCTCTTTCACAATTTTGAGAATACTCAGATATTGTTTCTCTATGGTGACTGTATTCTTTTTTTTTTAATTTTATTTATTTCTCTATGTGTATGAATGTACTGTCTGCATGCAAGTGTGTGCACCCGTGTCGTGCAATGCTGCGGAGGTCAGAAGAGGATGTCGGATTCCCCTGGAACTTGAGTTCTCCTGGAATTGGAGTTTGGGATGGTTCTCGGCAGCCATGTGGGTGCTGGGGATCGAATCAGAGTCCTTTGTAAGACCGGTCGGTGCTCTTAACCGCTAGGCCATCTCTCCAGCCCCAACTGTATTCTTTTCAGAGCTTTCTCACTAGAATTCCATTTGCACATGTCAGATTTTCATATTGCCTCACTTGCCTTGTTATTTCTATTTCCAATTTTTAATTCTCTGTGGTTCCATGTAAATACATTTTTGTTAAATTATTTTAGACCATCAATTATTCATTTCCTTTGTCTGTTGAGCTAATGCATATATGATGACAAATATGATTACTATTAATTTTAGACAATTCATATATTTGCTCAATTTTAGGTATTAATACATTTCTCTGTTGAAAATTTCCAACTTTTCATCCATTAATGCTTGCCATTCTACATATAAATACAGATATACATATGCGCATGTACATGTGTTATAGGTTGCTTCTCTATTGCTGTGATGAACACCATAATCAAAGCAACATGGAGAGGAAAGCATTATTTGGCTTACAGCTCACAATAGTTCATTGAGGGAAGCCAAGGCAGGAACTCAAGGTAGGAACCTAGAGTCAGGATCTGAAGCAGAGAGCAGCAGAATTCTGCTTACTGGCTTTTTTCCTCTGGCTTGCTCAACTTTCTTTTTTTTATGTTGAATCTACACTTTATTTATATGCATATATGTGACATGAGGAAAAGAACTAGCTGGAGGAAGGGAGGGACCAGGAGAAGGGAATGGGGTGATAGATTCAAAATACAAGATCCATCCGATGAAGATGTCATTGTGAAAGCTGTCACATTGGTTCACTGATTGTATGCTAATAATTTTTTTTTTTTTTTTTGAGACAGGATGCCGGGTAACTCCAGCTGGCCTGGAACTCTATGTAGACTAGGATAGCCTCCATTTCACATAAACCCACCTGCTTCTGCCTCCCAAGTGCTGAGATTAAAGGTGTATGCCACCCTGCCTGGCCCAAAAACAAACAAAAAAAGTTGTTAAGGAGAAAAAGAAAATAATATTCTTTTCTTAAAGAAAGCACCCCCTGAAGAAACCGTTGGGCGCAACATACAATATATAAGTGTAGGAAAAGTCTTTCTAAATCAGGCAGCAGCTGTGTAGGAAATAAGGTCAACAAGCAACAAGCGGGACCTCATTAACCCCAAAAGCCTAGTGAAGGTTTTCTCCCACTGTGGGTTTTCTCTTCACTTCTTTGATCATTTCTTCAGCTACTTTCTTTTATAGCCTAGGCTCACCAGCCCAGGGATGATACCACAGTGCACTGCGCCCTCTTATTCCTGGCAGGTCTGTGCCTCCTTTGGGCGGAGCTTGGGGAGACGGTAAGAGGATGAGTGGGGGAAAGGTGCCTAAGAAGGAAGGCAGGCAGACTTCTTAGAGGTGGACTCTCCGGGCCAGCCGTCCAGCACAGAGGTCTTCGGGGAGCAGGACAGGACTGACCTGGTATACGCGGGTGTTGAGCCCTGGCCTCTGTGCGTTGCAACAGGCACCCACCCTGCCTTTTGCAAGGCTGACATGGTGTCATGGGCTCACTGATGGCTGAAGGCCATGCCTAAGGCCAGCTAATTCACCACTCATTCTCTCAAGCCCACACAACTTTTTCATTTTTTCAACTCAAAAATGAAGGATGCCCATGTTACCTGTCTACACCTCCGGATACTGCCTGCCTTTAAACAGGAACACTGGATCTTGACTCTGCATCCATTAGTCGCTTTGGGAGTCACTCAGATGTGAGGGAGACTCCCACCCCCTTACCAGAGATTGTGATGTGCAGTCATGCCCAAAGTGACAAGTGACAGTACTGTCATCAGGACTGAAATGTGCAGTTCCTGAAAAATGGACAACAATCTTGAGAAAGCAAGCAGCTGCGTTGGAGACCACTTTTTGGCCATCCTGGGCTCCTCTGTACAATCAAACTTGAAAGTGGCTCTGTGGTCACAGGACAGCCCATTGAAATGCATGATCCTGTAGGGCTTTAAGACTTTATATGGCAAACCACAGATCTTTCCCACACCAAGTTGTTCTTTCCTTACGTGACATGAGCTAGTGCTGACAGTGGATAAATGTCCTACAGAAGAGCTAAAAGAATTTCCACATATGGATGAAGAGACAACTTTCCCAAAGAAGGACAAGAACGAGCTATCTTTTCAGAGGAAAACCCATACCATCTGGTTGATGATGAGCAGTTTGTCTTAAAAGCATTCTGCCTCTTTCTCAGAACTCTCTCTGCTTTTCAGTGCTAGAAAAGAAACAATCAGGTAAACTCAATGTTCAGCTGAAAGATCATGGTGTTCCATCAGGTTCTGAATTTGGGAGGCTGAAAATGGAATTTCTGTTGTTTTGGAAAATGGAGTTAGACTTTCTCTCAAGATGTCTTTAAAAAGCCTGTCATTGGAAGAAAGATTTGCATGTTGGGTGATCGTTCTGGCTGGGGTTGTGGGTGATAGAAGCATGAAGCTGTATTCTGGAAAGACCTGCAAATCCACGAGGCAACCTTGATGACTTTCAAATGGAAAAAGCAAAGGAGCATGCGATATGCAGAGGCAGGTTCTGACTCACGTCCTTCAGAGGCACAAACCAATTGCCTTGGTCAGAGAAGGAGAAGCAGATGGCATTGGAAACTGAAAAAGCAATCAGAGTCAGTGTTAGATCTCAGAGAAGTGACTCTAGCTTTTTTTTTTTTTTTTTTTTTTTCTTGGGATTACCATTTGTACATCAAGGAAAGCAAACCAGTGCTCCTGAATGCATAATTGGCTTGCCTTTGAATATGTTACCTTTGAATATGTTCAAGAATTTAGAATTTTGCTGTTTGTGGTTCTTTTTCTCCCCATAAAATTATGTTCTCCCCATAAAATTATGGTTCTTTTTCTCCCCATAAAATTATGTTTGCTGGGGCTGGAGAGATGGCCTAGTGGTTAAGAGCGCCGACCACTCTTACAGAGGACCCGAGTTCGATCCCCAGCACGCACATGATGGCCAAGAACCGTCCGAAACTCCAATTCCAGGAGAACTCCAGTTCCAGGGGAATCTGACACCCTCTTCTGACCTCTGCGGCATTGCATGACATGGGTGCACAAACTTGCATGCAGACAGTACATTCATACACATACAGAAATAAAAAAATTAATAAAAAATTAAAATAAAATTATGTTTGCCCTAATATTCCTTAAAAGTCTGGAGTTTCGAGGTCCAGAGAGAGGAGGCAGCATGGCACCTGGAGAATAGGTGAGCACAACACCAGGCAGGCTCGTGGCTCTCCTGGGCAAGGCCTGTTGCCTGCCAGTCAGCCACACCTGGCCCAGTGTGCAGTGGGGTAGAGTCACCTAGCCAGCTGGACACTCACCAGGTCCAGAGAGAGGAGGCAGCTTGACTTCCTCTTTTCCAGTTAGTCGTCCTTTAATTTCCCTTTCTTGTGGTATTGCCCTAGAAAGCATTTCAAGCACTATATTGAAGAGGAGTGGTGATACGGGGCAGCCTTGCCTGGTTCCTGCCTTCAAAGGGACTGCTTCTAACTTCTCTCAGTTTAGGATGATGTTGGCTGTGGGTTTGTTGTGTATGGCTTTGATTTTGTTGAGGAATGTTCCCTCCAGTTCAATTCCCTCTAGAACTTTAAACAAGAAGAGATGCTGGATTTCGTCAATGGCTCTTTTCTGCATCAATTAGAGATGCTTTGCTTTTGTTTTTTTTTTCATTACATTTATGTGTTTATGTATTTATTAATTTATGTGTGTTGAACCATCCTGCATCTCTGGTATGAATCCAACTTGGTTCGTGATACGATTTTTTTGATTTGGGTCTGTATGTGGTTTGCAAATTATTTTCTGAATATTTTTATGTCTATGTTCATTAATGGATGGGTCTATAGTTGTTTTCTTCTTGGTGTAACTTTGCCTCATGCGTTTGGTTATTTAAGGTAATGCTGGCTTCGTAGAAGGAATTTGGGAGATTTCCCTCTGTTTGTATCCTTCTGAGCAGTTTGAGTAGTAAGGTTGTAAGTCCTCTCTAAAAGTTTATAGAATTCGTGGGTGAGAGATGGCCTAGCGGTTAAGCAGCGCCGACCGCATCTTACAGAGGACCCTGGGGTTCGATCCCAGCACCCACATGGCGGCGAGAGAACCGTCATGGAAAACTCCACTTCCGGAGGAGAACTCCAGTTCAGGGGAATCCGAGACCCTCTTCTGACCTTCGCGGCCATTGCACGACACGGGTGCACAAAACCAGCATGCAGACATGTCCATTGAGACATGTACATCAACAGAAATAAATAAAAAATTTAAAAAAAAAAAGTTTTATAGGAATTCCTGCGGATGAACACCATCTGGGCTTGGGCTTCTTTTTTTTAGTTTTTTTTTTTCTCATTTTCAATTTTCCTCAAAATTGTGGGTCTTTAAGCTGACGATCTCTTTCTTGGTTTACGTTTGGTGACTTCCAGGATTTCAGATATTCATTCATTTTGCTTGGGTTTTCAAATTTAGTAGAGTATATGTTTTTAGTATTCTCATATGATTGTCTGGATATTTTTTTCTGTCTGTTGTGATCTTTCCCTTTTCATCACAAATACTATTGTTTTGGAGTTGCTCTTTCTTTCTTTTGGTTAACAGGGCTAAAGGTCTATCTTGTTTACTCTTTCAAAGAACCAACTTTTGGATTCATTGATTCTTTGTATTGTTTTCTTTGTTTCTATTTCATTGATTTCTGCTCTGATTTTTGTTATTCCTGTATGTTGGGTTTAGAGTTCATATATTGTTGTTTCTCAAGTGTTTTTAGGTGCACTGTTAGATCGTTTGTTTGTACTCTTTCTGTTTATTTAATGTAGGAACCCAGGGCTATAAACTTCCGTCTTAGGACTGCTTTTAAAGTATCCCATAGGTTTTGTTGTGTTATATTGTCTTCTTCCTTTAGTTCCGGGAATGCTTTTATTTCTGTCTTTATTTCTTCCTTGACCCATTCATTATTCAGGAGTGTGTTGTTTACTCTCCATGTATTCTCGTAGATAATAGGGCTTATCTTGGTGTTGATAGTGAGCTTTATTGCACTGTGGTTTGACAGAATGCATGGAATTATTTCAATCCTTTTGTATTGGTTGAGTTTTTTTTTTTCTTCTGTGTTTCAGTATGTGGTCAGTTTTGGAGAATGTTCCATGGGGTGCTGAATAGAAAGTATATTCTCTGGTGTTTGGATGGAATATTCGATAGATGTCTGTGAGGTCCATTAGGAGTAATGTATTGTTCAGTTCAGACGACTCTCTGTTTATTCTTTGTCCAGCTGATCTATCTGAAGAGCTCAGTGGGACATTGGAGTCCCCCACTATTAGCATGCTGGGATTAATCTGTGCTTTAAGGTATTGCAGGATTGTGTTTATAAAGTTCAGTGCACCAGAGTTTGATGCATATATATTTATGATTGTGAAATTTTCATGATTAATTGTTCCTTTTATAAGGATGTAATATCCCTCTTTGTCTTTTCTGATTAGTTTTATTTTGAGGTCTATTTTGTCTGATATTAGAATGGCAACTCCTGCTTGCTTTTTGATACTAGTTGTTTGGAATATCTTTTCCCATCCTTTCAGTTTAAGTTAGTGCCTGTACTTGAGGGTGACATGGGTTTCTTGTAGACAGCATATAGATGGATTCTGTTTCCTAATCCATCCTCCCAGTCTATGTCTCTTGATTGGGGAGTTTAGACCATTAATATTTAAGGTTATTATTGAGAGATGTGTGTTTCTTCCTTTCACCTTATTTTCTGTTTGCATTCTTGGTCTGGGTTTTATTTTCACAGTTATACTTTTATGAATTTCTCTCTCTAGCTGATTGGGGATAGGTGTTCCTTTCCTCTGTCCTTTGAATTGCTTTGAGTATTTTCTGAAGGGTTGGTTTTTTGGACACATATTCTTTCATCTTGTTTGTGTCCTGAAATATTTTCCTTTCTCCTTCAACTATAATTGATGTTTTTGCTGGGCAAAGTAATCTGGGTTGGCATCTATAGTCATTTAGTACTGGGAATACATTAGTCCACGTTCTTCTGGCTTTCATAGTTTGCACTGAGAAGTCAGTTATAATTCTGATTGGTTTTCCTTTATATGTAACTTGCTGTTTTGTTTTTTTTTTTCTTGTGGCTTTCAGTATCTTGTCTTTGTTTTGGGTGTCTAGTGTTTTAACTATGATATGGCATGGGGATTTCTTTTCTGATCTTGTATATTTGGAGTCCTATGTGCTTCTTGTATTTGTATGGGTTTATCTCTTTTCCATGTGGGGAAATTTCCTTCTATTATTCTGTTTAAGATCTGATCAATACCGCTGTCATGGGATTCTTCTCCTTCCTCTATCCCTATCAAGCAGAGGTTTGGTCTTTTCACAGTGTCCCAAATTTCCTGATTGTTCCACTCTTGTTTTTTTAAAAATTTTTCATAATCTTGTTTGAGCTTTCTAGTTTTCTCTTGCTATCTTCCAGGTATGATATTCTATTTTCTGCTTCATTCAATCTGCTTCTGAGGCTTTCTCCCATCCTTTCCTGTTGATTGGATGAGTGTTCAATTTCCTTTTTCATTTCATCTGATGATTTCTTTAGTATTTCCACTTCCTTTTGGAGCTTGTCATTCTCTTCTCGTAGCTCCTTGTTTCGCTGGTGTCTTTCCCTTTTCATTTCAGTGTAGGATCTTTTCAGCACTTCTATTTCCTTCTGGAGTTTGTCCTTTTATTTTTCCACCAATAAAGAAGATTTCTTAGGGGCAGGGGAGTTCAGAGGTTAAAAGTGCTGGCTGCTCTTCCAGAGGACCTGAGGTTAGTTTCCAGCACTGACATAGTGGCTAACAGCCATCTATAACTGCAGGTCCAGGGAATCTGAGAACCTCTTCTGGCTTCTGTGGGCATTGCATCACATGGGTACACTAACATATATTTAGGCAAAATACTGACACACTTAAAATGATAAAAAATCATTAAAACCATATTTAGTCATTTGAATTTCATCATTTAATATCACTGTTTAGCTCCAATATTAAAAAAAAATCTTTTTGAGGAAGAGTCACATTATGTAGACCTGACTGGCCTGGAACTTGGCTTGTAGACCAGGATGGCCTTGAATTCAGAGATCAACCTGTCTTTGACTCCTGTGTGTTGCGATTAAAGGTAGGTACCACCATGCCCAGTTATGACCCATTTTTTAAATTAGGCTTTTAAAATTTTCCTTATATTTAATTTTTAGAGTTTTATGTACATTCTATATGCTGGTATAAACTGATTGTCCATTCTGTAAGCTGTCTTCACTAGAACAACACTGCCCTTTGCTGTACAGAAGCTTTTTAATTTCAGGAGGTCCCATTCATAAATTGTTTTTAATGCTATTCTGGTCTTGTTCAGAAACACCTTTCCCATGCCAATGAAGTCAAATGAATTCTGTGTGCTTTTCAGTCAAATTCTGGGTGTCATGTCTTGTGCAAGATGAGAGAGACAATGATCTAGTTTCATCCTTATACTTGTGGTTATCCAGTATTGCCAATTTGTTCAGCATGATGTCTTTTTCCAATGTGTATTGCTGAACTCCATATTGAGTCAGGTGGCTCTAGTACTATGAGCTTATATGTGGCTTTTGCATTCTATTCCATTGATCAAGGTATCTGCTTTTATGTCATTCACTCAGAATTACTTGAAATCTGGGGTGGTAATACATCTAACAGATCTTTTTTTTATTATTCAGGATAATTTTTTGCTATTTTGAGCCATACATGCTTGCATATGAAACTCAGCGTTATCCAGTTCTGTGAGGAATTGCATTGGAATTTTATGGGAATTGTGCTAAATCTGTAGATTGCTTTTGGTAAGTTGGAGATTTTTACAGTTTTGAGTCTAACAAATCACGAGTATGGGTGTTCTTTCTATGTTCTGGTCTTTTCTATTTCTTGCTTCAGTGTCTTAAATTTTTCATTACAGAAATCTTTAAATTCTTTGTTTAGACTTATTCCAAGATATTTTTTAGGCTTTGGGGAAAGATAATGTTTTCTTAATTTCTTTCTCAGTGTTTGACATTACTTATTTTTATTTGTGAATTTTATATCCACCTACTTTACTCAATATGTTTATCTGGTGGTTTCATTAAGGTCTCTTATGAATAGAAACATATCATCTGCAAATAAGGATACTTGACATACTTTCCTAGTTGTTTCCTTGATGTCTTTTATTGCTCTAGCTAAGATTTTTTTTTACTTAGAAAAACTTTTTTATTTATTTTTATTTTATTTATTTTTACTTTTTTATTCATGCTTTGTGTATTTCATACATCATTTTCCAATTCAATTCAGGCATATATCCCTTTCCCTTCCCCCACCCCACCCCTACCCATCCCAGATCATGCATTCTGCCGTAACTTTTCTGCATATTTCTCTGTTTATTTTGCTGTTTTGTTTTCTTTTTTTTAAACAATAAGTGATAATTTGTGACTACAAGCATCCTTCATGTAAAACCAATTATGCAAGCAGTTGTGCCCAAACCCACACAGCTCATGGATCCCACCATCCAGCAGAGGGGGCTTGTATGTACAATCAAATTGATCAAATGAGTGTCCAGTTTATATTGTTGTAGTTTCACCATTCACCCCAATCGCAGCCCTTACATTCTACCGCACCCCCTCTTCGGCAGATTGTTCCCTAGGCTTAGAAAAGGGGCACAGGTGGATGAGAAGCAAAACACTCTACTTTCTCTGGAGCTGATGTCTTGGTCTCTAGTCAGTTCTGGCTGTTTTCTTTCATGGGCTGCCAGCTTGTCCAGGCATAACCTTTCGATCCTACTAATGAAGCACATGCAATTAGATATTTAGGTATTTAAACAGTATAATATATAGCCTTTCGATCCTACTAATGAAGCACACACAATTAGATATATGGGTATTTAAACAGTACTAATTGTTATGGTAGGTTACTTTGGTATAGACACAGATGTTTGGATGGTATGTTAATCCATGATTTACATTTTCTTCTGTTAAGTATGACAGGGTCTTCCTGTGGTTTATAACATCTCCTAACCATTAGAGGATGTAAGCTTGTGGCATCAGCCGTGGGTTATTCCTCCAAGGAGAGAGCTAATAGCCAATTAGATTTGGGATATACAGACATATGGCTGCCACTGCTGCACAGTATTTCCAGGCAGATGAGGTGTAGCTGGTGCTGACGGAGGAGTCTTGCTTGACTCAAGGAGACCTATATTTGCTTTATTGGTTTAGTGGTCTTTGGTAACACTCTCTGGCATCCCAGAGACCATCTGTATACTTGCAAGTGCGGTCTCCATACATCTTTCCCATGTTTATATCAGGTCTTCAACAGCAGGGCCTTATCGCCTCTCTTCCTGCAGATATCCCAGTTTGGAGGCAAGGAGCCTTTACCATTTGTGGGGGCTTGGATCCCCTGGCCAACATCTCCTTGGTAGAATAATCCATTGTTGATGTCAGAGCTCCTGTATTAATATATTTTGTTTAAGTGCATAGCTTAAGGAGACTTTAGCATTATATTTGGTTCTGAATAGAGAATAATCCTTTTCACAGTTTCTATGTCCATTAGTCAATTAAAGAAGGCAGTTTTACTGATTTTACAAGAGAATACCTCTATAACAGCTGGCTCCAATCTACAGCTGGAGAACGACCTCATCATCATCATATTTCTCCTTATTCTATGGGGGGGAGTTAAGAAAGTCTCTTGTATTAAAACCTTTGCGGCACCTAGAAGGTAAGCTTCGTTAGGAATCATTAAAAATAGTTGTTACTAGTAGGATCCACAGAGGGGCCTGATGTCTGCAGCAATCTGAGGCATTTCTTCCCTTCAATGCCCAGAGGAGTCAATCCTTCTGCTGGCACTTTCTGGTACATCCTACTCACTGCAAAGCTGCATTTTCTTTCTCAGCCATTAAGTTGGTGATACTCTGGCCTGTTGGAACATACAAATCCTTTCCCATAGTTAGTTTTAAGATTTGGGTTGCAAGGTTTTTTGACAAAAAGTTTTCATATCTATCTATATCCCCCTTTTTTATTTAAGGTTTTTATTTTTGACCCATGAGTCTCAAAAAAGCAGTTGTATTATACATACCTATAGGGTGGAATCAAGGCACAGATTTCATCAAATTCACCCATGCTGTTTTGGGTTACTGTATGTGATTAACTTGGGAAACAAACTTAATTTTTAAATTAAATCATCCTATAGGTGAAAGAGATTGCTACAAGGTGATACTATATGACAGCAAAATTATAGAGAACATTTGTTTATGCCAATCCCAAAGTAATTGTTATACAGTTTTTAATTAAAGCTAATGTGGACAACAGCAATTTATATCACCAATTAACTCAGATGCATTACCGTTTTTATCAGCCTTTAAACCAACGTTGTTTAATATACACTTATTTAACCTGCATGCAGACAGTACATTCATACACATACAAAAATAAATAAAATTAAAAAAAAATATACACTTATTTACTTTTACTAAGTCCTAGAACACCATGTATCCTGTAGACAGAGTCTGGGCAAAACTGGATACTTGTTGAAATCACGTCAGTTAAATATGCCCCAATCAAATATACACCCGTGTCCCTCTCCTGCCCCTCCCACCCTTCCCGAGTCACCATTTCAATCAGTATACTGATGCAGTCTTTCTGTTGTTGTTCTTTTAATATGCATCCCTCTCCACAAGAAATCTTTATAACTGGGTTATTGGCACTAGCATCCACATATGAGAGATACCACATATGACAGATATCATACATAAATGGCATTGACTGTGACTTCAGCTTTTTTTACTCATAAAATAATTTTATTGGCTAACATATGAAAGTGGCTATATTTTATACATTTAACTACCAGGGTATTGTGGGCCGCACTTGCTTGCTTCCATTATACATGAATCAGGCTACTCAAAGCTTTACATTTGGTTCTGATAATTACTTGATTCTGGTCTGTTAGATGTGCTATGCTAATTTTATATTAACTTTCACTTTTGTTTAATATCTTGTCCCTTTTTCCTATGATACTTTTCTAGGATTTAAACTTATTCATTTATGTACTTTTATGTTTCCGCATAAATTTAGGATATGTCTATTAAGCTTTCTTTTTAAAGGCACCGGAATTATTAGATATGAAATGCTGGTTGGTCTACAAAAAAAATAAAATAAAATAAAATAAAGGCACCGGAATTATTACTGGAATCAAATTGTCAATTATTAAAGAGTTTTGTTTTCATAAGACTAGTTTTTCTGTGCAACATCATAGACTATATTGTCCTTTTATGTAACTAAGAAAATATAATATTTTGATGAGATGATTTATATGGGCTTTTAGTTTTTAGTTTTTATATTCTTTTTTATTGACATTTTGTATTCTTCATACATCATTTTTCAGTTCAATATGGATACATTCCCCTCTTCTTGTCCCTCCCCCCACCCCAGTTTATGCATTCTGCTATACATGTCTTGCATATTTCTCTCAGTCTTTCCAAGGTTTTTTTTTTTTTCTGCAGAGGCTTGTTGTTTGGGGCAGAATTTAACTGTATCGGTCAGTTCTTTGAACCAGTCCTTATGTTGTTCCCTCCCCTTTGTTTTTTATTTTATTTTATTTTATTTTATTTTATTTTTATCTTTATTTATTCCTGTATGTGTATGAATGTACTGCCTGCATGCAAGTTTGTGCACCCGTGTCGTGCAATGCCGCAGAGGTCAGAAGAGGGTGTCAGAGTCCCCTGGAACTGGAGTTCTCCTGGAATTGGAGTTTCAGACGGTTCTCGGCCGCCATGTGGGTGCCTGGGGATCGCACCGGGTTCCTCTGCAAGAGCAGTCCAGTGCTCTAACGGTAGGCTATCTCTCCAGGCCCCTTCAGTCCATTTCTATGCTTGATGATCTTTTATTGATTGTTGTATGTTGAGCCATCCCTGCATCTCAGTATGAATCCATTGGTCATGATAGATGATCTTCTTGATGTTGTGGGTATGTATGTGATTTGCAAATATCCTGTTTAGCATTTGGGCCTATGTGTTCATTAATGAGGATGGGTCTATAGTTCTCCCTTTTGGTTGTTTCTTTGCCTGGTTTTTGTAAAGAGTGATGCTGGGCTTCCTACAAGGAATTTGGACGGAATTCCCTCTGTTTTTATCCATCTAAGCATTTGCGTAATAATGGTTGTACTCTTTTTGAAATATTTTCTAGAATCTTGCTGTGTGAAAACGTCTGAGACTGGGCTTTTGGAGATTTTTCTATTACAGCTTCACTTTCTTCATATAATTATGGAGTCTATTTGAAGCTTGTCAATCTCTTCTTGGTTGAGTTTTGGATGATCCCAGGAATTTCAGATATTTTCCATTTCTTCTAGGTTTCCACCCTTGAAGTGAGAAAAAAAATTTTGAGTTATTCCCATATGATTTTCTGGATCTGTTTCATTTGTTCTTGGATATTTCCCTTTGGGTGTGTGTGTGTGTTGACTTGTTAGTGTCTGTGTGTGTGGCTGGTGTGTCTTTTCGAGCAGGGTCTCCCTGTGGCCCAGATGTGCTTGCTGAACTTCAACTCTCTGAGACCAGTCTGGTCTGAACTCATCAAAGATCCGCCTGCTCTGGCTTCCAAGTGCTAGGATTAAAGGTGCTGTCACCTTCATCCTGTGACCTAATATTTCAACACTCTTTCACAGGTTGTATTGTATTTGGATTTTTTTTTTTTCTTTTTTTTTTTTTTTTCTTTGGTGGATAGACTATGCTAAGGTCTGTTCTATCTGTTATTTTAAACAGAAGAATCCAACCTTTTGGGTTCACTGATTTTTTGTATTGTTTTTCTTTGTTTTATTTCATTGGATTTCTCCTCTTAGTTTTTCGTTATTTATGTTCTGTCTGTTAGCTTTATTTAGGTTTATACTGTTGCTTGCCTCTCCAATGCTTTTAGTACTTTCAGTGTTATTACTGTCGGAACTTGTGCTCTTTTGTTTTTCCCATGTATGGTACAGGGCTTATAAACTTACTATCATTAGGGACTGTTTAAAGATCCCCATAGGTGTTTGTTGGTGTTGTTTATCTTGTCATTCAGTCCAGGAAATGATTTTCTGTGTCTTTCTTTAGGCTCTTTCTTGACCATCATTTTTTTTTAGTAATGCTTGTTTTTCTCTCATGTGTTCTTGTAGGGTTTGGGTTTTATCCTGGTGTTGATAGTGACGTTTATTGCACTGTGGTCTGATAGATGCATCTGAATTATTTCAATCTTTTGTATTTTGTGGACGGTTTTCTTCTGTGTCCCAGTATGTGTAATTATTTTGAGACGTTCCTAGAGGTGCTTAGAGAAAGTGTATTCTTGTGTATTAGTTGGAATATTCAGTAGATTCTTGTGAGGTCATTTTGGTGTTTCATATCATTCAGTTCAGAACGTCCTTTCTGTTTATTCATTTGTCTGTTGACTGGTCCATTTACGGGCTCAGTGGGTACTGATAATCCCTGACTATAAGAGTCTAGGGTTATCTGTGCCTTACGTACTAGGAATTTTCTTTTGTAAAGGGGTTTTTGGTTGCACGTAGAGTTTGGTGTCTAATATATGATTCTTGCAATATTTGTAAACTTATTCTTCATGGTTGATTTTTCCTTTGATAAAAATGTACTAGCCTTCTATTTCTCTTCTTTCTTTTTATTTTGAAGTCTATTTGTCTTGATATTAAATAGCAACACTGCTTTCTCATTTGCTTGGAAATATTTTTTCCATTCCTTTCACTGTTAAGGTGGTGCCTTTCCATTGAGAGATGAAGATAGGTTCTTGTTAGCATGATTATGGAGTGGTTTTCTGTTTCCTTATCACTAGTCCATCCACAGTCTTTGCTGTTAATTAGCTTGGGGAGTTCTAAGTCATTACTTTTTTTAATTAATTAATTTATTATTTTTTTATGTGTATGAATTGTATGTGTCTTTATGTAGGGCTTGTGCACCCTTTGGTCGTACAATTCACAGAGGTGGCAGGCGTAGGTGTTGGATCTTCCTCTGGAACTTGCGGTAAAGATGATTCTCAGCCACCATGTGGGTGCTGGGGATCGAATTCAGGTCCTCTGCAAGAGCAGTCAGCGCTCTTAACCACTAGGCCATCTCTCCAGCCCCACAGTCCCTTAATATTTAAGGTTATAACTGATAGATGTGTGTTGTCTCCTTTCACCTTATTATCCATTTGCATTTTTGGTCTAGGTTTCTACTTCTGCAGTTATGCTTTTAATAATTTCTCTTTCTAGGTGCATGGGGATAGTTGCTCCTTTCTTCTGTCCCTTAAACTGCTTCAAGTATTCTCTGAAGAGTTGGTTTTCTGGACATGTATTCTTTCATCTTGTCTATGTCATGGAACGTTTTTCTCTCTCTTTCAAGTATAATTGACATTTTTGCTGAGTATAGTAACCTGGGTTGGCATCTATAATCCTTTAACACTGGGAACGCTTTGCTCCACCTTCTTCTTGCTTTCATAGTTTGCATTGAGAAGTCAGTTGTAATTCTGATAGGTTTCCCCTTTATGTAACTTGTTGTTTTTCTCTTGTGGCTTTAAGAATTTTGTCTTTGTTTTGGGCCTCTAACATTTTAACTAGGATATGGCGTGGAGAGTTTCTTTTCTGATCTTGTCTGTTTGGAGTTCTATGTGCTTCTTGTATTTGTATTGGTTTGTCTTTTTTTAGTTTGGGGAAATTTTCATCTATTTTTCTGTTGAAGATCTGATCAATACCCTTCTCTTGGGATGCTTCTCCTTCCTCTATTCTTATGATGTGGAGGTTTGATCTTTTCGTAGTGTCCCACAATTCCTGGTTGTTCCACTTTTGGGTATTTTTAAATTTTTCATAATCTTTACTTGCGGTTTTTAGTTGTTCTGTGTTATCTTCCAGGTCTGATATTCTTTGCTCTGCTGCCTCCACTCTGCTTCTGAGGCTTTTTTCATTCCTTTTTTTCTTGATTGGATGAATTTTTGATTCCCTTTTTCATTTTGTCTTGTGATTTCTTTAGTTTTTCCACTTCCTTTTGGAGCTTCTCAATCTCTTCCTGTAGCTCTTTGGTTCGCTGGTTGGTTCCCTTATCGTTTTCATCATGGGATCTTTTCAAATTTTCCACTTCCTTCTGGAGTTTGTCATTCTCTCTCTCTAGGTCCTTCTCGAGTTTTTCATTCTCTCTCCTAGGTTCTCTGACTTGTTCTTTATAGTTTTTTATTTCTTTGAGTATATCCACAGTTGTCCTTCTAATATCTGTGTCCTGGACCATCCCCAGGTGTATGTCTTCCACAGGGTTGGTAGAGCTTGGTGTGGAATTATCCTGCACCTTTCCCATGTTGTCTCTTCTTCATGTCCCTGACATGTGGGTTTCTCTTTGCTTTTATTCCAATCTAAATCCCAAATGCCTCTTCACTGTGTTGAAGGCTTTCTTTGCTTGCCTCCTTCAGATGCCTTTGTTGTTTGATTGATTTTTTGATGTTGTCGTTGTTGTTGTTTTCTTTTCTCCTTGCTTATGGAGTGTTGACTTTTCTAAGTTTTAGGCTTTCTATTGGAAGTCTAACTCACTCTTCCCTTTCTGTTCTGAAGTTTCTCCAAAGAATCCACTTGGACACTCGGCAATCCCAGTTGGTGGTGGTGGCGGATTCTGGTTTAGCCTGTGCTTCAGGTGGTCTTGGGAAATCCCTGATCTCAAGTCTCACAGTGGCAACAGGACCACCTTTTATACCAGCTAGGAGGACAACTATGCCTCCACAGCCACACAAGCCAATCAAGCCAAAGACTATGAATTCAAACCAAACAATCCACCTGGCTGAAGCACCCAGCTCCTATCTGTGCTTCAGGTGGTCTTGGGAAATCCCTGATCTCAAGTCTCCAATGTCATCTTTCTTTACCACTGCATAGAATTCCATTGTGTAGATGTGCCACATTTTTGCTATCCAGTCATCAGTTGAGGGGAATTTGGGTAGGTTCCAGCTCTTTGCTCTTGTGAAGAGAGCTGCAATAAACATAGCTGTGCATGTACCTTTGGGTTAGGATGAATCTTTTGGGTATATACCCAGGAGTGGTATGACTGGGTCAGGAGGTAGGCTCATTTTGAGTCTTTTAAGGATTCTCCACACTGGTTTCCATAGTGGTTTACATTCCCACCAGCAGTGGAGAGTATTCTCCTTTCCCCACAACCTCTCTTGCATTTGGTGTCTTTTGCTTTCTTGATCTTGGCCAGTCTTATTGGAATGAGATGATACATTAGAGTGGTTTTGATTTGCATTTCCTTAATTATTAACAATGTTGAACATTTTTAAAAATGTTTCTCAGGCCTCTTTACTTTCTCACTGGTGAAGTCTCTGTTCAGCTCTTTACTCCATCTTTTGAGTAGGTCATTTGTTTTCTTACTTATTTGTTTTATAAGTAGTCTATATATTCTGGATGTTAATGCTCTAGCAGATGTATCAGTGGTGAAGGTTTCCTCCCACTCTATGGGTTTTCTCTTCAGTTACTTGATTGCTTCTTTCACTGTACAGAAGCTTTTGAGTTTTATGAGGTCCCACTTAGCTGTGGACCTTATTTCCTGTGCTGTTGCTGTTTAATTTAGAAAATTTTCCTATGCCTATGTCTTGTAGGATGCTGCGAAGTTTTTCTTCTACCTGAAACCCTGAAGGTGAGAGTTTTTAATTTTTATTTCACTTGATTTTTCTACTACTAAGGCCATGCCATGTTATATTTGATCAATTTAAAATTACATTATTTTCATAGTCTTGAACATCTTTTTATTTAGACTTGAATATCTTTTTAAATGACTCCCACCCAAGTGGTACCCTGAGGTGTGCTAGCTGAGAACTAGCCCTCAATTCAAAATAGATCTTCCTACAATATGATTTCCAATTTTCTTTGTGGCATATGTTCCATAAAATATAATTTTTACTATACTTTAAATTATAGCCATTGCTGATTGAAGATTCAATTCTATTTCTTTCTTGCTAATAGTTTTTTTCCCAAAGTAATGATGAATGATGAAAATAAGTTTTGTGTGCCTATTGAGGCAATATAATTATCTTTATGTTCATGAATTTAGTAATTGTTTTCTTTGGGGTTTTGTTTCTTTAAAAATAACTTTATTCAATTTTTGCAAATCCCCTTCCCTACCTATAACCCAACAACATCTCATCCAGTTTCATGTACTCTGATTTTATACATATATATATATATATATATATATATATATATAATCAGAGTATATAATCGGAATACATGAAACTGTGGGTTCATCTTTTATTGACTCAAGTCTGAACAACCTACCAAGAGTATTGCCTTTAAATGAGACAGAATCTCCCTCTCACAAAGCTATTTTTTGCTTATAACACCTCAGGCAGGGTTCAGGTTTCTGAATCACTTCCCCATGTCTAGGCTGGAAATTTTTCTGCCTTGAGTTTACATGGGGCTTGTGCATGCTGTCACCATGGCTGTGAGTTCACATGAATAACTGACCAGATGTCTGGAAAATTCTATTTCCTTGTGGTAATCCACCATTCTGTGGCTCCCAAAATATTTCTACTCCATCTTCCACAATGATCCTTGAGCCTTGGGAAACAGAAGTTTGATATAAGTGTCCTATTCAGGTATAAGGATGCTACAACCTCTTTATCTCTAAACATTGGCCAGTTGTGGTTTTGTGTGTTAATCACCATCTGCTGGATGGAGAAGCTTCTCTGAGAGTTGAAAGATACATTAAGCTACGTGTATAAGAAGTCATTAGGAGTCCATTTAATACTCTATTTAACAAAATAATAGTATTAGACTCTGCCCTAAAGCCTGTGACCTATCTAGCCTCAGGTTCTTAGACCTGATATTACTGTTAGGTATGGGCTCCATTCTATGAAACAGACCTTAAATTTAATTATAAAGTAAATAGTTACTCGCATAATATTTGTACCACTTTTGCAATGGTGGGCATATTTTTCTAGGAAATTTGCTGCTGTATCTTGCAGGGTTAACAGCTGAGTAAAGTTAAATTTTCAAATTATGACACAGGGACACTGAGCATGATATTTAACAATTATTTGAGAGTTCTAGTGAACATATTCATAAGTAAAATAGGCCAATAACTGATTTTGTATACTGTCATTATGTGATTTTTTTGACAATTATAAAAGATAAATTAAATCAAGTTGTCATTTTCTTTTACTACACTGAAGATGAAGTTTTATTAGCTAAGACTTAACTGCTCTTTGAATTATTCAAACATCAACAATAGCAGCAAATGATTATGTCCATAATCCTCCTAATATATTTTATTTATATATTATGTAGTCAGCACTAAATTATGGCAAGTCATACTATTTTCCCCATTTTACTAAGAAAACTGAAGTATAAGAAGTTAAATACCTTTTGTGATACTTAACCTATGTATTGTGAACCAAAGAATGCTAGAATAAAACTGAAACTATCCAAAATTTGGATGGCAAATACTATACATTTAATTTTACTAAACCAAAAATGAATTTCATCACTTTCATAAACTGTGAATGAAGGCAACAAGCCATAGTGATGTTTACAGCCTTCCCTAATTCTTTCCTAACAGAATTTAAAATATTTTCATTACCTTTCAGTCATTACAGATATTTCAAAACAATATTGGCATTTATTGCCTTTTAGGAAATAAGGTATTGGAGGGGATAGAGATATGGCACAACAATTAAGAGTACTGGCTATTCTTGTAGAAGATGTGTGTTCAAATCCCAGCATCCACATGGTGTCTAACAGCTGTCTGTAATTCCAGTTCCAGAGGATTTGACAACTGCTTCTGACCTCTGAGAACTTTAAACAGGTGCATTTAAAACCATGTGGGCAAGGGGCTGGAGAGATAGCCTAGCGGTTAAGAGCGCCGACTGCTCTTGCAGAGGACCCGGGTTTGATCCCCAACATCCACATGGTGGCTGAGAACCGTCTGTAACTCCAATTCCAGGAGAACTCCAGTTCCAGGGGAATCCGACATCCTCTTCTGACCTCCGCGGCATTGCACGACACAGGTGCACAAAACACATACAGAAATAAATAAATTAATTAATTAAAAAAAACCATGTGGGCAAGATACTCATAAACATAAAATAAAAATAAAGATTTTTTTAAAAAACAAAAATAAGGAATTAGATTCTTATAGACAGTACTGAATTGAGAAGCAAAAATACAGTTTATTGGGAATTTAATATTGAATAACTATTTGAATATACTTGTTTTCCACATGTTTACCATGAGCAAAAAGAGTAGTGCAGGGAAGATTACTATACCAGATTTTGAGCTCTATGATTGAGCTATAGTCATTAAACAGCATGATACTAGCACAAAAATAGACCCATAGATTAATGGAACAAAATTGAAGACCTATACTTGAGCACATGCAATTTCAGCCACCAGATTGTTGAGAAAGGGGCCAAGAACACCTGAGGTTGGGAGCACAGCATCTTCAACAAATGATGCTGGCAAAACTGTATCACCTATAGAAGAATGAAATGAAACCCCTACCTTTAACCTTGTAAAAAAAGTTAACTTGAAATGAATCAATGACCTCAGTGTGAAACCTGGAACTCTGAAAATTTTAGAACAAAACACTGGTAGTAACCTACAAGACATAGGTGTAGGAAAAGACTTTCTAAATAAGATAGCAGTTGTGCAGGAAATAAGGCCCATAATCAATAAGTGGGATCTCATTAAACTAAAAAGCTTCTGTACAGCAAAAGAAACAATCAAAGTGAAAAGAAAACCCACAGAATAGGAGGAAATCTTTACCAGTGACACATCTGACAGAGGTTTAACATCAGAGTACATAAGTTACTCAAAAACAAAAGACCAACAAAAGAAATAACACAAGTAAAAGATGGGTTGAAGATCTGAACAGAGTTCTCAAGGGAAGTAGTAAAAATGGCTAAGAAACATCTTAAAAAGTGTTCAACATCATTAGTAATTAAGGAAATGCAAATTAATAGTGCTTTAAGAATTCAACTTACCCAGGTAAAACTGGCTATGATCAATAAAAGAAATGACACCAAATGCTGGCGAGATTGTGGGGAAAAGGAGATATTTATTCACTACTGGTGGGATTGTAAACTTGTGCAACCACTATGAAAAGCAATGTGTAGAACTCTTAAAAGACTAAAAACAAACCCACCATTTGACCCAGTTATACCACTCCTGGGTATATACCCAAAGGATTCATCCTATTGCAAAGATATGTGCACAACTATGATTGTTGCCACTCTTTTCACAATAGTGAAGAGCTGGAAGCAATCCAAGTGTTCCTCAACTAATGAGTGGATAATGAAAATGTGATACAATTACACAACTGAGTTCTATATAGTAGTAAAGAAAGAAGATTTCATGAAATTTGCAGGTAAATGAATGGAATTAGAAGCTGTTATGCTAAGTGAACTAACACAGCCTGTGAAAAATAAATGACATGTTATCCCTTATTTGTGGATCCTAACACCATATCCTTATATGTAAGTAAAACTGTGTAACTGGTCAGTAAAGATAATGCCACATTGACTAGTATTGCTATATAGTTTGAAGTATATGTCTTGATTTTCCTTAGTTCTAAGATTTAGGGGAAAGAGTAAATATCTTTTTAAAACTATGTTAAAAAATACATCAACTTTCTATGTAATTTAGGAACGTAAAATTATTTTTAACTGCGTGCAAATTTACAGTTAAACTGTGAATCCCCAAACGCATTTAAAAATTAACCTAAAAAAAAACCTTTATTTTCTGACTTTGTAAATTTGATATATGTATGGAGAATGATAAAAAGGTTTAAAAAATTAAAAAATGAATTAAAAAATTAAAAACTCACTACTTTAAGTTAGAGTTCATACTCTTCACAATAATGAAATGATCTCTGTTCCATTTTTGTATTAAAACATTTGCCCCATCTTCTTTTCTGAAAGCTCCAGGAATCCACTAACTGATATTTTTTACATTTTAATATTTAAAAACTTTTTATTAGTAACATATATCCTGGCTATTTTGATCCTTGCCCCTTCTTTTCCACAAGCCCTATGAGTCCACCAACTGACATTTTTTTTTACATTTTAATATTTTCAAAACTATTTTATTAGTAACAGATACCCTGATCCTACCTAGCTTTAGTTTATGTCAGTGTTACATCGGCTGGCAAAGCTCCCCTATACCTAAGGCTCATGGAATAGCATGGAAAAAGAGATGGAAAGACTGAGAGACAGAGGACCAGAACATCTGCTGCTAGGTTTCCTTTAGATATGACACAGATGCTGTACCCATAAAATCTCACAGTATAGTTTCCTAAGTAAGATATTCTTTTTTTTTTAATTTTTTTTATTAATTTTTTATTTATTTCTGTTTGTGTACGAATGTATTGTCTGCATGCAAGTCTGTGCACCCGTGTCGTGCACAGAATAAAAGGGGAAAATCATTTTAAAATGCTGTAGTCATATATGAAATTCTCAAGAAAAATAAGTAAAAAGAAAATGGACATTTAAACATTATGTTTAGCAGATAAATTAAATGACCCCCAGCATACTTCTTAGTTGCTTGTGCTTATCCATTCATTTTATGGTTCTATTGGTTTATTTGATTATTTCTTTTTACCAATTTGGTCTCGTAAGATATGCACATCTTAATTCTGCTATAATCTTGCTTCTCTTGTTAACTTTTTATAATTCTATCATTTGCATTTACTCATTCTCCATTTTTATTTATTTTGTTTTCTTTTGAATTTCTTGTGGTTAATGATTTTCATCAGTTTTATTTGCAAAGACTTCTTTTTTGATAAGTCATCTTAGATTTAATCTCCTATAAACTAGGTAATGTAATGTGTTATGCACATTGCAATCCTAATAATATAATTCATTCCCACATTAGTACTGCCAAGATCAGTTCACAATGCTTGGACTTGATTTTGATAATCTTTCCAAATAATTTCTTCATTGGATTTCTTCAGATATAAATAATTCTTGTGTATATTTTAAAAAATACACATATTTTATATATATATATATATATATATATATATAATTTAAGAATTACATATCATGAAAATGAAGAACGGCAATGTAGCAATAAAAGTCAATAAATTTTTTGCCAAATTTTTTGAGATGAAGGTTCTGGCCAGAGATCCCCTTTTGCCTAAGCCATCTGGGCTTAATGTCTGAATTCTGAGTTACATCATTTGCAGGAAGAAACAGGAAATAAATTTGAGTAGCATCTGTTTTCCTCCTTAGACAAATCATCAATTTGGACCCTGTCTTTTACAGCTGTTTTCCCTTTTGTTTTATAAACTTTCAAATGTCCTGGTTTTGATCATTCCCTAATCCCAGCAATACTGGATGGTGACAGGGAAAACTCTTTGGACTCCTTGGTGAGTTTATTTGGCCATGATTACCTAATCCCCAATATCATTATGACATAGACACAGATACTATCAGAGTTATCACATGACCAGAATGCACAACATGGTGTATACTATAGTACCATAAATCTGATTGTATGGTCAGAGTGTAAAGTTTCTACAACATCATGACAGAGCTAGAAATTCTTAACAGGTTCCTAAAAATATTTTACTGTGGTTTTTATTTCTGTATTTTAGATTTCCCTTTTTATTTTTATTTAAGACTTTTGAAAAATCACAGGGAACTGTATTCATTTGAGAGCATACTGATATTTAACACACACAATATCTGTGTATGAGTGCACATAGGCTATACAATAAAAAAACAGTGCTAGACAGGTGTATCCTCACTTTTAGTTGTTAGCCAAAGTAGTCTAACTGAGTGCCTAAATTATACACGTTAATGCCACAGGCCTTGATTGCCTCCCAAAACTTGAAGGTAAGATTCTGTTGCTAAAGACAGGACATATTTCAGACAAAGGACTTAGAGCAATAAGCCTGGAACTGATCTGGAAGCCTCCATCTTGAAGGCTAGCTCTCATAGTTTTGGAGAACACTATACAAACTCTCAAGGGGCATCAATCAATGGTCTGACCCCAGCTTTAAGTCCTAATAACCATAACAATGAGGGCACAGCAAACAGCATTTGGGTAATAGTGACACTTTTCTGTTGGGAATGAGTAATCAACAGCTAACTAATTGGACTTAAAGCCCACTCAATGTAAGAGAAGTCACCTGTGGGACTGTAAATATAGCCAAATATATGGCTGCAGAGGTCATACATCTTAGAGAAAATCCTAAACTGCCATATCCCTAGACAAACAATTTCTTACTATGTGCTAAATATGGATCTTTATATTTACAGGTAAGTGGTAGGTCACGACTAACCAAAGAAGCTTCTTTCGCAACAGATGGAAATGATTACGGAGGTCCACAACTGGTCACACACAGAGACTAAGTGTCTGCGAAATGCACAACCTGATGTGATACATCTACAATAGAATCCTTACAACTAAAGATCACAGAACCTAGTGGAATAAGAGGTAGAGAGAACAGTAATGCATCATGCATTGCTCAACTATCATCCACAAGGCACTCTCATGCAACACAGGACAATGAACACAAATGGCAAAAATAGACAAAGTATGAAGAATAAATCTGTAGAGTTTGGGTCCTTGGATAGGACTCGTATATTAAACCTAACCCACCAGGGCTCAGAGACTATTGCAGAAGAGGTGGAGGAAAGGTCTTAAGATCTACAGGAGGTGGTGCACAGCCATATGAAATCAGGGTCTTACAGGCTCCTGGGACCTTGCTTATATGAATCTACAGCAATGTTGTCAGCATGCACAAGACCCATGCAAACTCAATTAGACAAAACTCCTGTATAGAACCAAGTAAATGGACAGCAAGGCCCAATTTAGCCCAAGAACTGTTGGTAGCTGAATACTTTTGGGTGAGGAAGAGATGATCTTCTTAAGGGAGTGACTCCATAAAGGTTGACAAGATCACAGTAGATGAACTTGCACTGAGGGACCTGTGGGTATACTAACTTGACTCAGTAGACCTTAAAGTAAATGGCAGAATGGATGAAATCTGGTGAGGGGAGGGGTGATATAGAAGGGTGCAGATGGGGGAAGAGATATTAAATACAAAAACTTCAATAAAAATTTACCTTTATGACTTTTGTTGTGGATAATGCGTGCATGGGTTCTGAGACAAATGAAGACCAAAGGAAGACTTGCAGCAATTGGATCTTTGCTCCCACCATGCACTTTTTTGGATGGAATGCAAGTTGGTAGGCTTGGAGACAAATACCTTTACCTTCTGTGTCATTTTGCCAGCACTGTTTCTGTACCTTGTATAGTGTAATTTTTTCGGTCATAACTATTGTCATGAAGCTTTTATCAATATTGCATGTATTTGTTTCTAGGAGTTAAATATACAAATATACAAATCTGTTAGTGAAAATGAAGCTCAGAACATCAGTAAGTTCATGCCCATTTCTTCTAGGTTCTGCTAGCTATTTTGCACCCAAGTTTCAAGGTATGCTTGAGGATGTTGTTTCTCCTGTTTATTCTTGTCTCTCTTGTCTTTTATGTAGTGCTAATTGGTGAGTTCTTATATTTCCCCATATTAATTTTAGATTCCTCATATTTGACATTTAGCTCATAAAGTGTTTGGATTTTTTTCATTTCCCAGGATCATGCCAACCAACTGTATTCTAAGAAAAGAAGAAAGTTTAATGCAAGTAAAATAACATTCATTGGCAAGATAGAAATAATGCCAAAATTTTAGTTATAGTTCCAAAACTCAAGAATACTTTCAATGTTTGAAAGGCCTGAGTTGAGAATCAGTAAGAAAAGAAGAGATGAGAATTGAATGGTTGATGGCTTTCCTATCTAGGTGAGTAATGACATTCTATGGCCCCAGCATTCAGAGGTAGAGGAGCATTTGCATAAAGTTGACTTAAAGAATTTTTTTGTCCTTATAAAAGTCCTTTGGAGTGTCTAATTACTGAGACATGTGTAAATACACATATTCAGTATAGTATAGAATAGTAAACAATCCAATTCTCTTGGCAGAAAAGAAGTGTAACAGGTGAAGGAAATAATGACTGAGATGAGTCAAAGATTGTTTCTACAAGCACATATATCCACAATGACAGTGTTTCTTTAAAAAAATTAGTTCAATTGACAGTCTTGTATAAGCTTTCCTAGAGAGACACAAAAATGCATTTATTCACCATATTTAGACCAAGTCCAGCTTAGTGACCTAGTGAATTTTTTGAGGTTACTTACAGCAGCATGTTTAAAGGCAGCTTTATCACCAAAAAGTCCTCCCCAGAATCAATGATGCTTCACAAAACCAGATTTCTTGAAGCAGCAGGCAACTTGGCTGGTGGGAGAGTCCTCTCCCCAGTAGTTGTTCACTGCTTTTATGACCTTAGGAATGCCGCTTTCCAATCTTTAACATGTTGAGTTCATGAATCCTTGTTTTGTTTACTTCTTGAACATTGTATTTTCTTTTAATTTCCTGAGTTTTTTGCACATCCATTTCCCTTTAGGGAGGAATGTTTCATTTGGTGTGTGTGTGTGTGTGTGTGTGTGTGTGTGTGTGTGTGTGTGCGTGTGTACTCTCCATATTTATTTATTTAATACATTTATTTTTATGTTGTATGAGTGTTTTGCACACAAATGCATCCATGTGTGCAAAACCCACATAGGTCAGAAGAGGGCACTGGATCCCCTGGAGCTGGAGTTCTGTGGGTGCTGGGGACCAAACACAGGTCATTTTCAAGATCACTGAATTTTATTGCCCCGGGCCATCTCTCCAACCCCTCCATAATTTATTTTGGTCTTTTTGAGACAGGGTCCCCCTGTAGCCCAGATGTCCTGGAACTCTCTATGTAGACCAGGTTGGCCTTGAACTCCTAGAGATCCACCTGCCTCTGCCTCCCAAGTGCTGGGATTAAAGTTTTATTATGAAAATACTTAAAATATATTTTTCTTAGAAAGTTTTAGTAACAAATTAGGCATTGAATATTTTAGCTTTAATTATTAAGTGATAATCATTCCTTTTAAATTAGGAACATCCCCTAGACCCATGGAAAAAAAAAGCACAAAATAAATATATTAGGAAGAATTGGTTGTGGCTCTCTCTTCCCACCCCCCAAATATATAAGATAAATATTAAGGATAATTAAAGAACTTAATTGAATCTTTCCTAGAATGATCAATTTTGAGAACTTTTAAGTGGAGAAGCTATTATAGAGATTACATTCCCATTTTATTATTTTTTCCTTGAATGTAAGGAAGACTGAAAAAAAGAAAAGCCCAGTGTGAAAGTTTTCAGCAGGGATCCAGCTAATCGAAGCCAAAGAAGGTGAGATGTGCTTTGATATCAATTATAGTAACCTCCAATTATATCTTCACTGGGGGGAAGTCTTGTGTATAATCTAATGGTTCATTAGCTGAAGAAATTGTGATGAGCTTTCACTTCACATTAGTGAGACATCAAAACCAAAATCCAATCTGGAGTATCCAATTTCAAACTTAACCACAGATCCTGAGTCATGAGACCACTACCTTTCATTTTTCTAAGGGGCTTCAGTCAGTGGCCTTTAGGGTCCCTGGTTGCTGCTCCAGATAGAATATTGTAGTGTTGGGCATGCATGAGGGGTAGTGATTGAATGAATGCAGTAATCACAATCCTGTTTGTCGTTAGACGTGAAATTCCCAATACAGAAAAGGGATCATGTGGACATAAGCACTCATAGATAAGGAAGGCAAGATATCAGAGGAAAGATTAAAGTCTAGAAAATTCCTTTATGAAAAAGTCAAACTAACTTTTTTTCCACATAAAATTCCTTTACTTACAAAAGAGATTCTTAATCATCAGAAAAAAAGCACGTTTCTCTCTAATTTGTGGTTATATAACATTGCTTATATGTCAAAATATTTTAATATAGAATAAAGTAGCTGGTATTTTGTTCCATGAATTTAATAGAAGGGCATAGGGCACATGATGGCATGATATATCTCACTGGATCCATTTACCAGTGCTTGTGTTTACCCATGTTTGTGGCTGACCTCTTGGGTTTTAATTAGTTGTCTGGGAGCTCATCCCTGAAGAAACTTCGTTTTGACTTAGCAGCCATTGATTGCTAGTAGGTCTCCATCTAGATATGGAATCCTGAGAAATTTCCCCATTCACATTGACAGGTGCATTGGTGTTGTCATCGTGCAGATCTTATTTAGGCAATCATACAGCTGGGATCTCATGGATACTGCTTCTGTGTCGTGTCTAGAGGACACCATCCATGAGCAGGTGTCCTAGTCCTTGGCTTCTTGCAGTCATTCTAACCTCACTTGGACCACATTCCTTTAGATTTGGGTGTAATGTTTGCACTTTAAATATTGCAATTGAGACTGGACACACAACAGCCACTTATTTTCTATATTTTGACCAGTTTGTGAACTTTGCTGTAGCCTCCATCTCTTACAAAATGAAGCTTCTTCGTTGAGTGACGAAATATACATATTTACCTGTAGATGTATTTAGAATAGAGTAAGAAATAAACTTTATTGGTTGAGAAAAGTTGTAGTAGTAGGTTCCAGTATAGAAGATCTACGACCTCTTAAGCCAAGGGTATTTGGATAGGTTTGCAGGTCCAGACAAACTGATTAGAGAGTAATATGGATTTATTAAATTGAAGGTAGCATTCTATACCATACAGACCCAAGGTCTGATTAAAGAGTCTTGTTAGAAGGCTTTCCAGAAAATTTGTGGGAGTAGCTGTGTAAGCTATTATATTCACATATCAGTTAAGGAATTGTTATATTTTTAAAATATTTTGTGGAAAGAACTATTAAGATTCACCGTTTCATCTAACATAGCACGTGAAAAAAAGAGTCAAAAGGTGACACTGTGGGTAACTCATATGCACAAAAAGATTGCTCCGCTTAGAAATTACAACATAAAGAGTGGGCTTGAATTATGAGCATGGTTAGGTCATATAACTGCTATGATGTGGCCCTACAACTTCCAAGTGGAACTTCAAATTACACAACTTAGTGTCTCAATGAGAGAACCAAACTTCTGAGTAGAAAATAATGCTGAAGTAAATTAAGCAGTATGATTTCAAATAATATGTATGTACGCTGTCACTGATGTGTGGTATTTTTCATAGAACTTAATATACATGAATTTTATTGATTAAGTGGAATGAAGGTTGATTTTATTCATTATTGCGAGAATTTGTTTCAAAATAATTAGATTCCCATAAATAAGGCTAAAGATTAAATGCAGTGTAGTTACAATTTTTGTTCAAAAAATAGTGAAGAGCTTACTATTGAAGATACTACACACCTCAGACTCAGAACTTGGAGAAATTGAGCTGAAACTGACCTGTACGCCTCCTCCCTAAAGGATTGCTCTCATAGTCCTGGAAGGTGCTGTGCAAGCTTCCAAGGGAGAAAAGAAATCAATAGTTGTACCCAGCTGTAAAGCTTATGAATCGCAACACTGTCTCAGCAAAATATCTGGTGTGGTGCAGAAATGGCAATTTTATCTCACGGGTAGTTGACAGCTGTCTAATTAGACATAAGACCCGTTCAATAGGACAAACTAACTCTTTAAACGTGTCTGCCTTTGGTCTCGTGATGAGCCAAAATTACTAAGAACGGTGCATTTACCTTTATACATATAACAGCCACGAACATTACCTTATAAATATAACAAAAATACAGATTTGTGCTAATACGATTAATTGACTTAGGAAAATAGAAGAGACACATTGGCACATTGAAGGGAGTTCAGCTCTATCCTTTCACTTTGAATGGAGAGTAAGCATCATCCTAAGGTGGGGAGTAAGAATGACTTTTGACAACTGAGTAGTCACCAATAACAAGGAGAATAAAAGGAACTATAAACCAAGAAAAGCTCTTCCTCAAATATTTTTTGGGTTCTTATTCTGAATTGTGAGTAGCCTTTGAAATGGAGAGATTGTTGATAACTGGGCTATGAATTAAGAAATTAATAAATTACAAACATACATATTGCATAATTCATGACAGATTATTAGATTATCAATAAATATAGTAGGAAAATCTTTAAATGTTATTATCAATGGCCTAGTTTCAATCAGGTAAAATAATATTTAGAAAACAGTTAAGTAATAGCATAGACAATTCTTTTTTATGGATGCCTGTGAAATATAGATTTTTCCCCCAAAAGAATATTTTATTATTAGACATAAAATCTGGAAATAAAAATTGATAGGATGTATTATCTGACTGCATGATGAGATTTTTATTTAGGCAGATAATTCTCATGAAAAGAGTCAGTGACAATAATAACCTTAACAAAATTATATATGGTAATATATAACATGTATCACATTATACATATTAAAATTTATATATTGAAGGCATTAGTAGTGAAAATAAAGACTGGGGATTCGGCATGAAAATGTGACAAGATTTAGAAAGAAATGGCATCATAAGAGTTGGAATGATTCTCATGTTTGGACTGATATACTTATATCGATGATAAATTTACGTAAAAGAATAAAACAGATATTATATGGAAAATAAAATCTGTGCTTTTGGTACATGAAGATTCATGTTTCCAGTGAAACACAAGAGATGCATTTTCCCACAGTTAATCTCTAATATTAATTTAACCCCACCCCAAACATCTTGTAACCATGACTTTACAAAATCATCTGGTTGATGGTTTTCTTGATGAAATTTATTGTCTTTAATCCTATACTCAAAGACAGAAGCAGCGATGGAGTAACTGAATGAGACAAGCAGATCAGCTCAACCTGCTTTCACTAATTCCTCACAATGTGAGATTTCCAGGTGCCTAGTATCTATGAATGGCACAGGCTCTGTTTATCTCAAGAAATTCATTTAAGGAAGAAGAGCATGTAAATAGTAAATAGCCATCCTAATGGCTTCCTCCTCAACAATGTACACATATTTTGTATAAGATTTTCCCACTATTCTTACTTCTTCCCACTATTCCCATTGAGAGAGAGAGAGAGAGAGAGAGAGAGAGAGAGAGAGAGAGAGAGGAGGAAGACAGGATGACAATTAGGAAGAATATTAAGAGGAAGAGGAAAAGGAATACTAATTCTGGACAGTCTTTTATTCTTTTAGTATTGTTTTTCTGGAAGAATTCTCAATTCCTTTTATCTTAGCTTCTCTGAGTTGATTAGAGGAACTAGACAGCAGCCTAGTCTCCCTGGCCACTTGTCACAATGCAAGAGTGCTATGAGCCAGCATTGGCCTCATTTCTCATCCTTCCAAAGCAATAGTCATTTGTCTTTCCTGAGATCCAGGGTTTTCACAGCCCTAAATTTTATGCAGTATTAACCTCTCAATGACAACTTCCAAGGTCTACTTGTATGCTCCATTGCTAATATATATATATATATATATATATATGTTATATATTATACATATTATATATATGTAATATCCTATGTAGTCTCATAAACTACACAAGAACTGGTATCAGATTTCTAGAAATCTGATATCTGCATGTGTGTATTTAATCAATGAGAAAAATTCTGAGGCTATTACATGCTATTTATCTATATCTCATCATAATATCGCACAATTCAATGTTTATTGCCCTCCCTACTTCTTTTCACTCAACCTCATTTTCTCAACCTCAGCCCTATGAAAATGAGAAAGTCTGACTGGTATTAATAAGGCATTCCTGCTATCCTGTCTAACTGGGAACAGATGCACTTGTGTGATAATATGACCCTAGATTGTCTGTTCCTTTTGCCCCATGTAATTTGTTATGATAACTATATTCATTGTTTAATAGCAAAATAGCTAGAGCTTAAAATAATTATCTCTTGAATATCACATGTCCCCGTGTATAAGCCAGAAGCCTCTGATGATCTAGCCAACATTCATCTTGACTAAGCTTCTTCAAGGATCTTTTGTGATCTGGAAGTCCATCTGGTTTGCAATGATTAGTGGGCTATATAGCAAAAGTATCAACATCTAGTAGATACCTCAGACTTCTCTTCAATGTCTAAATGAACCTCAAAATTGTTTATGTCTCTTGGATCAGGCCTCAGTATTCATAAAACTTACACTAATGTCAAAGAAAATCACAAGACTAGACCAAATTTAAAATAAAATAACATGGCTGCTCATTGTGGGAATATCATCAAAATTGTATTAGAGACAGTCATGATAATAGATATGATAGTGTACACACATAATCCAAGCACTGGAGAGATAGAGACAAGGGGAACAGAAAATCAAGGCCTGACTTGATTACATAATAAGTTGGAGGGAAGCCAGGGCTACATCAGACTCAGTCTCAAAACACAAAACAAGGGACACACACACACACACACCCAGAGCAGAAAGGAGGTAAATATTTAAATAAAAATTATCAGTCTTTTGGATATTATGAACACATTTGGAAATCCTCGCTAGGCATGTTTCAATTGGAAAATCCCGAGCAGAAAATTAATAAATGGCTATGATTGGGGCTTCATGGGAGGGCAGAAAAATGGAGGGATAGAAAAGGGAAATGAGAATAATAATGTATAAAGCAGGAACAATTAGCTGGGGTGGAGAATGGGAGGGCAGGACAGATAAAGGATTATGGGAAAGAATAACTCACACTAAATGCCCTTAGAGTCATATGCAAACCTACCATTATAGAAGTTCCTTAAAGTCTATACATATACATTATAAAAATGGTTTAGAAGGAGCTACCTTATGAGTGGGAATTTGGCATTGCTAGACACTGTAGTTTAGCAAAGTAAAAGCCCAGTATTTGAAAGGGACTCTGTCTTTTGATGCTGTTGACCATGTGGACCAATAGACCCTCAAACAGTACTGGCAATTGCTCCTGCTTTTGGTTACCCACCAGAACCTGACAGTAAGACCGTATTGCTGAAGAAACTACGTACTTGAGCTAAAGAACAAAGAAGGAGAAATCAAGCTGGTGTTGTCTTCTTCATCTCTTTTTTTATTGATGCTTTGTGTATTTCATACATCATTTTCCAAATCAGTTCAGGCATATATCCCCTTCCCTTCCCCCCACCACACCCCTACCCATCCCAGATCATGCATTCCACCATAAGTTTTCTGCATCTTTCTCTGTTTTTTTGTTTTGTTCTGTTTTCATTTTTTTTAAACAATAAGTGATAATTTGTGAGTACAAGCATCCTTCATGTAAAACCAATTTGCAAGCAGTTGTGCCCAAACCCACACAGCTCATGGGTCCCACCATCCAGCAGGGGGGGCTTGTATGTTCAATCAAGTTGATCAAAAGAGTGTCCAGTCTATATTGTTTCATCTCTATGAGCTAGCTTTCACAGTGCTAGAAGGTACTATGGATGCTACTGAAAGAGGAAATTAATCAGCAACCTTACTCATCTATGAATCCAGGAAGCTTAACAATAATTTGCCTGGCAAGATATGCCCAGTGGGCCTTAGTTGTACAAACATAATGGGAGTAACCAACCACTTTATAATTGGATATAAAGTCTCCTTCATAGCATGGAGCACATAACTGGCACTGATATCAGGTATAGGACATGTGGCTAAACAGGTCATACACCATAGAGGACAGCTTAATACAATTATTCTGTGAAATAGATACAGTATTAAACTGGCTCCTAATAATTTATTGTTATTTCCACAGCTTAACACATCTTCAAACTCTCAGCAGTGAACCATTCTTGTACAGCAGTTGGTGATTAATATAGAAAACTACAACTGGCCAGTGAGTGCTTATTCCTTAGTAGGACACCTATATTAAACTTATGCTGCTCAAGGCTCGAGGATCATTGTGGAAAGGGAGCAGAAAAATTCTAATTGCCAGACGTGGTGGATGACCAAGGGAAATATAATTTTTCAGATATCTGGTTAGTTACTCATGTGTACTCACAGCCATGGTGACAGCATCCATAAGCCCCATGTAAATTCAAACAGACAAAACTCCAGCATAAATGTGAAGTGGATAATAAATTTCAGTCCTAGCTGAGGAGCTATAGGGAACTGATGGATGCTGGGGAGGAGATTCAGTCTCATTTAAAGGGGAGATTATTTGCAGGTTGACCAGGCTCCAGTGGATTAACTTATATTGAAGCCATTTGGGAAAATAAACTTGACTCTATAGGTCTGTAAAGATATGTATATATAGTATATGTGCCATATATGCTATATGTGCTGTACTGCATATATATATTATTTAGATCCCCTTCCATAAGGGGATCTAAATACTACCAAAATATATTTTATAGAATTCCAAACAATTTAACAAATAAAGCAAGAAAATTTGACAATCATTATATTTTATTCTGAATTCTCTTCTTCCTTCCTGAACCTTATTTCTATGAAGTAGTGAGTTAAATGATGATGATAGAGGTAGCAACTAAAATTAATAGCAATTTTAATTTATAGTTCTTGAAGGTGGAGGGTGCCTTATTCCCTTCATTCTTCTGAAACCATCTCTTTCTGAAGATATTTGATTTTTATATACTGGCTGTGATAGTTACTTTTCTCTTTGTATTAACAAAATGTGGTATTCGAAGGTGAGGCAACTGACTGCATAGTGCCTGTAATCAGGATCAGAGATGAATGCTGGTACTCAGCTATCTTTGTTCACTCATTTTATTCAGTTTGCAACCACACTCATAGACAGAGAAGCACACATTTGTTGTGTGTTTTCCCTCTTCAGTGAAACTTCTCCTGATGAACCCTCAGAGATATATGATCAGTTGTGTATTTCACAGGTGATTCTGAAACCACTTGCTCAGCATGTATGTCATATGGAAGTCTAAATATTTGTATTCAGTCCCCTATAGAACATCTGTTTACAATTAGTTATTGATTAATAAACTAAACAACTTCCTAAGGAGTTTAGAATTCAGCTGTGGAACTGAAGGCTCCAATTACAGGTAATGTTAATTAGGACCTTCACTCATTTTTGTTAGTAAGCATGCATCGGTAAGCCTATTCCAGCAAAAGTAAGAATTGAATTCAATGTGCTGCATATGGAAATTATCTCCAGGCAACTCTCTGCCTAGAATTATTTCAGAAGCACAAAGTGGTTTGACTCATAATGCTGCTCATGCCAAGCAATTTATATGGCTGCATTGAGGCTTGGCACTAAATAAATACAATGCCTTTCACCTATTCACCGAATTCAATTTAGCAGCAACAAAATGTTCAACTACCTAGATTCCTCCTTTATCATGGTGTTTATTTTTTGTGACATTCTCATGGTAATTCTCTAAATGTTACCTTTCAACAACTGATTGGAAAGCCATTATTTTACTTTAATTAGGAAGTTGGGTCTTAAGACTCTTCAGAGGAAATTACTATCTGCCAAGTAGATGCATAGGATATTTTTTCAATTAAAATGGTCTCAATTTTAGTACTAAAGAAGCATAAACATGTTTAATTAACTGAGGTTTAAAATGTAGATGCAGCAGCTAGCTTTACTAGTAAACACTAATTCAAGTCACTTTTACTTTTTCACCTTCAGAAGCTTTGCTTTTGGGAGTTTATATAAAGGAGAAATTTATGTGTTTCATTTGATATTGCTATTAAAATTGTAACCTTGTGGTGGTTAATAAAACACAGTTGAGGTTCAAGGACATACTTTGACTTTTCTTCACTACAAGTCTAGGCTTCAAGGAGAATTAGAAGTGTGGTAACAAGAGTCTCCTTTATCCTGACAATATCTCAGCTTTTTACCCCTTTTCAATTTTCTCTGAAGATATTGTGGCCTTGTGGCTTTTTTCTACCCTTCCCCATATTCTCATCTTCTCTTAAACCAATCACTATCACAAGGAAGGCAAGATTATTATGCATGTTAACAATTCCATCCTAATGTTTAGTCTGGATTCTAGTTGATACTGCACAGTCACAGGTCCCAAACTGAAGGGGCACTGCCATCATCTGATCTCCAGATGGATTTTAGAACACATTGAATGAGTTCTTAGGAATTTGAAAAGACAAGATAAATGAGAAATGTGAATGGCCATAATTAAGTGAGTCTAAAGTTGAGAGGCAAAACACTGAACTCCCAAGTAAATTGAGTTTCAGTAAACAAAGATAATGCTTAAAAAAAAAGATAATGCTTAATATCAGTATGTTCTGTGCGATATTTAGAACATACTTGCATAAAATTATTCTGCATTGATCTGAAATTCAGATTTCAGTACTAATCCTGTGATTATCTTTGATAAATTGAACTAAGATAATCTGAAGGGTAATAGCTTTTCTTTTAAATGCAGTGCAAGCTCCCTGATTTGTTTCAGCCTAACTTAGTCCTTTTTACTTGTTTAGACAGCCCTCATAATCTGTAAGCCTTTGAGGTTTTACAGCTGACTTTATCAGAAAAATAAAGGGTCTTAATGTAAACATTTTAGCCAAAATAGTTCTATGAAGTTACCTGTCAGATGTGGAACACCTGTCCTTTGACTCTGCCATTTCCTTTCACTACACTGCAATAAAAACGGCCTGGGAGGAGTTCTAGATTTAGAATTATATGAGGCCTTTATATGTTGAGGGTTTTGCCTAAGTTGGTAAATTTGCTTCTGTAAATAGGTCTTATGTGGGTAATATGCAGTAGATACAAGTGTTTATGGTATTAACTGCTAAAATTTGGAGCCAATCAGAATGTTTAGCAATAGAGGAATTAAAAATAGTTTGTGGCACATCTTTCTGCAAGGGTTACTTTGTTCTTATTATTTCTGTTTGTGAAGTTTTTAGAATCACATGGAAAATAGCTGTCCAAGTTGAATCAAAAGATGTACCAAAGAACATTTGTATACAGAGCATTACCAGAGCATGTAAGAACCACATGTATGCAACAATGTAGTACTGGGTTGAAATCAATCAAAATGATGAATTGTTGTTTATCTGTGGTTCTGAAGTGATTTGGCATGTTTTCTCTTCTGTTTATTCTGTATTTTGTTACTTCCTGAAATTTTCTGTAATGAGAAATGAAGTACTCTGTTTATTTTGACAACTATGCTTTGAATTTTCAAGAACTGTTGTTTTTAAAAATATTTCAGGCCTGGTGTGGAAGGAGGCAGAGCCAGGTGTATCTATGTGAATTCAAGGCCAGCCTAATCTACATAGTGAGTTCCAGGCCAGTTGGGGCTACAGGGAGACCCTGTCTCAAAAAGATCAAACAACAACAACAAAAATTTCAGTTGAGTATGGTGATGTATGCCTTAATACTACCTCTTGAGAAGCAGAGGCAGGCAGATCTGTCAGACCAAAGCTAGCCTGATATACAAAATGAGTTCCAGGCTAGCTAAGGCTACAGGGTGACCTTATATTAGAAAGCAATTTTCTACAAAGCAACTAAAATTTATCTTCTTTTCTGAGGTCTGATTACAGTAGACAGTAGACATTACAAGCCATTGTAAATCATAAGTAGACCATATGGAGAATTCTTATAAAATGATATTTAAAAAGCAGATGATTAGCAATTTATTAGATGACTCTGAAATCCCTTATAGACATGGGTATGCAGAGTTAGAGAGTTTAGGGAAGTTTGAGGCAATGTTATTCAGGAAAACTAAAAAATTTCTATGTACATTCTTTTTATCATTATTAAACTTTTCCATAGGTTATACATCATTTCTCAATTGAATATACAGTTGCTTCCCTTTCCATGCCCCCTACCCCACCCCACCCAAGTCCCTGCACTCTGCCATACATGTCCTGCATCTTTTTCTGAGTCTTTCCAGAGCTTTTCCTCAGTTCTTTTGTTGTTGTTCTCTCCAACTTGTATTGCTACAGTATATATACACATATATACATAATTATACATATATATATATATACATATATATATATATATATAAATACATACATACATACATACATACATACATACATACACATATCACTTGAATTGGAAGATATTTTTTCCTAAAAGATGTCATGTTTTCCTTAAGGAAGTGCTTCCAAGTTTCCTCCTTGGCAATCCCAGACAACCATCAATCCTGCACTTTTGCTCCACACTGGGGTCTTTCCCTCCCATGGTCCCCCAAATGAAGTCCAGTAAGCACGCACCTTGTCTTGATCCCCCTGAATTGGCCTGCATGATACAGCCCAGGTAGTTCAACAATGGCAGTCTATATTCTGATGAGGCTGACATCCTATCCCCTTAGCTGTTTAACCCACAAGCTGGGTATCCCAAATGAAATCCAGTAAGCACGCATCTTGTCTTGATCCCCCTGCATTGGCCTCCATGATACAGCCCAGGTAGTCCAACAATGGCAGTCTACATTCTGACGAGGCTGACATCCTATCCCCTTAGCTGTTTAGCCCACAAGCTGGGTATTCTCAGTAGTCCCCATCTGGCATTGAAGCTTTGGAGGATTCTTGGAGAGACATGAGTCCTCAGTCCATACTGGAAGGTTAAAAAGCTGTGTCTCATGTCTTTGAGGAGTGCCCAAAGCAGTGGCAGCCACAGAGTCGATGCACTTGCCAATAAGAATTGAAGACAGGCCAAACAACAGTAATCTCTCTTTTTTCTTTCTGTCTTTTTACTAAAATCTCAAGTTCTATGTCTGCAGTACAGTTTCTTTAGTCTTACTGATTATTTATATCTGTTTGTACTTTCCTTTTGGATGCTTAAGTCCACACAGTTAGCCCAGATTAACCAAGGTTTTTGTTTTCTCAAGATCAGTTGAGGATCTGGTCCTCAGGGGTCTCTCAGGTTTTTTTTTGGGGGGAGGAGGGTGGGAGCACCTTGCTCCTTTCAGTTTTTCATTTACCAGTTCCATCCACTCGAGGACAAAATCAGGTCTTGCTAGACCAGGCTTCTTTTTCTGCAGCATGAGCAGACTTTCCTCATTATAGAGTAGACACTGGCTGAAGTCCCATTAGTGGCTCTCCAAGGCCTTCCTGAACAGGAAGACTGGTGACCCACATTTGCAGGACATTGCATTCTTAAGCTTGTTGAAAAAGCATCAGTTAGACAAGTCACAGTTTCAGAGTTTCTTATTAGAAGAATCCCAGAGCTAGTGTATAACTTAAATATAGAGATATATAAAAAGGAATAGGTGATGTATTTTATAGGCTCAGTGTTAGAAGAAACAACTATATGGTGAATTGAGTTTTCAAAGCTTGTCAGGATTAGCAGATTAGGAAAGATTTCTGTGGACAGATGAGGTCCACAGACACCAAAGAAGACCTGCATATGGTGGAAGTAAACTCTGCTTAATGAGTGCTGCTACGAAGGTGAATAAGCCTTTGGGTAGAGAATCAGTAGATGAGGACTTCTCAGGGCTACAAAATGAGAAAGCTTGAATTAAAAAAAAATACTTAAGAAAACATTGTGGGGACTGAACCAAAAGAATAGTTGAAAAATGCTTGCCAGTAATTTGTGACAATGCCAGGCAACTCAGCGCTATCCACTCTCCCTCACTGCCCCTCCTTTCCATTTTTGAACTATAGAAGAACAGACCATGAAGTTACCACAAATAACATATGGAAGAAGCTGGGCTAGAAAGAAAGTCAGTGCTGAGAACTTTTCTGGGATAAAGTAAAAAGTATGAATTTTGATTTACACTGTAAATGTTGAATTATGTGAAACTGGAGAGTGGGCATTTAAATACAGAAATAAGTCTGGTTTGTATGAACATGGTAGTGGACACTAAATATGAACTTCATAACTTATTTCATTCAATTTCCAGGTCATTTCTAAGTAAAAGGACAGGCAATATTTTAGTGAAAGGCTACTTTTGATGCCTAGAAAGCTGGTAGTAGACACATATGCACCCTTAACCTATAAATAACCATCAAGCAGTGAATGACTAATAGGAAATTATTGGGAAATGCCTCAGGTCACTAGTCACTCAGGAGCTCCTCAAGGTGTACGCTACACTGCTGCCCAGTGTTCTGCTAGGACTGAGCACCATGTATCTTCTGCACATCCGTTCAGCACCTTTGTTTGTTTGTTTGTTTCCTTCTGTTTCCTTTATCACTAGCCCATACGTTCATCAGTAGTTCATGGAATTATGTCCAAATAACCAAATTTCATTAAATCTATGTTTCAATGTCTAGAGGTTAGGGAATTCAGCTTATGACATTTGGTACTAGAAGTTATCTTGGAATAGAGGCAGAGAGGCCCCTAGGATACAAATTTGGAATTGTATCATAGATGTCCAGATGGTAATGTTTGGATTATGATCATACTGAAATTATTAAATATTTCTCTTATAAAGTATGGAAATTTCATAAATATAGAAGGACATCAAGTGATTCATACAAAGTCTTCAGAACTTGAGCAATGAGGAGACACTGGTAAGTAAAATGATATATTAGTTGTTAATTGTTATAAAGCTGCTGAAGGAAGAGGCCAGATTTCTTGTTAACTAAAAAGATAGTCTTCCTTTTAGCATTTAAACACTTTTACTACACCTAGAGAGTAGTTTCAGAAAAGCAAGTAAAACACTTGAGTTCACAGTGTTGGCAAGCTTTCTATATTAAAATCACATCTATTGAATTAGTGGAACTTTGAGTCCTGGGATAAGGATACTTGGATAATATCCAAACTCCCAGATTCTCCCATGTGTTATCAGCCAGCACAAAGGACTCCATCTTCCTAATGAAAGAAAGGTATTTTCCCCAATGTCTGGATAACATGTAAGAACCACTGGAGGCCACATTTCACAAGATGAGACCTTACTTTCTCTAAACAGTCTTTGAATTTTCTTATTATTTCCAACAATATAACTAGTTTTGTTTTTAATATGGAAAGTATTGACTGAGCTTAGAAGTGATGTCTTTACTAAAACATGTATGGTCTTTGCTAAAAATGCAAGAGACTGAATATCTGTCTAGCATGAACCAGGAGAACATCTCTGAGAATAGATAACCAGGAGAACATGTCTGAGAAAGAGCAAGAGAATCTACAACAGGTTAAAACATATGGTGTCTTCCCTTAGTACAAGATATATATTCATATCACAGAGAATTGGAGTCTATATGATTCCATTTGTGTCAAGGAAGTTTGAAAACCAAGAAGTAAATGAGATAGAATTGTCGTTTTATCTTGGAAAAGTACTGAGAAAAAGGTAAAAATAATTCCCCCGTTCACAATAGCCTGAAAAATTATCTAGGAAGAAACTGAAAGCAAAGACATTGAGCATCTATACAATGAAAATTTTAAATCTTTGAAAAAACAGATAAAGGAAAACTCCAAGAGATGGAGAAAAGTCCTGTGCTCATAGATTGGTAGAAGTAATATTGTAAAAATGATCATCCTATGAAAAGCAATCTATAGATTCAATGCAATGCCAATCAAAATACCCATGGCGTTCTCCAAAGAACTAGAAAAACCATTCTAAAATATCTATGGAACAGAAACGAACACAGATAGCCAAAGCAATCTTGAGCAAAAAGAGCAATGCTGGGGAGATCACCATAACAAATCTCAAATCAGGATTAGTCGATAAAAAAGCATGGCATTGGGACAAAAGATACATATGCTAATAGAACACAATAGAACTATCAAATATGAGTGCATGCAATTTCAGTCACATGATATTTGACAAAGGCACCAAGAATGCACAATGAAGAAAGACAGTACCCTCAACAAATGGTGCTGGCGACACAAGATTTCAACTTTTAGAAAAGTGAAATTGGAACCTGATCTTTCACCCTGCACAAAAGTCAATTCCAAAAAGAATAAAAAGCGTCAATATGAAACCTGAAACTTTGAAAATGCTAGAAAACAGAGGGATACCCTCCAAGGTATAAGCATAGGAAAGGACTTTCTGAATTAGACATCAGTTGCTTAGGCATCAAGTTGACAATTGATATTAAACTAAATTCTATACAGTAAAAAAAAAAAGACAAAGAAGTTAGGATGAAACTAACAAAATAGAAGAAAATGTTCACCTCCACCAAAGTATTAACAGGGAGTAAAGAGTGAAGAAACAAGAAAATAAATGACCCATAAAAAGATGGGCTAAGGTCCTAAACAGAGAGTTCTCAAATGAAGAAATAAAAATTGCTAAGAATAACCTAAAAAGTGCTCAGCATCCTTAGCAACTAGAGAAATGAAATCAAAACCACTTTAATATTTTATCTTATCACAGTCAAACTTTGTAAGATGAAGAGAACCAAATGCCGGTGAGGACGTGGAGAAAGGGGAATGCTCACTCATTCATTCACCGCTGGCAGGAATGGAAACTCATACAACCACAATGGAAAGCAATGTGGAAAAATGGGCTTGAGGCTGGAGGGATGATGACTCAGTATCTAAGAGTACTGACTTCTCTTCCAGAGGACCTGAGTTTGATTTCTAGCATCGCACATGGTGGCTAATGAGGCTGGAGGGATGACTCAGTAGCTAAGAGCACTGACTTCTCTTCCAGGGGACCTGGATTTGATTTCTAGCATCCACATGGTGGCTAACAACCATTTTGTTACTGTAGTTCCAGGGGATCTGATGCCCTTTCTGAACTCCATGGACATTGCAGGATTAGGGGTGCACCTTTCTACATACAAGCAATACACTCATATGCATAAAATCATAAATAAAATATTAATAAAAAGAAACCAAAAATGAGTCTACCATGTCAATTGGTTGTATAACTCATTGACATATATACCCAAAGGACTCATCCAACTGTACAGAAACCTGTACATCCACGTTTATTGCTGCTTTTTACATAACAGCTAAGAAATGTAAACATCCTAAGTTTGTCTCAACTGACAAATGGATAATGAAAATGTAGTACATTAAAAATTGATTTTTATTTAGTGGCAATGAGAGATGAAATCAGAAAATTTTCAGGCAAATAGATGGAACTAAAAACTGTTATACTAAGTGAAGTAACACAGACTTAGAAAAACAAGCCACATATGTTCTCCTTCATATGGGGATCTTAGAACCAAATCCTTATATGTGATTGTATATCCTGAGGCAACAGCAAAAGCCAGCAGAATGGAAAAGAACCAAGGATGTTAAAAGGGAATGAAAGAGCACAACAGATGGCGATATGTGAAAACAGATGTTACCAAGGGGGAATTAGGGAAAACGGAGTATTCACGTGGGACATGAGCAAAGAAGGGCATGCAAGGGACCGTGGGGTAAGGAGAAAAGAACTCAAAGGACGGGGCCTTTTAATAATAGGAGACAGGTATTATCAATGGACAAATGGGGAAATGGGGGTTCTTTAACTGGGACAGGAAGAGAGAGCGAGAGCTAGCAAGAGAGAGAGAGAGAGAGAGAGAGAGAGAGAGAGAGAGAGAGAATAAAGATTAGGTGGTATGAACAAAAAAACAGAGGACAATGTATTAAGACCCCCTCAAAAATATACTATACATACAAAATCTGAACATGAGTGCAGTTGTATACCTAAAGGCTATGTAATAAGAAAACCAGTGCCGGACAGCAGAAACCTTCTGTTGACCTGGTCGTTGGTCTAGGTAGTCAAATAGACTCCCAAAGTAAAACAGGCTATTGCCAAAGCACTTGAATGTCTCTCAGAAATTGAAGGTGAGACCCTATTGCTGAAGAAACGATGTCCTTTGGACATAGGATTTTGAGCAATGGAACTAAAACTAACCTGGAAGCCTTCTCTGTTAAGACTAGATCTCATAATTCTTGACTATACTATGCAAGGTGCTAAGGGAGAAAATCAATAAATGTTTCAACTCAACTCAGACCTAATAATAATGGTAGGCACAACAAACTATTTTGGCACAGTAGTGGCACTTTTATCTAGGAGGTAGTCTACAACTATTTAATTGTACTTAAAGCCAATAGGACAGAACATTGCTAAATACACATGGCTGGAAAGGTCATAAATTCTAGATTAAATCTTATCTCTGTCATAACTCTAGGAAAATGAAATTTTTTACTATATTCTAAATATGGATCCTTATATTTACAGGCAAGTATGCCAGTCACTGCTCATCAAAGAAGCTTCTTTTCCTGCAGATGGAGAGCATTACAGAGGTCCATAACTTGGCTCACAGACAACTCTAAATTTCACATTTACCTCTACATCTAAGGCTCATGAAACATGGCAGAACAGGGAGTAGAGGGAATACAAATACATCCCTTAACTCTCACCAGCAAAGCTTCCTCATACAACAGTGTGATGGACACAGAGGGCCAGAGCTAAGTTTTAGAAAATAAGAAGCGACAGAATGTGTGTCTTTGGATAGAATTCCTATATTAAACCTCACCCACAGCTCAAGGATTATGGTGGAAGAGGGGGTGGATTGATTTTAAGATACAGAGTTGATGCAAGAACATAAGGAAACAGAAGCATTCAGGACTGTGAGAATTTGCTCCTATCAAATTGAAACAATGGTGACGACATGCATAAGGGCCATGCAAACTCAATCAGACAAAACCCAGCAAAGAACTGAAAAAAGGGGCATCAGGCCACAACCTTAGCCAGGAAACTATTGAAAACTAAACATCTTAGTGGTGAGGGAGAGTTAATATTACATAATTGAGTGACTCTACATAGGCTGACTACACTCCAATGAAAAAATTTGTACACAGTGACATCTGGGTACAGATGCTTGACTGGATTGATAGTCCTTAACGTATATTATATAATGCATGAAATATGATGGGGGAGAGTATGGAGAGTGTGGATAGGGGAGGAGGTATAAATTTCCTTGAGATCTAGTATATGAAATGCACAAAAACTCCATAAAATATATAGAAATTCTTTTTTTATTTTTTTTTATTATTATTTATCTTTGTATGTGTATGAATGTACTGTCTGCATGCAGGTCTGTGCACCCGTGTCGTGCAATGCCGAGGAGGTCAGAAGAGGGTCTCGGATTCCCCTGGAACTGGGGTTCTACTGGAATTGGAGTTACAGACGGTTCTTAGCCGCCATGTGGGTACTGGGGATCGAACCCGGGTCCTCTGCAAGAGCGTCGGTGCTCTTAACCGCTAGGCCATCTCTCCAGTCCCATAGAAATTCTTTGTATAAGCCAGTATGTAAAAAAATACAAACAATTCAAGAAGTAGGATTCTCATATTTTTTTTTTACCTTCTTTAAAAAGAATTAGAGTAAGCATATTAAAACTGATTAATGAACTTGGACTGAAGGAAATCTGAGTAAAATACTTGACCAAATGGAACTTAGCATGTATGAGAGCGCAAGAGAGGTGTGGGGATGTGGGGGAGCATGGATGTGGGAGGTGATCTAGATTTGATTAAGAATTGTTATATGAAATGTACAAAAGCTCAATAAAATATTGAAAAAAGGATTTTAAACCTCTAGTGTAAAATATTAATTTTATGCAATACTGTTTCAGATAAAACAAAAGTGGACAATAAAAGTACCCAGTAATAAGGAAAAAAATTGATTAATGATATTAGATCTGAATTATCAATATGTTCATTTATTTATCTCTACCCGAAATTATATGTAACTCTTTCTGTACATTGATCACCAATAATGCACATCTGCTACACAGTATTTTGATAATATTTAGGTGGGATTCATGTGCTTCTAATCCTGAAAGTATTCAAGTTGCTGCACACTCTGGGATGCTAAGTTAATTTTTATTGAGTGCATTTCATACATTTGTTAATTGAATTTAGACTCATTCCCCTATCCATGCCCACACCTCACGCCCCCTGCACCCCACCAGAGCTTATGGATTCTGTCATACATGTTAAGTCCTGTCTTGCATCTTTTTTCAGTCTTTTATAACATTTTTAATGCAGAAGTTTACTGTTTTGGTCAGTTCTTTGAATAGGTTTTTCTCTCTCATTTTTGGTTCCCTTTAATTTTATATTATTCTAAAATATGCATATATACACTCCACACATAAATCAAAATTACACAGTTTGAAAATAAACTATAGGTTAATTCCAAGACACATTTAGGGATTCACATCAACAGTAAAGTTGCATGCAGGTAAAAAGAAGTATAACTTTACATTCTTTTTTTTTTCTTTTTTGAATATGAATACATATCTTCCACTCATATATGGTAATTACAATGTGTGAACACAGGTAGTAGAGGTCAATTCTAGAGCCCATTAAGAGATTCACATTATAATAACACAGTTGCTTTCAGATACAATGAAATACGATAATAAATTTTCTCAATTTGCCTGCCAACTGGGGATTTGGTGTTAGCATCCACAAATGAAGGAAACCATTCGCCCTTTGTTGTGGGGGAGGGGAGGACTGTGTTATTTCACTTAGCATAATGGCTTCAAGTTCCATCCATTTACCTGCAAAGTTCATGATGTCATCTTTCTTTACCACTGAATAGTACTCCTTTGTGTAGATGTACCACATTTTTGTTATCCACTGTTTGTTGAAGGGCATTTGGGTTGGTTCCAGCAATTCGCTATTGTGAAGACAGCTGCTATAAGCATAGCTGTGCATCTTTCTTTGCGGTAGGTAGGATGCATCTTGTGGTACCCAGGAGTGGTATGGCTGGGTCAGGTGGTAGTTTCATTTTGAGTCTTTTCCAGGTTCTCCATTCTGCTTTCCACAGTGGTTGTACAAATTTACATTCCCACCAGCAGTGGATGAGTGTGACCCTTTCCCCACAAACTCTGCAGCATTTGTTGTCTTTTGTTTTCTTGATCTTGACCAGTTTTATTGGAGTGAGATGATACATTAGTGTGGTTTTAATTTGCATTTTGTTAATTATTAATGATGTTGAACACTTTTTAAGATGTTTCTCAGCCATCTTTAATTCATTACTGGTGAAGTCCAGCTCTTTACTCCATCTTTTGAGTAGGTCATTTGTTTTCTTCTTCTTTTTTTTTTTTTTTTTAAGTAGTTTATATATTCTGGATGTTAATGCTCTGTCAGATGTAACGGTGGTGAAGGTTTCCTCCCATTCTGTGGGTTTACTCTTCACTTCCTTGATTGTTTCTTTCACTGTATGGAAGCTTTTGAGTTTGATGAAGTCCCACTTGTCAGCTGTTGTTCTTATTTCCTGTGCACCTGCTGTTTGATTTAGAAAGTCTTTTCTTATGCCTATTTCTTGTAAGTTGCTGCCGACTTTTTCTTCTATCATCTTCAGGCTTTCTGGTTTCAGGTTGAGATCTTTGATCCACTTGGAGTTTATTTTTGTTCAGGATGAGAGGTAGGAGTTTAATTTTATTTTTCTACAACCGGTTATCCAATTTTGCCAACACCATTTGCTGAAGATGCTATCTTTCCTCCATTGAGCTTTTTTGGCCCCTTTGTCAAATATGAGGTGGCTGAAGTTATATGAGCTCAAGTTTGGATCTTCAGTTTTGTTCCATTGGTCAATGGGTCTGTTTCTGTGCCAGTACCAGGCTGTCTTTATGACTATAGCTTGAATATCATATATAGCTTGAAGTCTGGTAAGTACCAGGCTGTCTTTATGACTATAGCTTGAATATCATATATAGCTTGAAGTCTGGTAATCTCCCCTGTATCGCACTATTCCTCAGGGTTGCTTTAGCTATTTGGTGTCTTTTGTTGCTCCATATGAATTGAAGAATTTTTTTTCCAAGCCTGTGAAGACTGTCTTGGGGATTTTAATTAGAATTCAATTGAATCAGTATATCAATTTAGTTAGAATGGACATTTTTACTATAGTATTTTTTCCAATCCATGAGCATGGGAGGTCATTCCAACTTCTGATGTCTTCTTCAATCTCCTTCTTCAGTAGTTTATAATTTTTGTTTGTAGATATTTTTGGTGTCTTTGGTTAGGTTTGTTCCTAGGTATTTTATTGTTTTTGAGGCTATTGTGATTGGGAAGGTCACCTTATAGTCCTTCTTCAGTTGCTTGTTGTTGGTGTAAAGAAAGGCTACTGATTTTTCTAATTTTGTTTTGTATCCCCACTTTACTGAAACTTTTAATTGTTTCTAGGAGTTTTCTGGTGGTTTTTAGCATCTCTTAGGTAAACTATCATATCATCTGCTAAAAGGGATAGTTTTACTTCCTCTTTTCTGACTAGTACTCCTTTAATTTCGCTTTCTTGCCTTATTGCCCTAGCAAGCATTTCAAGCACTATATAGAAGAGGAGTGGTGAGAGTAGAGAGCCTTGCTGTGGTCCTACCTTTAAGGGGAATGCTTCCAACTTTTCTCCATTTAAGATGATGTTGGCTGTGGGTTTCTTGTATATGGCTTTTATTACATTGAGGAATGATCCCTCCAGTCCAATGCCCTCTATGACTTTAAGCATGAAGGGATGTTGTATTTTGTTGAAAGCTTTTTTTGCATTGATTGAGATGATTGTGTGGTTTTTGTCTTTCAGTCCATTTATGTGTTTTATATTTATTGATTTACGTATGTTGAACCATCCCTGCATCTCTGGCATGAATCCAACTTGGTCATGATGGATGATCTTTTTGATGTGGGTCTGTATGCATTTTGCAAGTATTTTGTTGAGAATTTTTGCATCTGTGTTCATTAATGATATGGGTCCATAGTTTTCTTTCTTTTTTGTGTCTTTGCCTGGTTTTGGTATTAGAGTGATGCTGGCCTCATAGAAGGAATTTGGGATATTTCCCTGTGTTTGCATCCTTCTGAAAAGTTTGAGTAGAAATGGTTGTAAGACCTCTTTAAATGTTTTATGTAATTCTTCTATGAAACCATCTGGGCCTGGACTTTTTTTTTAGTTGGGAGGCTTTTTATTACATCTTCAATTTCCTCAAGTATTATGGGTCTGTTTAAGCTGTCAGTCTCTTCTTGGTTAAGCTTTGGTGAATCCCAGGGTTTCAGATATTCATCCATTTCTCTTAGGTTTTCAAATTTAGTAGAGTATAGGTTTTTAAATTATTGTTATATGATTGTCTGGATCTTTTCTTTATCTGTTGTGATGTTTCCCCTTTCATCATGAACGCTATTGATTTGGAGTTGCTCTTTCTTTCTTTTGGTTAACTGGGCTAGAGGTCTGTCTATTTTGTTTATCTTTTCAAAGAACCAACTTTTGGAATAATTGATTTTGTATTGTTTCCTTTGTCTCTATTTCATTGATTTCTGCTCTGATTTTTGTTATTTCTTCCTGTCTGTTGGGTTTAGGCTTAATTTGTTGTTGTCTGTCAAGTATTTTTAGCTGCAGAGTTAGATCATTTATTTGTTTCTCTTTCCATTTTTTTAATGTGGGCACTTAGGGCTATAATTTTCCCTCTTAGGACTGATTTTAAAGTATCCCATAGGTTTTGTTGTGTTGTATTGTAATTTTGGTTAAGTTTCAGGAGTGCTTTTATTTCATTCTTTATTTCTTTCCTGACCAACTCACTATTCAGGATTTTGTTGTTTAGTCTCCATGTGTTCTTATAGTTAGTAGGGCATATCCTGGAGTTAATATTAAGCTTTATTGCACTGTGGTCTGATAGAATGCATGAAGTAATTTCAATCCTTTTGTATTTGTTGACATTTCTTTTGTGTCCCAGTATGTGGTCTATTTTGGAGAATGTTCTGTGGGGCACTGAGTAGAAAGTATATTCTCTGGTGTTTGGGTGGAATATTCTGTAGATATCTGTGAGGTCCATTTGGTGTATTGCATTGTTCAGTTTCAATGTCTCTGTTTATTTTTTTGTTCAGTTGACCTATCCAAGGGACTCAGTGGAGTATTGAAGTCCCCCACTATTAGTGTTTTGGGATTAATCTGTGTCTTGAGGTGCAATGCTGCACGCCAGACACCCCCCTGGACATCGAATATGTGTGGAGGTGTTTCCTTAAATCATTATCTAGATTAGACCGAGTAATTGGCACCTATGTTTGTTCTCCATGTATATTATTGGTTCCCAGATCAGTAAATGTCCATAGCTAATGCCTAGGTAGGTACTGAAAGACTGAGTCTTTCATTGATTCCATCTGTCCTCCTCATAAAATTTCTGGAAAGTTTGCTCTTAATGGAGAAATAACTGTTACATTTAATGTGTAGATACTAGTACTAAAGAGTGATAATGAAAGAAATAATTGGAGAGTAATTCCCTAAAATCTTTATTTTGCTTTCAAGTTGATGTGCTCATTGACTTAAATTCTTTAAGGACTGCAAAATGCACAATAATTGACCTTCCTAAATGCTCCCATTGATTCAACACACCATGAAATAATGAGGAATTTTAAATCTCTTTTAGTTTTTAAGTTACAGCTTAACTTAATAAAATTGAAGAACATTAAACCTGGGAACTCCTTAGAAAATTAATCTATGCCCTCTGGATATACAACATATTTAAATTCGCAAAAGATAACATAGAACTGATGTAGATTGTATCCTTTTTGATATTGGGAGATGTTGTATCTGACAAAGTATGAGTGCCACTGAATTTTTTCCTTGGCATTTTACTTTTATTAAAATCTACCCATACTAGCACTGTTGAATGATACTACATTGGGTAGATACGTTCATACTTCATTCAGCCATCAAAGGGTTTCAACTAGATAAACAATTCCCTTCTTCAAATCTAAGTTTCTTCTTTCTCTTCAACCAGTAAGAATTGTTCAGCAAAATGTGGATTAACTTCTACATGCTGGATCTGGCCAAATGTAGATCATGGCTTTAAGGAATTGGAACAAGTAATATTTAAGAATGAAAAATTTTAAAGCTTATCTTGGTGACACATGTCTGAAATCCTAGCTTCTCAAAAAGATGAGGAGGAGGATAACAAGTTCAAGGTGTGCCTGGACTAGAGATGGATTTGAAGTCCAGCCTCTGTTTTTAACACTATCATATTTCAAAACAAACAAAAACAACAAATACAGAAACAGAAAAACAAAGGGTGAATATTATTTTTTTCTTTTTCCAGTATAAGGAAACAAAACCCCCAGTGATTAGGACAAAGTCTGATTGCATGGCCATGCAACACAGCTGTTCCCTATTTTAATGAGAAGACTCATTTTATTATATACTAAAGGTAAATCTGATTTCAGAGAAAATATAATTACACAAAACAGTTGAAATACATTGTTTTATTTTGATTTTCAAAGCCAAATATTTATGTAAATGTGGATCAAATATCTGAGCCCACTTAGCAGGGTTTAATGGGAAAGATTGCTCCTGGGAGAGTTCACTAATCTCACTGGCCAAGGTCAGCGAAGTCACAACCTAGAGCTGGGTTAGTGCCTTTTTAAAGGGGAAGGTGACATGCTGGCAAGATGCAAGGGTATTGTCTTATTAGGTAAGCTTTAGGGCCCTGTAGGTAGGTCTTAGGTCCAGTGTTCACCTTGGAATCCAGGACTAGGTGTTAGCTTTGTCTGGTTTCTTGTACAGATTTTGGAAGCAGGGGATCCCGGCTGGAAGAGAAGGTCTCCTGTCCATGCCATTTCTGGCGTTTGTCCCAGACCTCCAGCCTAACAGTACCTATTATAGGAGAGCTAATAATTTCCCATACATCTCCTGATAACACTTTATAGTTTTGTTAATATCAGTCAGAATTGTCATACTCAAAAATATATATAAGAAAGGGAGCTTTAGGTTTCTCATTTTTATATTTAAAGATGACTAAAACATAGGCTGGATTGAGGAACAATCTACAGTACCTGTCACCATTTCCTAAGTCCTGTGCTTTTTCTTTCCTCAGTCCCCTCTCTCTTTACCCCTTCTGTCCCTCTCTCTCTTTTGCTTCCTCAACTTTTCAACTTTTTAACTTTCCTTACCTTCCCACACTTCCTAATACAATACCTGTAGCAAGTGATACATCTGACAGAGCATTAACTTCCAGAATATATAAACTACTCAAAAAAATAAAGAAGAAAACAAATGACCTATTCACAACATGGAGGAAAGAGCTGAACAGAGACTTCACCAGTGAGGAAGTAAAGATGGGTGAGAAACATTTTAAAACATGCTCGACATCATTAATAATTAAGGAAATGCCTTGGCATGTTCCTGCATTTAAGGGAAATGTTTCTAACTTTTCTCCATTTAGTGTTGTGTTGGCTGTGGGTTTCTTGTTTATGGCTTTGATTACATTGTTTATATTTTCAACTCTTTTTCAGTTGTTTATCTAACTTTATTTCTACTTCAAGAAATCTCCATTTAGATTTGACTAACTTTCTTATTTACCTCCAAATCAGGATAAGCAGTTACATTGTATTTTTTTATTTCTTTATTTTTATTTTATTTTTGAGATAGGGTCTACCTATAGCCCCAGCTGGCCTGGAACTTACTCTGTAGACCAGGCTGGCCTTGAACTCACAGAGCTCTACCTGCCTCTGCCTCCTGAGTACTAGGATTAAAGGCCTGCTTAAAGATGTTTCTTATCGGTCATGTGAGTGCTGGGAATAAAACCCGGGTCCTCTTCAAGAGCAGTTGGCACTCTTAACCACTGAGCCATCTCTCCAGCCACAAGATTATTTTAATAATAGTAAAAGTTTATCTTTTCAAGATCTCATCAGTTGCATATAAGACCAACATTTACTATTTATAATGAATTTTCTATAACATATAGTAATATTTCTGCAATAATTTGCACATTTGATATAAAATGACAATGACTGCATGTAAAGTAATCATCAAACATTACTCCTCTTATAACCTTTTCTTTTTTTTCATTTATTTTGTATGTGTATGAATGTACTGTCTGCATGCAGGCTTGTGCACCTGTGTCATGCAATGCCGCGGAGGTCAGAAGAAGGTGTTGGATTCCCCTGGAACTGGAGTTAAAGATGGTTCTCAGCCACCATGTGGGTGCTGGGGATCAAACCCGGGTCCTCTGCAAGAGCAGTCAGCACTCTTAACCGCTAGGCCTTCACTCCAGCCCCAAACTTTTCTTATTATGATGCAATTGCTTATATTTTAAAATTATATTGGAAAAGAAAAGAAATAAACAAATAATGTGATGTAATATGTATTGCCATCTAGGAGCTCAGAATACATTTTTTTTAATTTATTTTTTGAGACATAACTCCCAATGGCTTTATTATGATGAACTGAATAACATTCAGGGAGAGTGTTTACAGTGTTTCATGATGATAAGGGCATTTACTACAGGCTATTTTCAGACTAGACAAATTTAATCATGCTGGTGAGATGCAAACAGATGAAGAAGCTCTTTTCACATTCATTTTCCATTTGGCAGATTCATTTCTTGTATTTCTAGATTAGTTACAGGTTTTTGGAAATATTTCTGTAATATTACAGTATGTTTAACTTTATCATGGATCATTGCAGTGAGAATAGTATCAAACATATGCAATTTAGAAAATGAGTTATCTGAACAGATATATCTGAACCAATTTGCTTCATTCTGGTTGGCTAAATTCCACACAGTGCTTATATTGAAAAGATAATGTTTTCATCTAGAATATTTGTAATAAAAATCCTAAAAGGGGGAAATTATTATTTGACTTATATTTTGTTAGAATTCTTTACTTGTTTGTCTCATCTTATAAAGAGTCTCAAAATACAACAAAAGCCTCATAAACTTCAGAATACATTATTTTGGTTGGATTCTTAGTTGTCATTAATCTCAGCTAATTATGTAACCTCAGAATCCTGGTTTATTCTTATTTCTTTTCATGGGCACAAACATTTTCATGGCTATAAACTATCACCGCCTATTCATAAAGAGGATAGCACTTGCAACAACTGATCTTTAAAATATATTAAGAAAATTTCCCTTAATTAATGGTTAATATTGACAACTTGAAAGATCTGAAATCAACTTAGAGCCATGCCTCTAGTCATACATGTGAGGAATTATCTAGATTGGGTTAATAGACATGGCGAAGAGATGTGCCCTACAGGTGGGTGGTAGAATTTTACAGGCTGACATGCAGGAGTACATAGATGGACAAAAGCTAGCTGAGCACAGCTTTCACATCTCTGCTTCTTGGCTGAAGTTGTGTTGTGACCAGCTGCTTCTGGCTCATGTGCACTCTTGAGTTGCCTGCCATGATGCACTTTCTCCACAAACGAATGGACAAAATGGACCTTTCTTTCCTTAAGCTGCTTTTGTCACAGCAAAGAGAAAAGTAGCTAAGACGTATTGTAACTCATAGTCCGAAAACATTTTCTGCTTATTGGCTTAGTAGTACCTATGACTGAGTTTTACCATCATGTCACATTAAAAATATACTAGTAAACCAAAAACTAATGAATGCCATGTTGTACCAAATAAATTTCAATTTCAATTAAGTCTATCAGTCATACATTGCAAATATAATTGACTTCTCTTACCTAATTTGCTCAAGGCTACAACTTCTAAAATAACTTTCATTTTCAGAATTATCACCTTTTCTTTCTGGAAGAGTTGCCCAATTTCAACTAAAAAAATGGCTGTGTTTTGACTTCCCGACTGACTCTTTAGTCTTGTTACTGTCAGTCATGCTTAAAACTTGTTTTGGTCTATTCATAGCTAAACTTCCTTAAGCTCACTTTAGGAGAATGAATTCATTAGGTAAGATTTTCTTGGGTGATAGAGAAGAATGAAGGAAGAGTTTCAAGAAGTCAAACATGAAGGCATACACCTGTAACCCATCAGTGGGAGACAGGGGATGAACACTCCTAGTTGTAGACAAGCTTGTTCTGTAAGTGAGTTCTATCCCAGCCAGCAATATATGGCAAGGCTTCAAAATGTAAAGAAATGAAAGAGAAAGAAAGAAAGAAAGAAAGAAAGAAAGAAAGAAAGAAAGAAGAAAGAAAGAAAGAAAGAAAGAAAGAAAGAAAGAAAGAAAGAAAGAAAGAAAGAAGAAAGAGGAAGGTTGAGAAAGAAACCTTCCTCTTTCTTAAAGGAAGGAAGGTAGAAATAAAGAAGGAAGGAAAACATAGAAAGAAAAAGGAGCCCAAGAGGTTTGTAAAGCAGGGAGAAAGTGACAATTCAACTCAGAGACATGTATGGAGCAGTCAGCAAGTCCATTGCTGGCTCCAGTCAGGGAAGGGGATCTGACTCAAAAGCCCTAGTTACACTCAGAGAGGACAGGTAGCTCCAATCAATAGGATAGCAACTTGTAGCCTCAAGAGAAAGAAAAGAGTCTTCTAAGTTTTAAATCCAGTCCAAGAATTTTGTCTGAAAGTGACTCCTGCATAGCAGACAAGATCAGGAAAAGCTCATTGTAGCATTTCCTATGTCTTGAAGAGCCATATAGGAGATATCTGTAGAGAGGACATTGTGTTTGTGATACGGTGTTTTAGGAATTAGCTAGCAGTAAATAATCACCATTTAGATTACAAGGGAGCATTCTGCTGTAGTGTCAGGGTAATAGATGAATAAAAGAGTGATATGAAAACAGGAGGGGTGTACTACAAATCTTCTGAGGTGTTTAAGCATAGGAGCATAAGGAAACATGCTGAAAAGAGTTTGGTTATTGTTGATTTCACTTTATGTGGTGAGGAATGAGACTATGTTTTACTGAGGGTGTTGGTCTGAGAGCAGAAAGATTGAGACTGATAGACAGCTCAGTTCTCATGGCTGGATTCTTCTGGTGTAGAGCTCAGGTTCTTTCTTTTTTTGGGGGGGGCACTTCCCTCACTCTAAAACACTTAATCTGGCCTCAGAGTTGTTATATAGGCGAGATTATTCTAAACTCAATCTTTCTGACCAATATTATAGCTGTTATTGCTTTTTCTGTCCACTTTGTCGAGCAGTAGTAAGAGAAGGCTGCTCACTAGTTGGATGAATATTATCATATACTTGGAACAGTTGTTCATTACAATAGATATGCAAATATGCAAATAGAAATGCATGGATAGAGAACAATCTTTAGATTCACTGCTCTTTCCATCACAATTCCAATGACATTCTTAAGGGACCTGGAAAGAAACAATCCTGGAAGCATAAAAGACAAAAGAGCATGCGTATAGCCAAAAGCTATTTAACAAAAACACAGTAATGGTCAGGAGAAGCTGTAAATCTTATTAAACACCAATTATTGGTCCAGCAAACTTTCTCTCTTGGTAAAGGCAGTGGTAGTTTGATCTTGGGGATAATCAGCAGTTTTGTAATTGGAATTAGAGCCCTCTCAATGGGAGGGAACTCATGTGTGGTATTGTAAACAACAATACACATGGCTAGAGAAGTAATAGAACTCAGACAAAAAACTATCCTTGCCACACCCATAGACCAACATAATTTCTTACTTTATTCTAAATATGTATCTACATATATACAGAGAAATGTATCTTTCACCCTTTAGCAAAGAAGCTTCTTTTGGCTACTGATGGAGGCTATTGCAGAAGTCCAGACAGGTCAAACACAGAGAATAAGTGTATGTGAAAAAGTTAACACTAAGTTACACATTTTCAATGCAACTTCTACACATAGGATGAACGGATCTCTTAACTCTCCCCATAGAATTTTCCTTATTAAGCAGATGTGATTAACAAAGAGACTCAGAATTAGTCCATGTGATGAGAACCAGAGGTCACAATAATACCTATCTAGGAATAGGAGACCTATTTCCAATCTCTGCCTCCCAAGTCTCAGGGATCATTGCAGAAAAAACGAGGTAGAAATATTGTTAAGAGCCAGAGGTGTGGAAGACCACAAGGAAACAGAGTCTTCCAAAGAACTGGTCCTTTACTCACATGAACTTAGAGCAATAGTGACAGCATACACACTTCCTACGCAAGCTCAAATCAGACAAAAATCCCAGCACATATGTGGGGATGGGGTGAGAAATCTAAACCTAGTCTAAGACACTCTGGACAATTAATGGCTTCTGGGTGGAGGAAAAATGGTATGTTACAGGGTTGAGACTTTTGCAGAGCTCAATGGTTGGAACCACACTTTAGGACATTGGGAAACACATACTATATAGGCCATGTAAATATATAAGAATATTCATCAAATTGGGAAGGGCCCTTGAGAAGAGGTATGGGTTGGGGCATAGATCTAAATACTATCATAATACATAGTATTAAAATCACAAAAATTCTATAAAAATGAACAATGCTGGAGGCATCATGACACCTCTTTCAAAAATGTATCATGAAGCTATAGTAATAGTAGAAATAAGCATGAAGAAAATGATAGTAAAGTAGAGGACTTGGAATTAAACACACCCCTACAGCCCCTGGATCTTTATAAAGACACCCAAAAATCACACACAGGGAAAATAAAGACAATTTTTTTAACAAATATTGATTGGAAAATTTGGATATCCAGGAAAGCCAAGAATTGTTCACGTGAAGCTATATCTGATTAAGAAACTACACAGAAATTGAACCAGTCAACAATCAAAAGGCATCATATAGAATACAAGTGGGACTTTTCCACTTTCGCACTATTGAGCTGATGGTGGTGTAGAATTCAAAATACATGAACTTCAAAAATTCAACAGCAGAACAAGTCACTTAATAAATAATTGGGAATAAATTACCTGAAGAGATGTTTTTCAAAACAAGATTAAAAGTGGTCAGTAAATTTATGAAAAAGTTCAATACTTTTAGCCATTAGAAAAACCTATATTAAATTGCCTTGATATTCCATTTTATTTAGAATGGCTATTATTTAAAAATACTGTGAGAAAAGGAAACTTTACACACCGATGGTAAGATTTTAAATAAGAATATCTAATACAAAAATAACTATAGATATTCTAAAGTACAAAAGGATATATTGGGACTGGAGAGATGGCTTCAAGGTTAAGAGCAATGACTGCTCTTGAAGAGGACCAAGATTTGGTTCCCAGCAGCCAGGTGGAAGCCAACAACTATCTGTAACTCCAGTTCCAGGAGATCTGATGCCTTCTTCTGACTTGCACAACACAGTGCACTAACACACATGCAGACAATACACTCATACACATAAAATGAAAAATAAATAAATAAAATATTTTTTAAATAATATAGCTCTCATGTTATGTACCTATGCCACTTTTGTGTGGGAAGATCCAGTTTGAATTAAGGGCTAGTTCTCAGCTAGCATCCCTCAGTGCACAACTTGGAAGTCATGGGGTTCCTCTGACCCCGTCCCAAGAGAGAACAACTCATGGCCCAAGCACATGATGCTAGGTGGGACAGCAGCATACAGGGGTGTGAGACTGGGGTCTGTGATGGGCTCTGGGAGATGACATCATTTTGCTTATAAAAGTGACTTGCAGCATGCAATAAATCAAATTTCCCGTTACCATCATCACAGAATTCCCAGATCCATTATTTTGCTTGTATATTCAGGCTGAAGCAGGTCTGGATTTCTAGTGTCCATGGCTAGTGGGTTAGCTGAGGATCTATCAGATCACCGACCTGGTAAGCTAGCATGGGGTTGGATGGAGACTAATCAGGTCACCAACATGTGGAGTGGATTGTGAGTGGGTGTAGGCTGAAGATAGGCCATCAGCCATCAGCCTGAAATTCTTGCCCAGCGACAAGCAGTTTTGGGGCAGGTGGGATAGCACAGGCAGATGGGAAGCATTCCGCTTCCCAGGCTAAGGACCTGGGTTGGAAGTACTCTCAGGTTGTGTTACAAATGTGACCAACTGACCTCTGGGTCCAGGGGTCAGTTCCCCACAGTGACCGCAAGTGGCCACTGTTTTCCTTCCCTTAGCAGGACTGTGCTGCACCTGCCCTTAACAAGAGAACTGTCCTACACTTTTGAGTATGCTCCTGAAAAAAACAAAAGTAGTTCACATAATGTATATTCAAATACTCAAGCTTATTACAGTCCTCTATATCACTGTTAAGGTAAAGAATCAGCATATGTGTCCAAAAACCAGTGACTTATGTACTTACACATACTTATCATGGAATATTATTCATTCATAAAGAACAAAAATCATGTCACTAGTAGCAGAGTGGAACAAACTATTAGTCATTGTGTTAGTCGTATTAAGACATATAAATTTCTAGGGGCGTCGTGGCGCACACCTTTAATCCTAGCACTCATGGGGCAGAGGCAGGTGGATCTTTGTGAGTTCAAGGTGAGCCTGGTCTACAGAGTGAGTCCCAGAACAGCTGGGGCTACAGGGAGACCAGTATATATATTTTGATATAAATATTTATATTTTTGATATAAATATTTTGATATAAATATATATATTTATATAAAAAATATAAATATATATACATTTCAGTGTCACACATTTTCTTTGTATATAAAAATTATAGTAAAGAAAATATATCAATGTTGATAAATAAAAATAAATGGACTGGAGAGATGGGTCAGAGGTTAAGAACATTGGCTGTTCTTTCAGAAGACCTGGGTTCAAATCCCAGCATCCACATAACCTCTAACAACTGTCTATAACTCTACCTCCAAGGGATCTGATGCATTCTTTTGTTCTCCTCAGGGATTGCATAACATCTATGCAATTACATACACAGAGGCAATACATGCATATGCATAAAAGAAAAATAATAAATAAAAATATTAATTAAAAGTAAATGTAGCAGTTGGAATGCTAAGGAATTTCATGGAGACTTGAAATAGGGAGTAGGATAACACAGGGCTGTTAGGAGGATATGTATGGGCAGATCATGTTTATGGTAAGGTCATTGTGAAATCCATTAACATGCATAATTAATAAGCATTGCCAGTTATAACAAGATATGATTAAATACGGCAATTCCAATCATAATTTGGAAAGGGATATGACTCATAATAAACACTTTATTAATATATTGATAATTTATTTTTAATACTCATTCATTCATTCATTCATTCATAAATCCAGAGTCTATTAAATATCCACTATGTACCAGACAGAAACTCTTCATTCCTGAGAACAAGTCAATAATGAGATAGAACCTCCTCTTACATTTAGAGTCTACAAAAGTGTATAAAATGATAAATGTTTTAAATACTCAGTGATGAATAAGACCTGGAAGCCATTCAGCATAATTTTGCTGAATAAAATCTCTAGTTTCTGATTTGAGCAAACAACAAAAAACCTAGTAAGAGCTCTAATTTGTTGACCTCTCTCTGTGTGCCAAGAACTGCTAGGTGGTTTTCTTTTTAATGTAAAATCATTACACTAGTCTAAGAAGTAAGTAACGTTAAGACAGATGAACAAACTATTTTAGAAAAACTCAATAAACTGTTTCCAAAATTTTATAAATTTTAAGTGACAAAATTTGGGAGGCACAGTCAGACTGAAGCTGCCTCCCTGAGCCACTCTCTCAAGGAGGTATTATTTGCCTCCTTCGTGTGTTTGACAGGTTCTCAGGAGCCTTTTTGTTGTCTTTTGATTCTTAGTATAAATACTTGATAAGCCACAAATATAGACAGCAATTCAATAATCTCATAAATTCTATGAGAGTTTTTCACAGCAATTTATATTAAAACAGGATGACATCAAAAGGAATAAAGTTCCATTTTATCTCAATAAAAAGAATCATAGATCAGCTATTACTCCTTGTCATTGTGTCAATTTTGAGTTACATTTATATAACTCATAATAATTTCATGACATGAAAATCTCAATGAAAAGAAATCTTTAGTTGTTTAGAATTGTTTAAATAATTTGTTCTCAACAATCTCCATTAACTAGTTGAAGAAATTCTACACGGCATCTAGTTTATCATATTGTGATTTTTTTTAATTATCTTCTTTACTTTTCAGTTAGCACTATAGGGACTGGAAATAACACAGAAAAAAATATCTTTTGTGGGACTTCTTTCAGGAGGAGCAAAAACTAGCATATATCTGTGTAGTAGTTACCAGTATGAGGATACCCGAAGCTGAGTTCAAGTAGTTGAGGGCTAGGAGAGGTTCCCAAGAGAGACAACTGAGAACTTTGAAGTTACTCAGTTGCCTATGGAGATGATTCAGAGAATCTTCACATTCCAGGTGCTATGGAAACACCGGAGGGGCGGGTGTGAGACACCCATGGCCTGAATGGATGGAGCCAGGAGTTGCAAGATTGCATAGGATGTGTATTCATCTTGTTTAATATTTCATCATTTACTAATTTGTGTCTGCAGATTTTGCTATTGTTTTACCTTTTATATAACCATTCATGCATAAATTTCTAAAGTCCTAGTGTGCTGAAGGTGTTAAAACTTAGTAGTTCCGCCTAGGAGAATTATATGAATGTGTCACTGTATCTTCAGACAGTTGTGAATGAAACAGTCTTAAAAGTCTATTTTGAGAGCTTGTTTGGAGGTTCTAGCAGGGGAACTCAGCTACTCATATACCCTTGACGAAAGTCCGGTCCTCCTCTATCTGGGAAGGCCGTCCTTTTCCACCCAGCGCACAGCTTCGGGAGGGACGCACTTGGAGCATTGAGGGATGAAGGAGACACCCGCCTAGCCAGCCAGATAAGCTGAATCAACCTTGGCGATCAATGGGGTGACAGATGGCACATTTTAGAAGCCGGGTGTGGTGGTGCATGCCTTTAATCCTAGCACTCAGGAGCCAGAGGCAGGTGGATCTTTGTGAGTTCAAGGCTAGCCTGGTCTACAGAGTGAGTTCCAGGACACCTGGGGCTGCAGGGAGATCCTGTCTCAAAAACACCAAAAAAAAAAAAAATTCTATTTTGAAAAATGCAACACTGAAAGTAGGTCAGAATATAAATGATTTTCAAATATTAATTATTTCTGGTTTGTGAATATTAAATCCAGTAAATGATTTTCATTTTCTTTTAAAAAAGATGAAAATATATACAAAATGAGACACTTTTCAAATACTAAAATATCATTTAACCAAAAATTAGGGAAAGTACTTTGTTGAAAGAATTTAACCATATAGGAATAATATAGTTGTCATTACAGATTACGACTAAGTGCTGTGGGATTTTATAAAATAATAGTTTTTTTATTACTTGAATGTAAGTAGTATTTTACTCAAATATTACATATGAGCTTAGGGAACCAATGACGTGTTTTTCACTTAACTGTGTTTAGATAAGTGGATAACTTCTGGGATTAGTTTTTAATTTATAATATATATTGTGATATAAAGGATATCAAGTTAGGCCAATTTATGATAGAAAAGTCATGAGAATAAGGGAGTGTAAATTTCTCAAAATGTCTTATAAAAGCCTTACAAGGCATACTCCCCCCCCTCACCCTCCCATTCACTGATTTCTCTGTATAAGCATATGAAACACCTAAGTGCAGAATGTATCTTGGTTTCAGGAAAAGGTGGCTCCATGTATTATTGGTATTTCTGGTGTAGTCTTGAATATTTCTAAGATCAGAGTCTCCTTGACTGTTTAGAAATGACCAGTAAAAATGCCTGTGTAACAGTGATTAAAATATACCTAATGATCTATGTCTACCTCAATTTGGTTATTATGAAAATTGTATGATATAAAACAGTACAAGACCAAATAAAAATTAGAACTGGAACAGCAAGATGGTTCAGTGGGTAAAGGAGCTTGCCAACAAGCTTGAGGATCTGAGATTGATCCCCAAGACCTACAGAGTAAAATAAAACAATCAACTACTTTAAATTGTTTTTTGACCTCTACATTCCCATATGGCAGTCACCTACACATGTACGTACACACACACACACACACACACACACACACACACACACCTAAATAAAATAAAAGTGTTAAATTACTTTGGATTTATTTTGACATTTAAAAATAAATATTTACTACTTATGAACAAAAGGAAATACTAGATTGTTTTTTGTAGGTTGTATGGGAATCATTTTGCTGTTTTCTCAAACTTATTTTAATCTACATGAAAATATGCATGCTTTATTATAGAATATGTTATTTTGAGAGGTAGTCAAAGGCAGTTAACCTTTTCTGTATACACTCTTATTCCAAAAATAGAGCCAATTTCTTATTATCTTTTCAGAGATTTGTTAAATTCTTCCATATATTACACATATGTATTACTCCACTTTCAACATTTATGTGCACAAGGGCAATCATTGTTGTGCTTTATACAACCTAATCATTAAAAACAAGATAAGGGGTTGAGAGAGTGCTCGGCAGTTAAGAGCAATGATTACTCTTGCACAGGATGCAGGTTCAGTTCCCATCAAGGGTATCTTATACCTTCTGAGGTCTTTCATTTTTCTCCTGAGATCTTGTTTTGGTGATCACCTTTCCTCTACATCATGGTTACTCAAATGGGAATCTGAAAGAGTTATGGCCTTTAAGCTGTTGATTGTGGGGCTGTTCTCCATACAAACACTAGTAATAGGCTTTTAGAAACAAACATTCTGACACTGATGAAATATCAAAGCATGAGATCAATTGACAAATGTTGATTAACTTAATATCATGAACCATTCAAATGTTGTGTTCATACCATGAAGTATGGGATGGAAAATAACTACATATTTCAATACCATCCAGAGAATAACTAGAGATTTTGAAAATTATATCCCTGAAAAATTATATTATAAAAGTTGGAGAATCTATAAGAAATGGATTGATTTATAGGTGCATTTGGCTTAACATTGAGTCAAGAATATAAAAATAACTTATACAGATTAAAAATAAGTAATAAGATTATAAGATTAATACAGTAAAACAAAGCCTATGACACCCCTCCCAAATCCTACAGCACCTTCAGCATTCATTGCTGAATTTTACCAGATTTTTAGAAAACTAAATAGAAAACTAAAACCAATACTCTCAAACACTTCCCCCAAATAGAAATTGAAGTATCACTTCCAAATTCATTCTATGAGGCCAGTACTGCTTTTATATTCAATCTGAATAAAGACAGGAAAAATTATAAGCCAAATTCCATAATTAACATAAAGAGAAAAATTTGGAATAAAATATTGTCAAAACACATTAAAACAACACATTAAAAACATCAATACATTAAAAACATCTACAGTTAATTAAAATCCACAGTTAAACAAAGAGGAGTAAGTTAGTAGGAGCTTTTTTGAAGAGAGGAGAAAATAAAACTTAACCAATTACATAAATAATCACAATAAACCCTGTGGAATTCAGTTTGTGGGTCATTCAGACTTTTTTTTCACTATTCATTGAGTGAACCCAAAAGGCAGCCTCACCCACTGTGATGGTTAATCCTGGGTGTCAACTTGACTGGACTAAGGGACAAATAAGAGAAAAAGGACCTTTGGATTGGACCACCTCAACCTGGATGGCCCACCCCAAATGTGGGCGTTACCTTCTGCCGGCAGGCAGTATTTAAGGCCACGGCAGCGGGAGCTGGCCCCTTTTTTCCTTCTTCCTGCGGCTTGCCTCTCTCTCATCTGGTGAGTTTGCCTTGCTGCTGTGATCAACCTTTCGGATCCCAGCGTGTACTGAGACTGGCAGATCTCCTGGAATCCATTCGGGCCTTCAGCACTAGACTGGGACTCCTGAGACATCCAGCCTTGCGGACTGAGCAGTTCCCTGGATTCCCGGCCTCTCCAGTTCGGCGCTACTGTTGAGCTCCGTCACGTGAGCAAATCAATAAATTGTATATAGTTATATATATTCATCCTGTTGCTTCTGTTTCTTTAGAGAACCCTGACTAATACAGATTTTGGTACCAGAAGTGGTTCTAGAGAAACAGAATTGAAAGGATGAATTTCTTTAGTGGGCTTGGTAGCCTCTGGAGCCAGCTCTCCAACCCAATGAAGCCTAGAGTTACTGAAGGCTCTCCTGGTGGCATGAAGAGGAATGATAATCCTTGGTGCAGACTATTTGATCTAATTATGAAGATAGATCCATTTGACTCACCTAACTCACCTCTTGTGAGAAGCAAGGAATTTAGTGACTCTATATATAAAACGTTCGAGAAATTGCAGAAAAATCAGGAAAATAATGATGTTGCCTTGTTGCTCCTAGCATGTCTGGATAAACTGTTAGACGAAAATATGGAGCTCGGTGATAAAAATGACCAGCTCCGGATTCGAAACAACAGTTTAAAGGTTTCCAAGTGTGCTCTGGAAGAGAATCTTCTCTCCAGCAGCCAAAGAGCTAAAGCAGCAGAAAATCAAGCTGGAGCCCTTATTATACGGTTGGCTGATTTACAACGCAAATTTAATTCCCAGCCACGAAAAGTGTCAGCAGTTAAAGTGAGAGCACTGGTGGGGAAAGGGTGGAACCCTGAAACTTGGGATGGAGATGTGTGGGAGAACTATGATGATGAGGATTTTGAACCCTCGGATTCTGAGGGATTTTCTTTATCTGAGGAATTAACCTCCCCACCCTCAGCAGAGAATCCACACCCTGCAGATCCCTCCTCCCCACCCTTGCCTGAGGAAATTAATCCCCCCCTCCCAGTGGGAGCTGATGTCCCTCAGGGCCCAACAATTGTTGCCTCTAGACCTATAACCAGATTGAAGTCTAAGCAAGCCCCTCAAGGTGAGATAGAAAGTGTGGTCCACGAGGAGGTGCGATATACTACTAAAGAAATTAATGAGTTTGCTGATTCATTCCGGCAGAAGCCTAAGGAATATGTGTGGGAATGGATTTTAAGGGTGTGGGATAATGGTGGAAGGAATATAAAATTGGATCATACTGAGTTTATCGATATGAGCCCACTGAGTAGAGATTCTAGGTTTAACATGGAAGCTCGAGCAGTTAAAAAAGGTGTTAAAAGTTTATTTGAATGGTTGGCTGATGTATTTATTAAAACATGGCCTACTAACAGCGAGTTAGAGATGCCTGATATTCCTTGGCTTAGTATTGATGAAGGGATTGTGAGGGTCAGGCAGATGGGCATGCTCGAGTGGATTCGAAGTGTAAAACCACATTCTCCACAATATGAGGACCCAGAGGACATGCCACTCACTGAATTTATAAGATGGAAAGTACTGAGAGAGACACCAGAACATTTGAAGAGCTTTGTTTTTGCTCTATTTCTTATGCCAGATCTTACAGTTAGAGAAGTTGTGGCTCGTTTGCATAAATTAAATGTACACGTAGTAGGTCTAACAGGACCTCAGGGTAGGCGTCAGGTGGCAGCACTGAATCGCAGAAGGCCAGATGAGCGTAGTTACAGTAATTATCATAATGGGTGGCAAAGGCAAAACAATACCTATAATGGCATGACCCGAAATGATCTTTGGAACTGGCTAATTAATCATGGTGTTCCCAGGAACCAAATACATAAGAAGCCTACTAAGTTTTTATTTGATCTGTATAAGCAGAAAAGCTCTAGAACGAATGACAGGAAGTCAACATTTGATTTTAGGAGTAGCGAATCCCGCCCAGTTGACCGGTTTCCAGACTTGAGACAGTTCACAGACCCAGAACCCCTTGAATGAAGGGGTGGCCGGGTTCCAGTGAGGAAGGACCTTGTCACAATACCAAAGAGTTATGCTGTTTGCCTTCCTCCTGTCCTTCCCCAGAGGGACCTGAGGCCTTTTACTAGGGTAACTGTACACTGGGGAAAAGGAAATAATCAGACTTTTCGAGGCCTATTGGATACTGGTTCTGAGTTGACACTGATCCCAGGAGACCCTAAAAAGCATTGTGGCCCTCCGGTTAAAGTAGGGGCCTATGGAGGTCAGGTGATAAATGGAGTTTTGGCTGAAGTCCGACTCACGGTGGGCCCAGTGGGTCCCAGAACGCATCCCGTAGTTATTTCCCCAGTCCCAGAATGTATAATTGGGATAGATATAATTAGAAATTGGCAGAATCCCCACATTGGTTCCCTGATCTGTGGAGTGAGGGCTATTATGGTTGGAAAGGCCAAATGGAAACCATTGGTGTTGCCTCTACCAGGGAAAATAGTGAACCAAAAACAGTATCGTATCCCTGGAGGGATTGCGGAGATTAATGCCACTATCAAGGATTTGAAAGATGCAGGGGTGGTGATTCCTACCACATCTCCATTTAACTCTCCAATTTGGCCTGTGCAAAAGACAGATGGATCATGGAGAATGACAGTTGACTATCGAAAACTCAACCAAGTAGTGACACCAATTGCAGCCGCTGTACCAGATGTGGTGTCCTTACTCGAGCAGATTAATATGTCTCCTGGTACCTGGTATGCAGCTATTGATCTGGCCAATGCTTTTTTCTCAATACCGGTTCATAAGGACCACCAGAAGCAATTTGCTTTCAGCTGGCAAGGCCAACAGTATACCTTTACTGTCTTACCTCAGGGGTATGTTAACTCTCCAGCGTTGTGCCATAACTTAGTTAGAAGGGATCTTGATCGCCTGACTCTTCCACAAAATATCACACTGGTCCACTATATTGATGATGTTATGTTGATTGGACCCAGTGAACAGGAGGTAGCAGCTAGTCTAGACTTGTTGGTAAAGCATATGCGCATGAGAGGATGGGAAATAAATCCAACTAAAATTCAAGGGCCATCTACCTCGGTGAAGTTTCTAGGAGTTCAGTGGTGTGGAGCATGCAGAGACATTCCTTCTAAGGTAAAGAATAAGTTGTTGCACCTGGCCCCTCCCTCCACCAAGAAAGAAGCACAACGTCTGGTGGGTCTTTTTGGATTCTGGAGGCAGCACATTCCTCATCTGGGTGTGTTACTACGACCCATATATCAGGTGACTCGTAAGGCAGCAAACTTTGAGTGGGGCTTGGAACAGGAAAAGGCTCTTCAACAGGTCCAGGCTGCAGTGCAGGCTGCTCTGCCCCTAGGGCCATATGATCCAGCAGACCCAATGGTGCTTGAGGTATCAGTGGCAGATAGAGATGCTGTCTGGAGTCTGTGGCAGGCTCCCATAGGGGAATCACAGCGGAGGCCCTTGGGATTTTGGAGCAAGGCTCTACCTTCATCTGCAAACAACTATTCTCCTTTTGAGAGACAGCTCTTAGCCTGCTATTGGGCCTTAGTGGAAACTGAACGTTTGACAATGGGCCACCAAGTCACCATGCGACCTGAGCTGCCCATCATGAGCTGGGTGTTATCTGACCCACCAGACCATAAAGTAGGACGTGCACAGCAACAGTCCATTGTCAAATGGAAGTGGTACATACGGGACAGGGCCCGGGCAGGCCCTGAGGGCACAAGCAAGCTACATGAAGAAGTTGCCCAAATGCCTATGGTTCCCACTCCTGTTACAATGTCTCCTGGGCTTAAGCATGCACCTATGGCTTCATGGGGTTTGCCCTATGATCAGTTGACTGAGGAAGAGAAGACTAGGGCCTGGTTTACTGATGGTTCTGCACGCTATGCAGGCACCACCCAGAGGTGGACAGCTGCAGCATTACAGCCAATTTCTGAAACAACCCTAAAGGACACTGGTGAAGGAAAGTCTTCACAGTGGGCAGAACTTCGGGCAGTGCACATGGTTGTGCATTTTGCCTGGAAGGAGAAATGGCCAGAGGTTCGATTATATACTGATTCATGGGCTGTAGCCAATGGTTTGGCTGGATGGTCAGGGACTTGGAAGGAGCATGACTGGAAAATTGGTGAGAAAGACATTTGGGGAAGAAGTATGTGGATAGAGCTCTCTGAATGGTCAAAGGATGTGAAGATACTTGTGTCTCATGTAAATGCTCATCAAAAGGTGATCTCAGCAGAGGATGAGTTTAATAATCAAGTAGATCGGATGACTCGTTCTGTGGATTGTCAGCCTCTTTCTCCAGCTATCCCTGTTGTTGCTCAATGGGCCCATGAACAAAGTGGTCATGGTGGCAGAGATGGAGGTTATGCATGGGCTCAACAGCATGGACTCCCACTCACTAAGGCTGATCTGGCTACAGCTGCTGCCGAGTGCCAGATTTGCCAACAGCAGAGACCAACATTGAGCCCCCGATATGGTGCTATTCCCCGGGGTGACCAGCCAGCAACCTGGTGGCAGGTTGACTACATTGGACCACTTCCATCATGGAGGGGACAGCGTTTTGTTCTTACAGGAATAGATACTTATTCTGGTTATGGATTTGCCTTTCCTGCACGTAATGCTTCTGCCAAAACTACCATCCAGGGACTTACGGAATGCCTTATCCACCGTCATGGTATTCCTCACAGCATTGCTTCTGATCAAGGAACTCACTTCACAGCCAAAGAAGTGCGACTGTGGGCCCATGGTCATGGTATCCACTGGTCTTACCATGTTCCCCACCACCCAGAAGCAGCTGGCTTGATAGAACGATGGAATGGCCTCTTGAAGACACAGTTACAGCGCCAATTAGGTAGCAATACCCTGGAGGGCTGGGGCAAGGTTCTCCAGCAAGCAGTATATGCTTTGAATCAGCGTCCACTATATGGTACTGTTTCTCCTATAGCCAGAATTCATGGGTCCAGGAACCAAGGGGTGGAAGTGGGAATGATTCCACTCACTATCACCCCTAGTGACCCAGTAGGAAAATTTTTGCTTCCTGTACCCACGACCTTGCGTTCTGCTGGTCTAGATGTTTTGGCTCCAATGGGGGGAGTGCTTTTGCCAGGAGATACAGCAAACGTTCCATTGAACTGGAAGCTAAGACTTCCCCCTGGCCACTTCGGGCTTCTACTGCCTTTAAGCCAACAGGCTAAGGAAGGAATAACAGTAGTAGGAGGAGTGATTGATCCAGACTACCAGGGGGAAATTGGACTTTTTCTCCACAATGGGGGCAAGGAAGATTATGTCTGGAAGGCAGGAGATGCTGTAGGGTGCCTTCTGGTGCTACCATGTCCTATGATTAAGGTCAATGGAAAACTCCAACAACCCAAACCAGACAGGACAATAAATGGCCCAGACCCTTCAGGGATGAAGGTATGGGTCACTCCTCCAGGGAAAGAGCCAAGACCTGCAGAGGTGCTTGCTGATGGTGGAGGAAATACAGAATGGGTAGTAGAAGAAGGTAGTCATAAATATCAGCTGAGGCCACGGGACCAGTTGCAGAAACGTGGATTATAATAGATATTAACTTTTGTCCTATTTGGTTAAGAATGTGCTTGTTCATATATATATGTATATTAAGCAGATACTTGTGTTGTTCCCTTTTTAATGTGCAACTGAGATAAGTGTTAAGTGTTGTCATATTTAGGTTATTAGATACTGAAGGACTAAGTGTTCCTCAAGGACATTACCACCTACTCTAAGATATAATGCTTTGCTATTGCACATGAGACACTTATAACATGTTAGGTGGAATTATGACCTTGCCATTGTTTGCAATTGACATTTAAGCATAACATAAGGAGAGGCTATTTATTGGGTGTCAAGTTGACAAGGGGTGGACTTGTGATGGTTAATCCTGGGTGTCAACTTAACTGGACTAAGGAACAAATAAGAGAAAAAGGATCTTTGGATTGGACCACCTCAACCCGGATGGCCCACCCGAAATGTGAGTGTTACCTTCTGCTGGCAGGCAGTATAAAAGGCCATGGCAGAGGGAGCTGGTCACTTTTTTCCTGCGGCTTGCCTCTCTCTGACTGGTGAGTTTGTCTTGCTGCTGTGATCAACCCTTCAGATTCCAGTGTGTATTGAGACCAGCAGATCTCCTGGAATCTACTGGGCCTTCAGCACCAGATTGGGACTACTGAGCCATCAATCCTTGTGGACTGAGCAGTTCCCTGGATTCTCAGCCTCTCCAGTGTGGCATGGCTACAGTTGGACTACTTGAGCTCTGTCATGTGAGCAAATCAATACATTGTATATAGCTATATATTTGTCCTGTTGCTTCTGTTTCTTTAGAGAAACCTGACTAATACACCCACATACAGTGGAAAATCTATCTTTTACTTCTATTGTAATCACTTGAGATGCAGATGGAATCTATTCAAAATTTATCTCAGATGTTGAGGCTGATGCCATCTCATATACAAAAGGCTTACAAGTTATAAAATTGACTCACCTAGAGGAAAACTGAGCTTCAGAGAGTAAAGAGGAATACTGGCTCTCTTCCTTGTGATTCTGAGATTATTGTAGCACCTGTGCTACTGCAATACCCAAAGGGTTGGACAAGGGGCTGAGGATTTAAAGGAAGACAAGACAATGGGTCATTCATGCTGAGAGAATGCCGAATGCTGTTTATTGAAGAGAGAGGGGAGCCTTATATACAGGCTTACAGCACAAGTGAAAAAACCAGGGTCAAAAGTTCACACACCCAGGCACAGGCAGTTCTCTGGCGTGGGTGGGTCAGGCCTTCTTGGACGAGGGTAACAATATGTTCCAGCATGATAAGCACTTGGTCAACAGTTTGGTCAGCAGATCCCCTGGGGGCCAGGACCCAACAGATCCTCCTCCTTTATATATAAATGAGTATCTGTCTTAGGTTGCCCAGGTTGTTGACATCTATCTTACCCATCATCGAATAGCTGGCCCAGGTCCTGCAGACCTTCTGTCTTAGGTTGATAGACATCTCCCAGGTCTTACCCATTATTGATCACTCATTTTTACTGCATGCTCAACCATACCTGAGCAGTGGGGTTTTCTTCTGCCAAAGAAAGCATGAAAGTGGTGCTGGGTTTGTTGCCTCCCCATACGGCAAAGGCAGACCAAGTCTAGGGTAGCAGTTCCCAGGGTTATCAGGCCTAGGGCCAGTGTCCCTCTCCATTCCTTAATCAACCTGCCAATTGCAGACCACGTATAATTAATATTATTCTGTGTGCTGAGGGCAGCAGCAACTTCCCCCAATAGCTTATCCACTGTGCTTACTGTAGAAGCTGAGTGAGATAGGGCAATGACAGAGGCTGTAGCAGCAGCAGTGGCAGCTGCAGTAGTTGAGAGAACAGCTACAGTAATGCCACAGTCTCTTTTTGATGAGTGAGAACAAGGTGATTTTCTTCTGTGTGGCAGACCAGCATGGAAACTATACCTGGAACGCATACCAACAATGCTGATTCCTCATTATTCCAACAGCTTCTCAAGGGGCATACCTGGTGGGAACAATTAAGAATCTCTCCCTAGAGAGGGGCATTAACCACATACAGCAGACTCAATAATTTTATTTTTGCTACATGGGGTGTAGTGAAAGTGTTAAGAGTCCTCAAAAGTTAAAGAGGCATTCCAAGGGGTAGTCTGATTAAAACAAACCATATCATGTGCTACCAAGGGGACAGCATCTAGGCAGGCATATGTAGCTGAATGGTTCAGGCCAACATCTGGGCCCAGGTTGGGGCAGTGGCACAGCCCCAATAATATTGGAGTCTCGATTAATGGGGCCCCAAATATTGCAGAGGCCAACAACAGAAGCATTGGTAGCATTGGGAGAAAAATCTGTGATAGATCAATTGTTAAGAATTATACAATTATCTAGAAAAGATGAGGTTTGATTAATGGAGGATTCATTTAAGACCTTAGTAAAACACATGGTATCACTCAAGTGAAAGACCATTGTTAGATTGGCCTCCTCAAGATCCTCCAAAATGGTAGAATTTCCTAGGCTAAGGTTGGTACTTACTCAGTTTAAAGCAGAAAATGACTCAAAAATGGCAATAGTGAAAGGAGCATGTGGCCCATAGGTAGCAACTGCCTCCTTTAATTGTTTAATGTCCTTGAAACTAAGGGGATTATGTTCCCTATGCCTCTGGCCTTGAGGATCAGCAACCTCGATGACTGGGAAGGCAACTCCACCCTTTTTGTCCTCTGGAAGTGCAGATGAGAGATGTGGGGAACTAGCATAGTTAGGATTGTGGGCAGGAGTACGCTGCTCAAGGGAACATTTCTTAAGTTTCTTTTTCAAATTTTTAATGTCTTTAGTTAATTGCCATTCCTCATCCTCATCACCCTCGTCCTCAGAGGAGGAGGAGTCATCAGAAGAAGAGGCATCAGAAGCCCAGAGGGGTTTCAGCGATTCCTGTTCCTGTGCCTCTTCGAAAATTATTTTTGCCTCAGTCAGCTGTTCCTTAACATTAACATCTGTACTGAGTAAGGGGTCTTTGACGAGATGCCATAATGAAAAGGTTGCGATAGGGATACTATCAGGTCCCTCTTTCTTTAGTGCCCTTTGTAAGTCTCCCTTGACCTGTCCCCAGTTGGGAATATTAAGGCCACCAGATACAGGGAACCAGGGACTAGCTTTTTGTAAGGTTTTTATGAAATCTTTAGCTGTCTTGTGTTTAATTCCTGTGCCTTATTTCTTTAAAAGTTCAACCAGTTTTGCTCCACCAAAAGAGAATGAGAACTACCGGCACCCATTTTCAATATGCCTGCTTCTTACCTTATCCGAAGTGCTGGCCAGCCTTCTCGGGTGATCTTTCAGCAGTCTTCCCTTCTTTCCTGATCTCGGTGGGACCTCCACTTGTAGCACCTGTGCTACTGCATCACCCAAGTGGTCAGGTGAGGGGCTGAGGATTTAAAGGAAGACAAGACAGTAGGTCATTCATGCTGAGAGAATGCCGAATGCCATTTATCGAAGAGAGAGGGGAGCCTTATATACAGGCTTATGGCACAAGTGAAAAAACCAGGGTCAGAAGTTCATGCTCCCAGGCACAGGCTCTTCTCTGGCATGGGTAGGTCAGGCCTTCTTGGAAGGAGGGTAACAAGATGTTCCAGCAAGAAAAGCACTTGGTCAACAAGCTGGTCAGCAGATCCCCTGGGGGCCAGGACCCAACAGATCATACATAAAAGGTCCCATACACAAGCTAGGTCTTGATTAGATTGAATATGCTGTCAATGTCAAAAGAGGGAACACCAGACTTCCTTATCAGCTTGTGCAGTTGATGGGCACTTGGGGGAGACTGAAGAATGAGACTTGAATATTGGCAGTTAAAAAATATGGAGTCCAACAAAAAGTATACCATAAATGTGGTTTGACCGTGTCAATTCTGTATGGAGCTCCATCTTCCAGATTTTCCAATGTGGCGAAGCAAAGAAGGTGACGCTAGAGTTATTTGGTCCTTATCATTAATTATTTCTTACTAAGTAACCTGGTAAATATGTGCATAGGTTTACAGCAGAAGGCATTGACTTTCCCTTGTTGCTTTGTCCTGTTCTTAACAAATTATAAATTACTTCGTATAATGGTTAGCTATAATATATTTATATATATATATATATTCCTGTGTTTACTTTTCTCTGAGTTACTAGAGGTACAGATTATTGTTGTCTTTTTCTCTTTCCATTTTAAGATTATAGTGAAAAATTTGGAAGATGATTTCATTTTGATATTTTAATTTTGGAAGTCTCTCAGAATATTTGATAACACCATTTTTGTATGGTGAAATATATAATAAGCCTGACAAGTAAGTCAGATCCTGCCTTCTTGCTTGTCATTGCCCTGCATGGGGACCAATCTTGTTCCTCCTGCTCTAGAGCGCAAGTCCACCATACTAACTAGAGAGAACCCACCTACTTGGCCCCATTTAACTGCCTTCTGTCTAGATTCCTTCATTCTTCCAGAGAACCTGGTAATTTATTGAATTCCTGTGCACCCAGTTTATTTCAATATATGACAAAATAGATTTCAAACTAAAAAAGATGGCCACTTGATTCTGGTCAAGTTAACAATGAACTAAAGAGACACTATAATCAAGAATATATTTGCATCAAACACTGGTCACACAATTTCATCAAACAAGGACTACTAGACTTAAAGATACAAATTAGAACTCAGCAATAAGAGGTGGCTTCAGGTCCGCAATCACTCAACTATATGGGACAACTGGACAAAGAATAACAGAGAAACACCTGAATTCAATGACACCATTCATCAAATGGACCTAACAGATATCTATGGAATATTCCTTCCAAGTACCAAACGATGCTCATTCTTCTCAGCAGTCCATTGAAGACTTTCTAAATCAGACCACATACTGAGCCACAAAACAAACCTTAACAAATACACATGCAAAAAAAATAAATAATTGTAAGCATTTTATCAGACAACATTAAAACAAAGCTTAAAAAATCAATGGCAAAAGAAGCTCTAGTAGCTACACAAACACATGGAGATTAAACAGTACACTTCTGAATGATGAATGGGTAAAAGAAGAAATCGGGAAAAGTAAGATACAAATAAAAGTACTCCTGAAACTAATTCAAAATGATACAACACAACAAAACCTCTAGGGCATATTAAAAGCACTCATAAGAGAGAAACATATAGCTCTGAGTATGTACATGTAAAAATCATAAAGAACACAAATAAATGACTTAATAGCACAGCTCAAGAATCTGGAATATAATGAAACAAACCCAAACACAGCAGAAGAGAAGAAATAATAAAAACCAGAGCAGAAATCAATGAAATTGAAACAAAGAAAACAGTACAAATCAACAATTAATTTCAAAGCTAGTTCTTTTAAAAACATAAACAGGGTAGACAGACCCATACCCCATGTAACCAAAAGAGAGTATCCAAACCAATAAAATCTAAAATGAAGGGAAAAGACCATGAAAGACACAAAAAGATCCATAATGTCATAAGGGGGCTACTTTAAAAATATAAACTATATTAAATTTGAGAATTTAAAAGAAATGGACAGATTTCTAAATTTCAAGGACTCGTGAAGTTTTTAAATTCAAAGGAACCAGAATAGGATCAACAACTTAAAGCCATAACAGACAAGGAAATGATGAAACAGTAACACCAAGCCTCCCAACAGCTCCTCCCCCCCAAAAAAAACCAAAACAAAATAAAACCAAAAGCAAACAATACCCCCCCCCCAAGAAAAAGCCAGGACTCTATATGGATTCATAGCAGAATTTTATTAGAGTTTCAAAGAAGATCTAACTATAACCAATATTGCTTAAATATTCAAAACGATAGAAAAAGACAAAGAACTTCCAAAATCTTTCTATAAAGCCAGTATTACTTTAACACCAAAACCAGGTAAAGACACATCAACACTAAAAAAGTCTATAGGCCCATATCCCTAATGAACATAGATGCAAAAATTCTCAAGAAAGCACTTGCGTGGGGAAAGGGGAACACTCGTCCACGGCTGGAGGGGATGTAAATTGTACAGCCACTATGGAAAGCAGCGTGGAGAACCCTTGGAAGATTTGGAATGAACTTGCCACCTGACCCAGCCATACCACTCCTGGGCATGTATCCACAAGACTCATCCCACCGCAGAGATACATGCATGGCCATATTTATTTCAGCTCTCTTCACAATAGCAAGGAGCTGGAACCAACCCAAATGCCCCTCAACTGACGAGTGGATAGAGAAAATGTGGTACATCTACACAATGGAGTTCTATGCAGCAATAAAGATGACATCACGAGCTTTGCAGGAAAATGGCTCTTGCTAGAAGACATCATGCTGAGTGAAGTAACACAGTCCCAGAAAAACAAACGTTGAATGATATCCCTCATCTGTGGATGCTAGTGCCAATTACCTGGTTGTAAGTATTTCTTGTGCAGAGCCCTTGAACTTTTGTCCAAGCAGGTGGGAGTGATGCATATTGGAAACAACAACAACAACAACAATAACAGCAACAGAAAAGACTGCATCAAAGAACTGACTGAAACAGTGAACTTCTGCTCAAAACAATTAACTTCCACATGGAGAATATCGAGAAAGACTGAGAAAGAGATGAAAAGCATGTTTGGCAGAATACATGAGCTCTGGTGGGATGGGGGGATAGGGTGGGGGACATGGATCTAGATTTGATAATCTTGTACAAAATATATATTTAAAAGATTTAATTAAAAAAAGCATTAAAAAAAGAAAACACTTGCAAATTGCATAAAGATACAGGATGGACTCACACTGAACAACATTTGGGGACATGAATCATACTCTTCAGACCTTTTTATAAACATAAGAGTATATTATACTGAGTGCGCCCTGTGGGGGAATGTGGATGGGAGGAACCAAATACCATCAAACTATATTATATGAAAATCATAAAAATTAAGTAAAAATAAAAAAGATCCTATATCCTGAGCATATTTTCTTTATTTCAGAAATGTAGCGATGCTTTATTATATTTAAGTCAATAAAAGCAATAAATCACATAAATGAACTTAAAGATTAAAATTACACAGTAATTAATCTCATGATAAGAATCCTAGCAGGAAATGGACTGGAGGAAACATAACATAATTAAGGCTATATACAACAAACCCAAAGCCAACATGATTCTAAATGGAGAAAAACTTGAAGCATTTCCATTAAAATCAGATAAGGTTATTTACTAGCCCCAGTCCTTTTCAGTATACTATTTGAAACTCTTGCTAGATCAATAAGACAAGAGAAGGAAATTCAATGGGTACTAGCTAGAAAAAAGATGAATTATTCTTCTTATTTGCAGATGATATTATATATAAAGGATCTCAAAAATTACATCAGAAAACTTCTAGAAATTGTCAATACATTCAGTCATTTGGCAGTAGACTTTCTATATTCCAATACAATCAGTCAGGGAAAGAAATCATGGAAACACCCCAATCACCAGAACCTCAAAAAATAAGGATAATCATAACTAAAGACATCAATGGCCTCTATAATTAAAATTTTAAATATTTGAATAAAGATATAAAAGGAAGAAAGATATCCCTTGCTCAGAGATTATAGAACTAATATTGTGAAAAGCAGTTTTTAGATTCAATGCAATCACAATAAAAAACTCCAGGACATTATTTCACAGAAAGAGGAAAGAAATCACATCCTAAAATTCATATGGAGGACTGGAGAGATAGCCTAGCGGTTAAGAGCACCGACTGCTCTTGCAGAGGACCCGGGTTCGATCCCCAGCACCCACGTGGTGGCTGAGAACCGTCTTTAACTCCAGTTCCAGGGGAATCCGACATCCTCTTCTGACCTCCGCGGCATTGCACGACAAGGGTGCACAAACCTACATGCAAACAGTACATTCATACACATAAAAATAAATAAATAAATAAATAAAGTAAAATAAAATAAAATAAAATTCATATGGAATCAGAGAGTACTCCAAATAGATAAAGCAATCTTCAGTATAATGACAAATGCTGGGAGGAGTACCATAGTCATAAAATATCATAGTATTGAAAGGAAACAGAAATAGAGAACAATGGAACAAAACAGAATACCCAAACATGAATGCACACATACTGATATTTGACGAAGGTCCCAAGAATACATACTGAAGGAAATACAGCATTTTCAACAAATCGTGCTGCCTAAACTGATCTCCATGCATAAAAGAATGAAATTAGACCCATATATATCACCCTGCACAAAAGTCAAATCCAAATGGATCAAAGACCTTAATCTGAAACCTAAAATGTTGAAACTGTAAGAGGGAGACATGGGCAGTACCCTAAAACATGTATGTGCAGAAGAGGACTTTCTAAATTTGATTTCAGTCACTCAGGAATGAAGGACAATTATTGACAAAATGGGACCTCACTAAACTAAGAAAACTTCTATACAGCAAAAAAAAAAAAAAAATAATAACCAATCAAATGAAGCCCATGGAGTGCAGAAAGTCTTTCCCAGTTACACATGTGAAAGAAAATTAATAATCAGAATACATGAATGGCACAAAATTAAAAAAAACTCATAAATCATCCAATTTAAAAATGGGTTATGGATATAAAAAGAAAGTTCTCAAAAGAAGAAATAACAATGACAAGAAACAACTTAAGTCATGTTCAAAATCTCAGTGATTAAAGAAATACAAATCAAAAGTACTTTAAGATTTCATCTTACAACATTCAGAAGGACTAAGATCAAGAGACCAAAGGATATCAAGTGCTTTGAAATCCTTGTGGAGAATCCTTAAAAAGTAAAATCATATAAATCATAGCTTGGCCATTGATAACGCTATGTCGTGGCATTTTTTTTTCTTTTTACTGAGCTTTGTTTAATTTCATATAACAGTTCTTAATCAAACTTAGGTCCCATCCCCATCCATGCTCCTGCACATCCCTACACTCTACTCTCTCCTGCGACTCATGCATTCTTTTTCTGCTGTGAATTCATCCCTACACTCTACTCTCTCCTGCGACTCATGCATTCTTTTTCTGCTGTGAATTACTCTCAGTTTCTCTTTTCCATTAGCAACATATATGACATATAAATCAGGTACTCTACATTTCTTATGGAGCCTAGGAAGAAAATGTAACCTATGATATCTGTATTTTATATAAATCCTCTCAGCTTCAGTAGGTATAATCTCATAAGATTTTGTTTTTGCATTTCATCCTTTATAAATATCAAAATTATTTATTTTTTTCCTAATTTCTATCCATTCCTTAACGAAATAAAGGTACAAATTTTAAAAAAGTCCACCTTATTATCAACTAATACCATTCCTTGTCATATACCCAAAGGACTCACTATCCTACAATAGAGATTCTTGCTCAGCCATGTTTGTTGTTGCTCTTTTCACAGTACTTAGGAAATGTAAACAACCTAAATGTCCCTCAACTGCTGAATGGTTAATGAGAATACAATAGATTTCTTAGTGGTAAAAAAATTGAAATTTGCAGGTGAAGAGATAGAGCGAGAAGCTGTTATATGCAGGGGCTGGAGAGATGGCTCAGTGGTTAAGAGCACTGACTGCTCTTGCAGAGGACCCAGGTTCAATTCCCAACACCCACATGATAGCTAAGAACCATCTTTAACTCCAGTTCCAGGGGAATCTAACGTCCTCTTCTGACCTCCATGGCATTGCATAACATGGGTGCACCAACCTACATGCAGTCAGTACACTCATACACATAAAAAAATCATAAATGAAAAAAATACATATGCAGTGACACAGACTCAGAAAAACAAAAAATGTCTGCTATTTCTCTCATTTGTGAATTTTAGTTACAAATCCTTATATGTGACTATGTACCTTGGTGTAATCACAGTAGTCCAGGAAAAAGAAGGAAACGTGGGTTAAAGATGGACAAGGAACTGGAGGGAAGGCAATAGTATTAGACAAGTTTTATCAAAGGTGAATGGGAAAAATTAGTATTCTTTAACAGGGGAGGGAATAGGGATGGGATTTGAGAGAAAAATTTTCCTTAGATGGTGTGAAAAACCAGGGGAAATGTATTAGTTCAAAAGCCTACTGACTCTTGGGCTGGAGAGATGGCCTAGTGGTTAAGAGCGCCGACCGCTCTTACAGAGGACCCGGGTTCAATCCCCAGCACCCACATGGCGGCCGAGAACCGTCCGAAACTCCAATTCCAGGAGAACTCCAGTTCCAGGGGAATCCGACGCCCTCTTCTGACCTCTGCGGCATTGCACGACACGGGTGCACAGACCTGCATGCAGACAGTACATTCATACACATACAGAAATAAATAAAATAAAATAAAATAATTAAAAAGAAGCCTGCTGACTCTTAAACGGTATATGAGTGCATGTGTATAGCTGAAGGATATGTAAAAGAAACACAGTGCCAAGCAGAGGAAACCTCCCTTTGACTTGTTGGACAGAGTAGTTGAAGAGACTCCAGAAACGTAGGCAATTGCAAAATAACTTGATTGCCTCCCAAAATTTGAAGTTAAGACTATGAAGAAAGGATATTGTTTAGTCCCAGGATTTGGGAAATCAAGTTAAGAAAAATGCAGATGCCTTCTCCCTCAAGACTACTCTCTATAGTATGAGAAGATACTACAGTATTGCCAAATGAGAAAACTAGTCAATGATTTCATTCAGCTGTATAATCTATGAACCACAACAAAGACCAACCAGGCAAGTAATCTCTACTTATGTAATAGAGGCACATTTATCTTGGGGGTAATCACCAGATGTCTAGTTAGAATCAAGGCCTGCTCAATGTGAAGAAATTTGTGTATGTACTGTAAACATAGCCAAATACACATGGCTGGAGAGTTCACAGATCATAGAGAGAAGCCTAGTTTTATCACATCCCTAGAACAATGTGGTTTATTATTCTATTCTAAATATGTGGCCTTATGCTTACAGACAGTGTCTTTCTTACCACTCATGAAAGAAACTACTTTCTGCAAAAGATGGGTATTATTTATTACAAAGTTCTACAGCAGGTCAAACTCAGAGAGGGGAACATAGCAGAACAGGGGGTGGAAAGAATATTAATGTATCTTTCAACTCTTAACAATGAAGCTTTCTCATACAACAGATGGTGATTAACATAGAAAGTCATAAGTGGCCAAAGGAATAAGCGACTACAGAGTACTTATTACCAAATTTGTCACACATATTAAACCTCTGCCACACAAGATTCTGGGGGCACTGTGGAAGAGGAAGTGGAAATATTGTAAGAACTAGAAGTGGTTTATCATCAAAAGGAAACAAACTTACCCATAGTGCTAGAAAATTACTCATATGAACTTACAATAGGTAAACCATGTAAAAGTCCCATTGAAGCTCATAGCAGGCAAAATCTCAGCCAGAAATGGTGAAGTAAGAAGTGTCAACCTTAACTGATAAACTATTAGTAACTGATAAGTACTGAAAGAGAGAGAGTTGATTTTCATCCATGGTGTGATTGATTCTAGATAGGTTAACTAGGTACCAGTGGATGGATGCACACATTTGGGAACATAAACTTGACTTGTTACATGTAACAGAATATAATGAATCAGCCAGGGGGTTAAAACAGAGGTGAAAGTAGATGAGCCAGATTAAATGTGATTGAAACCTAAAATTCGATATACAATTTTATGTAAAAAGATATAATAGATATAATTTTAGTTTATTACAATATTAATGAATATTTCTGTGGATACATTCTCAAATAACCAAAATGAAATAAGCAATATTTTTATTGTTATTAAACCATTTCCATATATCATACATCATTTCTCAATCCAATTTAGAGTCACTTGCCTTTCCATGCCCCCCACTCCACCTGAGTCCCTGCGCTCTGCCATACATGTCTTCCATCTTTTTCTGAGTCTTCCCAGAGTTTTATTTTTTCAAAACAGAGGCTTATTGTTTTGGGGAGATTGGGTTAATTTTGTGTTCCACAAAGTTTATTGTATGGACTACAAAGAGAATTACAAAATATTCATAATTTAAAAGAATAGTATGGCTATATGTATGAGATTAATTAGTGATAAATAAATGATGCAAAAATACAGATTACTTGTAGTAAGGCCATGGCAAAGGAGATATTAAATAATAATGATAAACCAGTCGTGTTGGCACATCCCTGTAATCCCAGCACTGGGGAGGCAGAGGCAAGCAAATCTCTGTGAGTGCAAGTCCAGCCTGGTCTACATAGTGAGTCCAAGGATAGCAGGGGCTACAGAGATACCCTGCCTCTAAAAGACCAAAAAATGAATATAATAAAAACTGTTGATTATTTACTGATACTAGGTTAGTTCTGTAAAATAATTCCTTTCACCTTCAATTTTAAGATGAAGAGATTGAATCACAAAGAATCTGTATAACTTTATCAAGATCAGCTCATTAAAAACCTTTCCTGAATTTTGTTCCAAAATATATTTGCTAGAAATTTGGTTCTATATTACTTTATTTTGAACTATCCATAACTAAATCTTTAAACCAAAAAAATGTTATGTATCATAGAAAATGAAAACTATGATGGTAATTAAACCCCAGTGTTTAAACCAAACAAGCCTTTTAGATTTAAAATCAGTTTTACGCTCAAAAAAATTCAGGTTGCCTGTGACAGCTGAGTTTGCACACAGAGTACTGATGAGACTCACTTCTGCTGTAGGGATTTTCTGCATATCCAGAGCAGACCATTCTCAGAGGAAATGTCAGAAGAGCAGGAACAAGTTTACCCATCAGGATTTTATCCCTGAAGAAAACCTATTCTCACTTTCTAAGAAGCCATTGATTACCTGTAGCTTCTCATCTAGACCTGAGACCTTGTGGAATTTCCTTTATCCACAATAGCATATGTGATGGTTTGGATGGGTGTCCCCCATAGGCTCTAGGTATTCAGACATTTGTCTCCAGTTGGTGGCACTGTTTTTGGAGGTCTTGGAGGGTGTGGCTGTGCTAGAGGAAGTGCGTTGTTGGGGGCAGGCTTAGTGAGTTTTAACAAGCCTCAAGGTCTCCAGTCTCTCTCTCTGTTTCCTGTGCTCTTTGCGAGATGTGACCCTCGGTTTGCTGCTCCAGATCCAGCCGCCACGCCTCCCGCCACAATGGACTCTAATTCCCTGGAACCGCCAATCATAAGCTCAAATAAACTCTTCCTTTTATAAGTTCCTTGGTCATGGTGCTTTATCACAGCAACAGAAAACTGAGTAATACAGCATATCTACCCATATTGTTATTATGTGGTTTATTTTTTTTTATTTTTTAAATTTTATTTATTTCTGTATGTGTACTGTCTGCATGCACGACACGGGTGCATTTGTGCACCCGTATCTGTGCACCTGTATCGTGCAATGCCGCGGAGGTCAGAAGAGGGTGTCGGATTCCCCTGGAACTGGAGTTCTCCTAGAATTGGAGTTTCAGACGGTTCTTGGCCTCCATGTGGGTGCTGGGGATCGAACCCCGGTCCTCTGTAAGAGCGGTCAGCGCTCTTAACCGCTAGGCCATCTCTCCAGCCCCATTATGTGGTTTATTTTTAGGCAACCATACTGTTGAGGCTGGCGGGTGTAGTTTTCCACACCCACCAGCTTGGACCTGTAACTAGATTAATAGGAAATTTAGCATTCTAAATCATGCATGTAAGAAAAACAAAGACATCTTGCCTTCACTGCAGCTTAAATAGGTCCAGCTTCTAGACTGATGATGGGCAGGCCTCCTTCTCATTACTGAATCCCCCTCCTCAACTGCTTCAGCCAGGCAAGGATCTTAAATAAGAAATTATTTACTGGAGTTCTTGAGATGAAAAGTTTAGTATCAAGATGCTGGCATGGGTCTGTTAAATTGAGTAGTCTCTTCAGGTTGTAGACTGTGTTGAACTTTTATCCTGTCCTCAGTGATGGAAGATGTGTGAGGAGTTTTGTGCCATTCATTTATAAATTCACTAATCTCATTCAGAAGGATTCTGCATTCCCGAGTCAACCACCTCTGTAAAGCCTTTCTTCTTAATTATGTCATACTGGAGGTTAGAATATAAGGATTGGGGTAGCATAAAAATCTATACCAACTATTATCTTAGCAAATAACAAATTATTAAAAACAAAATGATAATTTATTGCCTCGCACTGAAGATATCACACATTTTGTTAGAGCCCTTCTCATCATTTTTCTAATCGATCTCTCTTCAACAAAATATGTATCATATTTATTGCTATAATAGTACATTCATCACATATAATATATATATTTAAAGCATATAGTTGACAATCACTAAATATATACTGAAATGATGACAGCATTTGCAAGTTCCACACTACTTCAAACCAGATAAAATCCCAGCATAGACATGGGGATCAAAGGTGCTTTTTGGATGTTGGAAGGAGAGAGAGAGAGAGCCTCTTTCAAGGATGGGCTCTTGCAAGGTTAACAAGGACCCAATGGATGGGTCTATAATGAAGGACATTTGGAAACCCAAATTAGATTAAATAGGTCTTATCATATATATTGTTAGGTTCTTGATGTGGAGATGAAGGCCGAATCAGTCCAAATTAAAAGTAAACAAGGCAGGCTTTATTCCAAGGGACAATGCGCTCTCAGAGGAATCCTATGGGCCACAGAGAGTGAAAGGCCAAGGAAGAATGGGCCTTAGGGGTGGTCTAGGGGTCTCTTATAGGGCAAGGGAGGAGAGATAGTGACATGTTGGAATCTGGCCAATTTAGGCGAGGTGAAAGCCCTGAAGGTGAAACTCAGATCCTGTGGTCTCTTTGGAATCCAGAATCAGGTGTTGGCTTCCTCCTGGTCCAGGCCATCGTGATCTGTATCCTGTGGCTCTGACCTAACATGTATATTAAACTGAAGGGTTCAGTAAGGGAAGGGACTCTTAACATCACCAAATCATATCGTATGAAAACATAAAAAGTTAAATAAAAATTAAAAATATAAATGTATTATAAATAAATGAGTTAAAATGGGTGGATCTGACTCCAGAAGAAAAGTGCCATGTATACCAGGTGTGGTGGTTCTTACCTTTAATGCCAGCCATCAGAAGGCAGAGGCAGAAGGTCTCTGTGAGATCAAGGCCAGTCTGATCCACATAGTGACTTCCAAAAAAGCTGACTAGGGAAACTCTGTAAGAAAAAAAGGTGCCATATAATACAGTTTTATATAAAGCATACAAAGTCACAACTGGGAGAATTAAATTGCAATATGTATTTACATATCATAAGATCTCATTGTGCCAGGAAGAAATAGTTCACATTCTATAAATGAATATTGACTTAATTATATAGGGTTGGATAGAGTTAAAGTAAAAGCAATACAGAATATGTAGAATGGCCCTGAAGTTATACATTCATTACAAAACACACTTAGGGATCCACAGTTTGACAGTAAACTTGCATGCAGGTGAAAAGAAATGTAACCTTACATCTCTAAACTACATAGTGAATTGATGTATGTTTTAATGAACTTCAAAAACCAGATTTATTCTTCCTCATAAATTTTAAACTGAGGAAAAGAGAGACATTAACTTCCAGCTATATGTACATCTGTTATTTTGGTATTATCTTAACTATCAGATTACCCACCTTGATTTACATATAAGGATTTGGTGCTAGGATCCACATATGTGGGACAACATACATTGTTTTTCTTAGACTCTGTTAATTCACTAAGCACAATAGCTTCTAGTTGCATCCATTTACCTGCAAACTTCATGATGTCATCTTTCTTTATTGCTGCATAGAACTCCATTGTGTAAATGTACCACATTTTCATTATCCAGTAATCAGTTGAGGGACACCTTGCCTGCTTCAAGTTTTTTGCTATTGTGAAAAGAGCAGCAATATGCTCCAGAGGCAGAGGCAGGCAGGTCTCTGTGAGTTCAAGGCCAGCCTGGCCTACATATCGAGCTCCAGGCCAGCTGGGACTAAAAGGGAGACCTTGTCTCAAAAAAAAAAAAAAAAAAAAAAAAAAAAAAAGAGAGAGCAGCAATAAACATGGTCATGCATGTATCTCTGCTATAGGATGAATCCTTTCTCTATACCAAGAGTTTTATGATTGGGTCAAATTGTAGGTTCATTTTTAGTCTTTTAAGGGTTCTCCACACAGTTTCCATATGGGTTGTACAATTTTGCAATCCCACCAGCAATGAATGAGTGTTCCCCTTTCCCCATAACCTCTCTAGCATTTGTTATCGTTTGTTTTCTTGATCATAGCAGTCTTACTGAGGTAAGATGAAATCTTAAGGTAGTTTTATTTTGCATTTCCTAATTTACTAATGATGTTGAGCACTTTTTAAGATGTTTCTTAGCCATCTTTTCTTCTGTTGATAGGTCTCTGTTCAGATCTTTAGCCCATCTTTTAATTGGGTCATTTGTTTCCTTGGTCTTTTCTTTTTTGAGTAATTTATGTAATCTGGATGTTAAACCACTGTCAGATGTGTCACTGGTGAAGATTTCTTGCCACCTAATAAAAAATTTGAGGAGGAAAAAAGTAAATGGAAAATCTCTAATTTGATATAAAAGGCTCATGTGTGGTGTTGCTAACATAGCCGGATGCACACATTTGGAGACGTCATAGATCTTATACAGTTCCACTAGGTAGACACATCCCTAGGTTAAGATAACATTTTAATAATTCCAAAAGAATTATCCTTCTATTTACAGACAAATATCCCTGACACTGTTCAGAAAAGAAGATTCTTTTGCTCCAGATGAAAATAAAACAGAGTCCTACAACTGGACACACAGACATTGTCTGTGAATTGTTGATGCCTAGATGACACATCTACAATGAACCTCTATACACAAGAACCAAGCATCATAGAAAAAGGACCCAAGAAGGCATTAACTACCTCTTAACTCTCATTAATGAAACTCCCCCCTGCAACAGGAGACCAGGAACATAAAAGGACCTGAATGGCCAAATCATGAAGATCAAGAGCCTGCAGAGTGTGGTTCCAGGGACAGGCTGCCTATATTCAGATTCATCCACCCAGGGCTCAAGGAACATCACGGAAGAGGGGATAGAAAGATTGTAAGAGACAGGGAGGTGATGCAAGACCAAGTGGAAATGAATTCTACAAGCTCCTGGGACCCTGTTCATATGAACCAACAGTATCGGTATCAGCATGCGTAAGACCCATGCAAGCTCATCTGGACAAAACCCCAGCATAGAGCTATAGAAACACATGGCAGAGCCCAACCCTGGTGAGGAAATATTGGCAGCAGATGGTGATCAGGTGAGGAAGACCTGGCCTTCTCTATAAAAGGGACTCCTGATAGGCAAGCTGTAGCTCAGGGGAGGAGCTGGCACAGAGGCAGGAAAGGGGAGAGTAATTTGGCACAATGGACTCTAGCAGGAAGGACAGAAGGTCTGAACTTAGGGATGGGATGGGGGGTGATGGAGGGTGCCAGGCATGAAGCAGGTATAATGGTGATTAAGACTGACTGAAAATTTTTGTATGAAACACATTAAAAAATTCATAAAAAAAGTAAAAGACTCATTTAAGCACTGATTAATTAAACCGTCAAAGTACTACTCACAAACAAGTATAAATTAACCAGGACAATGATGGACAATTTGCTTCTTTTTACAACCCAGCATCTTTGTTTTGAAGAGTTCTTAGTATATTGTATAATAGCTGTTATCTTATAACTTGTGGCTAATGCTCAGGAGGATGTTAGAAAAATGTGTTATTGTGGTTATGAGTCATCCTAGTTACTGCCAGTATCTCTTCATTTTGAGAAGTTAGAGGAAGATGACTCAGTTAAGCGACCATAATAGATGGAACATTATGTGCAGCTCTTATTGAAATTGCCACTCTTCAAGTACAATGTCCCTATTTTTCAATACATTTCCCTTGAATATGGACATCTTATATAAAAATACCTATTCACTGGATATTTTTTCTGGTCCTAAGAAGTTTATAGATATTCACCATAGTGATGGAAGCCTTTATAAATGTTGGATTGCATAAGTAGGCCTAATGATGCAATTAGGAAACAATTTCTTATATTAACATGTTTTTAAGTCACACAAACCTGCATGGTATACTAAACTTAGACTTCAGTAAGATGCATATTGGTTCTAGGGTTCTAGTTGTAGGCTGTTTACATTTATTCCCGTCATCTTTCCTCCTCCTCCTCCTCCTCCTCCTCCTCCTCCTCCTCCTCCTCCTCTTCTTCTTTACCTTCTTCTATCTTTTTTGTTTTGGTTCTGATTTATCATTTTTGTTTTTGTGGTTGTTGTTTGTCTTTCTTTAATCAATTTTTATTACACTCCATACATATACCAAATCTACAAAGTCTGAAAATGAACTATAGATAAATGCCAAAACACATTTACAGATTCACAGTTTAACAGTAAACTTGCATACAGGTAAAAAGAAATATAGCTTTACATTCCTAAACTACATAGCAAGCTGGTGTATGTTTAAATGTTCTTTTGGAGGCTGGAGAGATGGCCTATTGGTTAAGAGTGCCGACTGCTCTTGCAGAGGACCCGGGTTCAATCCCCAGCACCCACATGAAGGCTGAGAACTGTCTTTAACTCCAGTTCTAGGGGAATTCCAACACCCTCTCCTGACCTCTGCAGCATTGCATGACATGGGTGCACAAACCTACATGCAGACAGTACATTCATACACATAAAAAAATAAATAAAATAAAATGTACTTTTAAAAAGAGTTTTGTTCTACCAGGCATGATGGCGCATGCCTTTAATCCTAGCACTTAGGAGGCAGAGGCAGGTGGATCTTTGTGAGTTCAAGGCCAGCCTGGTGTACAGAGCGAATTCCAGGACAGTTGGGAAAGCTAGGAGAGCCTGTCTTGAAAAGACCAAAGAAACAAAAAAAAAGAAAAAAAATGAGTTTTGTTCTTTCTCCTAAATCTTAGAACTGAGAAAAATAGAGACATATACTTCAATCCATATCTATAGTGATATCAGTCAATGTGATATTATCTTTAATAACCAATTACCCACTTTGACTTACATATGAGAATTTGGTGTAAGGTTGTATAAAAGAGGGATAACATGTCCCTTAATTTTTTCTGGGACTGTATTACTTCACTTAGCAAAAGAGCTTCTAGTTTCATCCATTTACTTGCAAATTTCTTTTTTTTTTTTTTTGTCTTTTTGAGACAGGGTCTCCCTGGAGCTCCGGCTGTCTTGGAACTCACTATGTAGACCAGGCTGGCCTTGACCTCACAAAGATCCGCCTGCTTCTGCCTCCCAAGTGCTAGGTTTAAAGGTTTGCACCACGATGCCCGGCTATTTTTCTTTATGACTGCATAGAACTGGATTGTGAAGATGTTGCACATTTTCACTAACTACTCATCAGTTGAGGGACACTTGCCTTGAAAAATGATGTCTGAGGGGCTGGAGAGATAGCCTAGCAGTTAAGAGCACCGACTGCTCTTGCAGAGGACCCGGGTTCAATCCCCAGCCCCCACCTGGTGGCTGAGAACCATCTGTAACTCCAATTCCAGGAGAACTCCAGTTCCAGGGGAATCCGAGACCCTCTTCTGACCTCCAAGGTATTGCACAACATGGGTGCACAAACCTACATGCAGACAGTACATTCATACACATTCAAAAATAAATAACATTAAAAAAATCATTGCATAAAAAAAGAAAAATTATGTCTGAAATACACAAAACATCAATAAAAGTATTATAATAAATATTTCATCTTACACCATTAAGACTGGCTATGATCAAGAAAACAAATGATACCAAATGCAGGAGAGGGTATGGAGAAGGGAACACTTATTCACTGCTGCTGGGATTGTAAACTCCTGCAACCCCTATGGAAAGCAGTGTGGAAAACTCTTAAAAGACTAAAAATGAACCTACCATTTGACCCAATCATACCACTCCTATATACCCAAAGGACTCATCCTACAGTAGAGATATGAATACAACCAGGTTTATTGCTGCTATTTTCACAATAGCAAAGTGCTAGAAGCAATCCAAGTGTCTTCATTTCATTTCATTTCAATTTACTTTTGAGACAGGGTCTCCCTTTTGTTCCAGCTGGCCTGGAGATCAGTATGTAGACCAGGTTGGCCTTGAACTCACAGAGATCCACCTGCCTCTGCCTCCCAAGTGCTAGGATTAAAGGTGTGTGCCACCACACTGAGCTATTTATTTATTTATTTATTTTGAGAAAGGGTCTCACTGTATGAAACCAGCTGGCCTGGAACTTGCTATATAGACCAGGCTGGCTGTGAATTAACAGGAATCCTCCTAACTATGCCTCCTAAGTACTAGAATTAAAGGTATGTGTTATCATAACTGACTCATCTTTCTTTCAATTTATACATGTTTTATAGATAGCAGTTAAGGCTTGTTTTAAAATTTAGGATTTATCAAAATTATTTACCTCTCAACTAAGAAAATAGCAGTGTTATCTTTATAAAAATATTTTTTCTAAATATTGCTTGACTCTGAATTTTCTTCCATTTACCTCATTTGTATATATTTATTTAAGCATAAGTGGGAATTGTGTAATTATCACAGATTTTTATTGAAAATTTCTATATGTTAATACAAATCCATGTGGTGTCATTTCCCTTTAAAAATCATTCAAGTTTGTCATAATAGTTAAAAAAATTAAAGGAGGAATTATTTTTAGATTTTCACATATTCATTTGATAAACATTAGCAAGTGAGCATTATGAGATTGTTCTGTAGCATGATGCGTATTTTTGTGGGGGGAGGTTATGGATAGATTTGACACAAATTTATATATCTGTAGGAAATTTTTATAAATTACATATACATATTATATAATAAGCTGTTTTAATTCTCACAGTATTAGGTTAAAGGTGAGATTAGTATTTAGTGGTGTTGCGTAACTGAGGAACTGGGAAATTTAGTAAAGAAGACATAGTGCATTTGTAGAGATAATCACTGGGCAAATGGGACGACACAGGAAAGTGAATCAGATGAGGAGGGAGCAATGAAGACAACCTATCAGAGGAAGATCTCTGCCTTACACTTCCACAGAACTTGGGTCCGCAAAGGAGGAAGAAATAATGATAAAACTGAGGTGGGATGTTATTTGTTCAAACAGTAAAGTAATTTAGCTTACTGACAGACACTGACTGCAGAGAAGAGGGGAATTGTCATTCAAGAGTCGAGAGACTACATGAGAGTGAGCCTCGTTTGTGGAGACAGATTTCTAGGTAAAGTCACCACAAGGCTATGTGAGTAATCACATGTTATTTATGTTTCCATTCATCATTTTTCTTGTATGCCAAATGTGGAAAATAATGCTGGATCCTTTATTTGATATTTAGGTAGTAGGCACATGCCAAGTTCATGGCAGAGGAACAAAAAACAGAAAATGGAACTGTATAGAAAATTTCATCAGAGTGTGTGACTTTCCTCATGGTATATATTTTCCTGTGTCATTAAGGGTTTCTTGAAGTAATATGATAAACAAAAGGAAGAATTGCTAAATCACCAGGAAGCTCATTAAGAATGATTTAATTAAAATTAAGTTTTAGCCCACTTAATTAATATCAATTAGCCTTCCTCTTTTAAGAAAAATTTATTATGTTTTCCCACAGACTGAATTTGGAAAGCTATCATAAACATGACTTGATCAGCTCAATATTCTGTAAGAATCTAATAGAAACCAGAGGCTTTCTTGCTGCATCTGTTTCCTGAAGAGAGCAGTTCATGCCAAGGTTCTGTGGCAAAGGTCAGTACTTAACAGATACTGTGGTATACTTAATAACTTTATAAAATCCTGACTGTTCAACCACAAATTGGAATCACATCCTATTTTTTCTTGTGTGTTTTCATACATGTGAATTTAAGTAACCAAACAAATTTCTTACACATTTTCATTTTTTCAAACAAAGTGAATGTAAAATATAAACGTTTGCATGTACTTCCACCAACGTCACCCATGTTTCTTTGAATTTAACCCTATTTCAAGGTAAAATAAAATCATATTTGCCTTCAGGTATGGTACATCACACCTGTTATCCTAGCAGTTGAGATGATAGGACATGGATCACAAATTTGAGATCCACATAGTGAGTTCTGGACCAGCTTGTTCCTTTCTCAAAATCAAACAAATAAAACTCAGGAATTTAAAAATGCGTGGAAAGATTTCTCAGTGGTTAAAATCATTGGGTCTTTTCCAGATGACCTGGATTCAGTTTCCAGTGCCTGTGTGGCAGCTGACAGCCATCTATAACTTTGGTTCCAGGGTATCCAACACCTGCTTCTGTCCTCCAAGGCCACTGCTTGCCTGTAGTGCACTTGGATCCATGCAGACAAATCATTCATAGACACAAAATAAAAATAGGCCAATGTGGTGGCACATGCCTTTAATCCTAGCACTGGGGAGGCAGAGGCAGGTGGATCTTTGTGAGTTCAAGGCCAGCCTGGTCTACAGACAGAGTTCCAGGACCTCTGGGACTGCAAGGAGACCCTGTTTGGAAAAAACAAAAAAAAGTAATAATAATAAAATAAATAAAAATAAAAATGAAAGAATTAAAAAATTGAAGTGAATTGCAAAGAAATCACTGCATTGAACAATGTAGTGCAACTGTCAGTGGCTCTCACAATTATGTGGACTAAGGACCTGTTCCAATTTTATAGTCTTCTTCCCCTTCTCTTCCCTCTCTCACCTCATGCCCCTCTTCCCTCTCCTTTTTCTCCTTTCTCTTCCTCTCTCTGTCTTTATCTCTTTCTCTATGAAGTCATCTTTATAGGCAGAACTAAGGCATTTGTTTCCATTAAGTTGTTGGATGTTTTCCAAATCATTATCTAGCCAAAATTATAAATGAGCAATTGAAAGGCAATAAAACATTTCAATATGTAAAATATTCCACTTAAAGATGAAATATTTGGAGCTTTCATACTGTGTACTTATCCATACTTTAGGTGCTGTACATTGAGACAAATTTATGTTTATGTATGTATGTTAATTAGAACAATAAGATGATTTTAAGATTATGAAAATGCCTTTTCCACTCCACTTGTTGCTTCTTATATGTAAGTGCAAAAAGAAAGAGCACTTTCTGTCTGTAGCATTGGGATGAATGTAGTTGCAGTGAATGTGCCTGCCCAAGGAGGTCTGCTCATTTCAGATATTGGTTTCAATAAACTGTAGTTACATGGCTGTTGCATAAATCTGAAAGTTAAAATAAAAAGGAAATGATTAAGTCCAACTGGAATCGTAGTAATGCTCTTAAACTGTGGAATGCAGGCATTCAAGCCACAAGAGCACTGGTAACCTCTACTGTTGCTGGATAAGGGGCTTCTCTATCCCTAGTGAAAGGAAGGACATCCCTAGAAATGAACTAAGTCCAGTGCCTTGTTTCTCCCTGATGCTTACTTTCAAGTTTTAAAATTATCAGAGAAATATGTACATTACCAATCCACAACTATAATGTCTGCTCAGCTGTTGTCAAAGTCTCTTCATACTTACAGGACAGGCAAGACTCCAAGAAGAGCTGTGCTACTCTATACCCTTTAGAAAACCACAAGGTGGGATTCTGCCATGTACACTCCACTTGAAAGTGGCCCAGACTTAGGTACCCTCTGCACTGCCCATGACATTGCTGCAAGCCCAAAAGGCACACGACCATGTGCCACATGGTGACTAACAGTCAAAACATCCTCTGCAAATGCTCCACCCTTAGGCCATGTAGCTCCTAATGCCTGACTCTGCACCCCAAACACATCACTGGTTTTGTCATATCCTGCTGACCATGCCAACGTTTTGTTTCCTTCTTCCTGCTTATTCCAGTGGCCCATCACATTTCTACTTTGGGAAGAAAGGTAACAACCTTCAAACACGTTCAACTTCCTACCTAATCACTCTCCAGTCCCCTCACATAATGTCCTTTAATTTATAATACACTCTTAGAGAGCACTTCTGACTTGAAACCACAATAATAATATTGGGTACTCTCTTATTTGTGATAATTTTCTCCTGAGGCCTGAGTAGATATTGCCTCTCACCCCAACAGAAGAAAAAATTCTCAAAACTGTGTGTGTGTGTGTGTCTGTGTGTGTCTGTGTGTCTGTATGTCTGTATGATGAGATGATAAGGAGGACCATTTGCAGGGAAGCAGGGGTCATAAGTGGTCATAGTAGAAGGCAATGAGGTTGTGCAAATATGAGCAAAACATGATATGAAAATGACAAATGAAACCCATTAATTTACATGCTAACTAAAAATAAAAATTTAAAAAGGAAAAAATATGGTAATCATTTGTGTTTTCTCATGTTTTCTATATATAAGAATATGATGTTAAATATTTTCTCTTTGTATTTGTTTTGTTGTAAATATAAGATTCCATATTTAACATAGGATAAGAAATTTCATTTGTCTAGACACGTGACATAGGGGTTTTTATAACAACTATATAGTCTCCAGTTATGTGTATTTGGCTGAGTTTATAGTGCTACCCATGTGGTCACTCTCTCTAAAAGATCCAACTAGATAGCTGTTGATTACCCCCAAGATAACAGTACAACTACTGCAGCAATAGATTTAGTTTGCTGTGTGGGTCGTTATGGATTTTAGGCTTTAGGGCTGGATTGGAACGTTGATTTTCTTCCTTAGCAGCGTGCATATTATCTAGCGTTATGAAGACTTCAGGTGGAAGGCTTTCAGGTCAGTTCTTGTCCATTACTCCAAATCATATTTCTGAATTATGTCCTGTCTTGAGCAGTAGGGTTTTATTTTCTAGTTCTGGTAGTTAGTCAAGAGCTTTGGCAATAGCCTGTATTATTTTGACAGTCACTTGGATGAGTCTCACAAACCACTCAAAGGGAAGTATAAGTGCATTTCTCATGGGGCTTGGGGCATTACTTTAATACTCTGGTTTCCCTAACCACCCAAGATCCAATCATCTGTATTGTTTCTTTTCTCTTCCAAAATCCCTCCTCCTTCCCCAGCCCCAGTTCCCCAATAATCCTTATCCTCCCCCTCTCCTGAGTTCCCTTGCCCCTACCATGCCCCTGATATGTGTCCCTGGCTCCTTCCTCCCCAACTTGACACTCTTGCTTTACCCACCTCCTCCCTAGTGGCAGCTGTTTCTTACTGTCTTCCTCTTTCAGGTTATTTCATTTCCTTTACCTCCATGTATCCTTTCTAATTTCTTGGATCCTGGTGTTACATCATGATATATACTCACTTAAAGGGGATTGGTGCTACAATCCATAAATGAAGGGGAACATATGTCACTTGGTTTTCTGCCTTTGTGTTACTTCATTTAGTATAACACTACCTG
>VZQC01013205.1:81282-92437 GCA_009823505.1 Rhizomys pruinosus | reverse complement strand
TTATTAATTTTATTTATTTCTGTATGTGTATGAATGTACTGTCTGCATGCAAGTTTGTGCACCCGTGTCGTGCAACGCCGCGGAGGTCAGAAGAGGGTATCGGATTCCCCTGGAACTGGAGTTCTCCTGGAATTGGAGTTTCAGACGGTTCTTAGCCGCCATGTGGGTGCTGGGGATCGAACCGGCGTCCTCTGTAAGAGCGGTCGGCGCTCTTAACCGCTAGGCTATCTCTCCAGCCCCCGAGATTATATCTTAAAGTGGTTTTAATTTGTATTTCCCTAATTATTAGTGAACACTTTTTGAGATGCTTCTCAGCCATCTCTAATTCCTCCTCTGTGAAGTCACTATTCAGTTCTATGCTCCATCTTTTGAGTGGTTCATTTGTTTTCTCTCTTCATTGTTTTTTGAGTAGCTTGTATACTCTGGAAATCAATGCTTTGTCAGATGTATCTGCAGTGAAGGTTTCCTCCCACTCTATGGGCTTTGTCTTCACTTCCTTCATTGTTTCTTTTGATGTACAGAAGCTTTTGAGTTTAATGATGTCCCATTTGTCAATTGTTGATCTTTTTTTAAAATATTTTTATTTATTTCTGTATGTGTATGAATGTACTGTCTGCATGCAAGTGTGTGCACCCGTGTCGTGCAATGCCGCAGAGGTCGGAAGAAGGTGTTGGATTCCCCTGGAACTCGAGTTCTCCTGGAATTGGAGCTTCAGATGGTTCACGGCTGCCATGCGGGTGCTGGGGATCAAACCCAGGTCCTCTGTAAGAGCGGTCAGTGCTCTTAACCGCTAGGCCATCTCTCCAGCCCCCAATCTTCGATCTTATTTATTGTGCAGCTGCTGTCTGATTTAGGAAGTCTTTTCCTACGCCTATGTCTTCTAGTCTTCTGCCAAGTTTTTCTTCTATCGCCTCCAGATTTTGGGGTTTCACATTGAGGTCTTTGATCCATCTGGAATTGACTTTTGCACAGGGTGAGAGGTAGGGGATTAATTTCATTCTTCTACAAGTGGTGATCCAGTTTTGGCAACACCACTTGCTGAAGATGTTGTCTTTCCTCCATTGTGTCCTCTTAGCCCCTTTGTCGAATATGAGGTGGCTGAAATTGTACTTGCTCAGGTTTGGATCTTCAGTTTTGTTCCATTGGTCAACTGGTCTGTTTTTGTACCAGTACCAAGCTGTTTTTGGTTTTGTTTCTTTTTGGTCTTTTCAAGACAGGGGCTCCCTGTAACCCCAGCTGTCCTGGAACTCACTCTGTAGACCAGTCTGGCCTTTAACTCACAAAGATCCACCTGCCACTGCCTCCTGAGTGCTAGGATTAAAGGTGTATGCCACCATAAAAACAGGCCAAGCTGTTTTTATGATTACAGCCCTGTACTCTGTTTTGAAGTCTGGTATAGAGATCCCCCCTGTATTGCTCTTTTTACTCAGGGTTGCTTTGGCTATTTGGGGTCTTTTGTTTTTCCAAATGAAATTAAGGATTGTTTTCCAAGCCTGTAAAGAAACTCTTGGGGATTTTTTATTGGGATTGCATTAAATCTATAGAAGAGTTTGGGTAGAATGGACATTTTTACTATGTTTATTTTCTCAATCCATGAGCATGGGAGCTCTTTCCATCTTCTGATGTCTTCTTCAATTTCCTTCTTCAGCGGATTTAAAATTTTGTTATAGAGTTCCTTGGTGTCTTTGGTTAGGTTTGCTCCTAGGTATTTCATTGTTTTTGAGGCTATTTTGAGTGGGAAGTTCTCCTTGTATTCCTTCTTCAGTTGCTTGTTGTTGGTATAAGGAAAGGCTACTGATTTTTCTAGATTTATTTTGTATCCTGCCACTTTGCTGAAGCTCTTAATCTTTTCTAGGAGTTTTCTGGTGGAGTTCTTAGCATCCTTTAAGTAAATGCTCATATCATCAGAAAAAAGGGATAGCTTGACTTCCTCTTTTCCAATTAGAACTCCTGTGGTGGTTTGAATGAGTGTCCCCCATAGGCTGTAACTATTCAGACATTTGTCTACAGTTGGTGGCACTGTTTTTGGAGGTCTTAGAAGGTGTGGCCGTGCTAGAGGAAGTACGTTATTGGGGGCAGGCTTAGTGAGTTTAACAAGCCTCGTGGTCTCCAGTTGCCCTCTCTCTGCTTCCTGTGCTCATTGTGAGATGTGACCCTTGGTTTGCTGCTCCAGTCTCCAGCTGCCATGTCTCCCACCACAATGGACTCTAATTCCCCGGAACCATCAATCATAAGCTCAAATAAACTCTTCCTTTTATAAGTTCCTTGGTCATGTTGTTTTATCACAGCAACAGAAAAGTGACTAATACAATTCCTTTAATTTCCTTTTCTTGCCTTATTACCCTAGCAAGTGTTTCAAGCACTATATTTTAAAGGAGTGGTAACAAGGAGCAGCCTTGCTGAGTTCCTACCTTTAAGGGGAATGCTTTTGTTGTTTCCCCACTTAGGATGATATTGGATGTGGATTTCCTGTATATGGCTTTGATTACATTGAGGAATGATCTTTCCAATCCAATTCCCTCTAGGACTTTAAGCATGAAGGGATGCTGGATTTTGTCAAAGGTTTTTTCTGCATCAATTGAGATGATTGTATGGTTTTGTCTTTTAATTCATTTATATGTTTGATTATATTTATTGATTTTCGTATATTGAACCATCCCTGCATCTCTGAAATATATCCAAATTGGTCATGGTGGATGATTTTCTTGATGTAGAGTGCAAGTATTTTACTTAGAATTTTTGAATCTGTGTTCATTAAGGAGAGGAGTCTATTGTTCTCCTTTTAGGTTGTATCTTTGCCTGGTTTTTGTAATAGAGTGATGCTGGCTTCATAGAAGGATTCTGGGAGAACTCCCTCCGTTTGTATCCTTCTAAACAACTTGAGTGGTAATGGTTGTACGTTTTTTTGAAATATTTTATAAGAATTCTGCCATGAAGCCATCTCGGGCCTGGTGCTTTTCTTGGTGGAAGGCTCTTTTTTTTTTTTTTTTTTTTTTTTGGTCTTTTCAGACTGGTCAAGTCCGTGATAGCAGAACTGGCCAAGTCCACTGTAGACCAGGTGGATTGAACTCACTAAAGATCTGACTGTCTGCTCTGCCTCTCCTGTGCTAGGAATATTAAGGCGTGCACCACCATGCCCATCTGTGGAGGCTTCTTTACATCTTCGATTCTTCATATATTATTGGTCTATTGAATCTGTTGATCTCTTCTTGGTTGAGCTTTGGTGATTCCCAGGATTTCAGATATTCATCCATTTCTTCTAAGTTTTCAACTTAGTAGAGTATAGGTTTTTGAAGTCTTCCCGTATGGTTGTCTGGATATTTTCATTGTCTGTTGTGATGTTTCCCCATTCATCACAAATTCTATTGATTTGGAGTTGTTCCTCCTTTCTTTTGGTTAACTGGGCTAGATGTCTGTCTATCTCATTTATTCTCTTAAAGAACCAAGTTTTGGATTCATTGATTTTTTTTTAGTTTTTTGTTTGTTTGTTTGTTTCTATTTCATTGATCTCTGCTCTGATTTTTGTTATTTCTTCTTGTCTGCTGCATTTAGGGTTCATTTGTTGTTGCCTCTCAAGTATTTTTAGCTGCAGTGTTAGATCATTCACTTGTGCTCTTTCTGTTTTTTTGATGCATGGACATAGGGCTATAAACTTCCCTCTTTTTTAAAATGTCCCATAGGTTTTGTTGTGTTGTATTGTCATTGTCATTCAGTTCCAGGTATGTTTTTATTTATTTCCTTATTTCTTCATTGACCCATTCGTTATTCATATAAACTGCTGTTTAGTCTCCATGTGTTTTTGTGGGTTGTAGGGTTTATCCCAGTATTGATATTGAGTTTTATTGCACTGTGTCCTGATAGAATGCATGAGATTATTTCAATCTTTTTGTATTTGTTGAGTTTTTTTCCTGTGTTCCAGTATATGGTCTATTTTGGAGAATGTTCTGTGAGGTGCTGATTAGAAAGTTTATTCTCTGGTGTTTGGGTGGAATATCTGATAGAAGCCTGTGAGGTCCATTTGGTGTATTGTATAATTCAGTTCAGATGTCTCTCTGTTTATCCTTTGTCCTGTTGATCTGTCTAAAGGACTTAGTGCAGTATTGAAGTCCCCTACTATTAGTGTACTGGGGCTAATCTGTGCCTTGAGATCCTGAAGATTTGCCTTTATAAAGTTTGGTGCACGAGAGTTTGAGCCTATATATTCATGATTGTGAGATCTTCATTGCCAGTTGTTCCTTTAATAAAGATGTAATGGCCTTCTTTGTCTCTTTTTATTTCTTTTGCTTTGAAGTCTATTTTGTCTGATATTAAAATAGGAACACCTGCTTTCTTTTTTGTACCATTTGCTTGGAATATTTTCTTCCATCCCTTCACTTTAAGTTGGTGCCTATCCTTGAAATTGAGAAGGCTTTCTTGTAGACAGCATATATATATGGATTTTGTTTCCTAATCCATTCTCCCAGTCTATGTCTTTTGATTGGGGAGTTTAGTCCATTAATATTTAAGGTTATAATTGAAAGATGGATGATGCTTCCTTTCACCTTATTATCCATTTGGATTTTTAGTCTTTGATTCTACTCCTATGGTTGTTTTTATTAGTTTCTTTTCCTAGGTGCTTGGGGATAGTTGCTCCTCTCTTCTGTCCTTTGAATTACTTCAAGTATTTTCTTCAGAGTTTGTGTTCTGGACATGTAGTCTATCATTTTGTTTATGTCCTGGAAGATTTTTCTCTCTCCTTCAACTATAATCAGCATTTTTGCTGGGTATAATATTCTGGGTTGGCATCCATAGTCCTTTAACGCAGGAAATGCTTTGCTCCATGTTCTTGCTTTCATGGTTTGTGGTGAGAAGTCAGTTGTAATTCTGATGGGTTTCCCTTTGTATGAGACTTGTTATTCTTTTGAGCGTTCAGAACTTTGTCTTTGTTTTGGGAGTTTCACATTTTAACTATGATATTGTGCGGGAATTTTCTTTTCTGATCTTGTCTATTTGGAGTCCTATGTGCTTCTTGTATTTGTATGGGTTTGTCTATTTTTAGTTTGGGGAATTTTTCATCTATTATTCTGTTAAAGATCTGATCAATTCTATTCTCTTGAGATTCTTCTCCTTCCTCTATTTCTATGATGTGGAGGTTTGATCTTTTCATAGTGTCCAATATTTCCTGGTTGTTCCATTTTGTGTATTTTTAAATTTTTCATAATCTTTATTTGAGCTTTTTAGTTGCTCTGTGTTAATTTCACATCTGATATTCTTTGTTTTGCTTCTTCCATTCTATTTCTAAGGCTTTTTCCTTTTCTTTCTTCTTAATTGGATGAGTGTTCTATTTCCTTTTTCATTTCATCCTGTGATTTCTTTAGTATTTCCATGTCCTTTTTTAGCTTCTCAGTCTCTTCTTGGTGCTCCTTACTTCGCTGGTTGGCTTCCTTTTTCAGTGTTTCTACTTCCTTCCAGAGTTTGTTTTATTCTCCCTCTAGTTCTTTCTGGAGTTTGTCATTCTCGTCCTTTAGTTCTTTCCAAAGTTTGTCATTGTATCCCTCTAGGTCATTTTTGAGTTTTTCACTCTCTCTCCTTAGTTCTATGACTTCTTTGTTTTCTTTAATTTCTCTGCATAGGTCTCCAATTATTCCTCTAAGATCTGTTTCTTGGGTCACCTCCTGGGGGATCCCACTGTAGCTATTTCCTACAGGGTTGGTAGAGCTTGATGTGGAATTATCCTGCACCTTTCCCATGTTATTCCTTCGCNTTAAAAAAAAAAAAAGCTCTGAAGTCTAAAGTATGTCTGTCTGGTCTCAAGCATTTTGAATAGAACATATCCCACCTCCACTTCATACACTAAGAAATCTGTATTTTGTTTATTGGATGGGAGGGATCTATCTGATTACCTGATTAATTATGGTGAAAGTGAATGAAGAAATTTTCATAAATCTCTGGGTTTTTTGAGACAGTCTCAGTCTAGCCTCAAGCTGTATATGTAGCTAATGATATCCTAGAACTCCTTTTTGATGGTGAATAATTAAGTCATGATCCCTGCCCTCAGTCAAGTCTGGGAGGCAAACAAGTCAGCAATCCTCAGGAGATGATGGAGATAGGCAAAGGGAATCCAAGTAAACTTTAGGGGCAGAAAGATAATTTTAAAATACTTCAATAGGAAGTAGTCGCAATTTCAGTTTTGGAATAACATTCCACGGGAGGAAAGAGGACTTTAGATCAAGCTGAAGGATGAGTTTTCCCAGTGGGGTTGAAGACCCATTAGACACAAAGGGACCCACCAGAACTATGGGAACATTTTGGGAGTAAGAAGTGAAGCTTGAAAGTCCAGAGACCTTCCTAATATGTTAAAGGATTTGAATTTACCTACTACTGGTGGGAAAATGCCAAGTACAGGCCAGGAAATAAAGTCTCAGCTGTGTGTTTTGGCATGGTCACTTGGCATTGTAATTACCTTGGTGCCTTAGTGCAGAGCTCACCTCCAGTGAAGCACTTTGGTATCCACAGTAACCAGGGCAGACTGAGCCACACATGAAGATCATGGCTCCTGCCCAGTTCCCAGGATCCAGCATTTCCACTCACCAGCAGACTCCACGTGCCCCTTTTCAATTACCTTACCCGTTGATTGTTCTGTTCTTTTAACCCAGCCAGGGATTTATAGCAAGTGATTCTGACTCCTCCCCATTGAGCAATGATTTAATCCTGTTTAGTAGCTGATTACCCTTGGGGGACCCACAGAAGGTAGGATCCATCAAACACTCCTTTTACCACTATTCTATGGGGGAAAAGGCAGTATTTCTAGGATTTCTGATCGCTCGTCTGAGAGGCTAGACACCAGCTCGGCCTGCTCCTCTTTGCTTCTCTGTTGACAGCCTGCTCCCACAGCAAGCCTCCTTCGAACCTGTTCTTCTTTTCTTCTAAGATTTTCGTCCTCAATTCCCAAGTTTGCTCTTCATGTTCTCCTTAAGTCTAAAGTCACCTTGTTTTCTGGTGTCCAGCAGAGGGTGACTTTCCTGTTCTGACCTTCATTCTATAATGGATCAAACTTCTTTTTCACCTCTGCCTCCAGTGCTGAAATTTACTAGAGGATGACACTGGAAGTTAATGCAAGTTGTGTACACATTTTATTAAGGATTGCTGAACCTCTCTGTCACTTTGAAAGGAAAATTTGCATTAAAAAAAATCATCTTTTTTTATTGCTTTACTGTCTTCTTTTGTGCAGTTATTATTATAGGAATAAAGGAAACTAATGAAAAATGTCTCCAAACCACATAAGTCATCCACTATTTTCAAGTTTCCAGTTCTTATCCACTTGCAGTGGTGGTATCTAGGTGCAGCTTTGGCGTGCATTTCTTTTTTTTTTTTTTTTAATGCCAAGTAATTACAGTTTGAAGAAATTAATTGTGGTGTGGGAATGTCTTGGCTAATAACTACTTCTTCTTTTGATTATTTCCCTCTAGGAAAGTCACTGCTGATCCTGTAACATGGAGGATTGTCTTCATACCTCATCTGAGAATCTGTCCAAATTGGTCAGCTGGGCCCACAGCCATGGGACCATTTGCAGCCTCATTCCAAACCTGAAACACTTGCTTTCTGAAGGTTCCCATGGGAACCTGACTGCAATGTGGGGCTGTAGTGCGGGCCATGCTTACCACTGGCCTCTAACAGCTACTTGCAGAGCTGGGTCCCAAGAGAGGGTCTGTTTCCAGGACAACCGAAGTTTTAATTCTGATAGTCCCAGTATAATCGGGGTGCCTTCTGAGACACAGACTAGCCCCGTGGAGAGGTACCCTGGGAGACCTGTGAAGGCAAAGCTGGATTGTAACTGGACCGGAGACTCTATCACTTCTCGTACTGCAGTGAGCCTTCTGAACTGGACGAGAGAATGAAGACGAAAGCACCCTGTTTGACATGATCTGTGAGTCCTCTGTTACAGATGAGGATAGTGACTTTGAACCCCAAACCCAAAGGCCTCAAAGCATTACTCGCAAAAGGCCAGGAATAGTTCCGTCTTCCATCCATTCAAGTTCCCAGGGACAAATGATCAGTGACTTCAGTAATGATGTCATCATCAAGAAAATCAAGCAGGAGATTCCTGAAGATTATTACATCGTAGCAAATGCAGAGCTGACTGGAGGAGTGGATGGACCAGCCCTTTCATTGACACAGATGGCAAAGCCCAAGCCTCAGACTCATGCTGGTCCCTCCTGTGTAGCGTCTGCTAAGCTGATTCCCCACGTAACATCTGCCATCAATACAGAGCTAGAACCACATATGTCAGCATCCCCCTCTGTGATATCCAGACCAATCATCCCAAAGACTGCTAGGGTATCTCTGGCTTCACCAAACAGAGGTCCTCCCGGTGCCCATGGTACCACCCAGCAGGTGGCCATGCAGATGCCTGTGAGCACATCCCATCCTAACAAACAGATCAGTATCCCTTTGTCTGCCCTGCAGCTGCCTGGACAGGATGAGCAAGTTGCTTCTGAGGAGTTCCTGCCTCATTTGCCTAGTCAGGTCTCATCCTGTGAAATAGCCCTTTCTCCTTCGGTTAACACAGAGCCTGAAGTGAGCTCCAGTCAGCAGCAGCCCCGTGTTGCTCGAACCATAACCACTGAGGCCACTGCACAATGCATACCAGGTATGAAACATGAGGTGACCACGCATCCCTCGTCTGTGTACCTTAGAGAATTCAGCGCCGTCAGCACTTGTAAAACCGTTGGTTCAGTTTGCTAGGATGCAGTCTATTTTCATTCTCAGAAAGATAGAAATAAAGGTGATACTATGAAGGAAATCCATCTGAAGTAAGGCCATCTATTCAGTAGATGCATCTCAGGGCTGAGAAGGCAACTGTGTAAGATTGTGCTGTTGATAGTGCATGTAGTACATGGCCAGATTTAAGGTACTTGTCTAACCTTAAGCTGAACTTTATATATTTTTATATAATTTTATATTATTTGCTTTTTAAAACAGTGATTAATGCTTTCCCACTTGTGTAGGTTTCAAGGTTGTTAGTTGGTGTTTGAAGCCAAATGATGTTGAAGAAGGTATTTCACAGCAGACTTTTTTTTCCTTACTGTTCGTTTGAACCAACTTCATAGTGCTACTCATTGTAGTTAGTGTGGTAGTTTAAAACATTTTTAAAAGGAGCAACAGGTAAATTGTAATACAAATATTTTTATCCTGTCTCAAAAGTCAGATAACACATCCTTCCAGAGTATGTCAGCTTAACTAGATGTTCACTGAGAGGAGGTGGAATGATCATGCAAGGCTGCCAGCACTGTAATTCTAACACTCCAGTGCTCTTCAGTTCAAATTCATTGCTTGCTTAGTCTAGGTATTGTCGTATAAAGGGGGTTCGGGTTCATGATGCAGATCTAAAAGTCCGCAGGTAGAAATATGGACACAGGTGACAGACATGTGGTGAATACAGAAAGAAGAATTTTGTGGTACATTTCAGTCCTTCTCAAAAGAGCCTTATATTTGGGAAAAGCCTCCATGGAAAGCTGAGGTACCTGTACCTTTGGCCTGAAGCTTCCTAGAATTCAATTACTTTTACAAATGTGCTTTTCCGGTTTTAGTGTCAGCCCCAAATTCTCCAAAGGGAACGTTGCATTTATGACTTCTAGCATAGTCAGTATGTTAGTAATAACACATATACTAAAAATATTCATGTCATTTAATTGCTGGCTAGGAATTGTACTTTATAGTTTGATCATTTTTCTTCCTAAAATAACAGCTTTATTGAAGTATAATTCACATACCATAAAAGATATTCTTTTACTTTGTAGGATTTGGTGGGTTTTGGTATATCCATAGAGTTGGGGAGCTGTCAACAATATCTAATCTCAGAACATCTCATCATTCCCCAGAAGAAGCTCTGTGTCCCTTTCTATGAATTTATTCTATGTATTTCTTATAAATGGGGTCACAAACTATATAACTTTTTGTGACTACCTTCTTTCATTTAGCATTATACTTGCAGGATTAATGTGTGAGTTTTTTTTTTTTTCCAAATAACATTCCATTGTAAATATGCCCTATTTTATTTTTATTTTCTTCAGTTGATGGCTCTTTGTGTTTTTCCAACTTTTGTCTGTTTTGGTCTCCTATAAACATTTATTTGCATGTTTTGTGTATTTATGTTCATCTTGTTTGGGCAATTGGGAATGGACTTCCTGGGCCTATGATAACTCTGTGTTTAAGTCTTTGAGATGCTGACAAACTGTTCTCCAAAGCAGCTCCATGGTAGGTTTTCCACTGCTGCATAAAGGTTCCTGTTTCTCTGCATTGCTGCCAACACACATTATTTTCCAATTTAAAAAAAATTATTCCAGGCCAGCTGGGGCTACATGGAGACCCTGTCTCAAAAAGGACCCCCCCAAAAAAAAAATTATTGCCATAGTCTTAGGTACATAAAGTAGTCTCTCATTATGATTTGACTTGTGGGCATTTTTTCCTGTTCATATTGGATATCATATTTATTCTTTTGAAAATGTTTGTTCAGATTCTTTGCTCATTTTTTAGTTAAATTCTCTTTTATTGGTGAGTTATAAGAGTTCTCTGTATTCTGGATGTAAGTTACAACACACATGATTTGCAAGTATTTTCTCCCTTTCTGTGGGTTAGTTTCTCTCTAATATATAATCTAATAAAGAACTTTTGATCCTCTTTCCTCTGGCCCACAAGAGCTAGGATTATAGGCATGTATTATCATGCCCACTTTTCCTATCTTTCTCTAAAAAATTTGTACTTTAAAATTGAGTGAGGGGCTGGAGAGATGGCCTAGCAGTTAGGAGCGCCAACCGCTCTTGCAGAGGACCCGGGTTCGATCCCCAGCACCCACATGGCGGCCAAGAACCGTCTGAAACTCCAATTCCAGGAGAACTCTCGTTCCAGGGTAATCCGACACCCTTTTCTGACCTCCTCGGCATTGCATGACATGGGTGCACAAACCTACATGCAGACAGTACACTCATACATATAAAAAAATAAATAAATAAAATTTTTAAAAATTAAAAAAAATTGAAAGTGTGGATTTTAGCTAGGTATGGTGGCATGCAACTGTAATCCCAGCATTTGGGAGGCAGAGGCAGGTGGATCTCTGTGAGTTCAAGGCCAGCCTGGTCTACATAATGAGTTCCAGGCCACCCTGTCTCAAAAAGAC
>VZQC01013205.1:56139-80151 GCA_009823505.1 Rhizomys pruinosus | reverse complement strand
TGGGTGTTTCAGTGGGAGACTGTCTCAAAGACCAAAAAAATAAATAGTCTGTTTTTTCTTTGTTATCTTTTTGTTGTTCTATTTTCCTCTCTATATGTTCTCTTTTTTTGACATTTAACTTGCTTCCAAATTAGGATAATATTGGAGTGGAATTTATGTTATTGATTTTCAAGGGTTCTAGATATAATTATTAAATAAGTTGCCCCAGTTCTAGGGACATTACTATATCACATTTTTCTGTTATAATGGTTCTATTTCTCAGTTGTTCCAACTTTATTAAAATGTTTATCTCTCTGTCTGATAATTTTTCCATTTATTATTTGTTATACAAAAATACATTCAGAGAACTGAATGAATGAGAGGAATTTTTTCATTCAAATAAAATGCACTGGATTGTAAATTAAGTTCAATGAGTTTTTAAAGGCTGCCGGGATGGGTGATACATGCCCTTTATGGAAATCTGAGCATTCAGGTGAAGGCAGGGAGCAAAGATGTCGTATGAGTTCAAGGCGCAGCTCACTGCAGGTTCTAATAGTGAGTTTAAGGCCAGCGCTAGGGCTGCAGGGAGACCCTTATTCTCTAAACAAGACCAAAGATGAGTAGTTCGAGAAAAGAAAAAAAAAGTGGAAAGAGTGGTGTTTAATGTACAAAAAAAAAAAAAAAAAAAAGAAGAGTTGTTATGTTTGTCATTCAGAGATACACTGAAACTGTTCTCATATAGAGGACAGAAAGAAAGGCATGTATACTTGTGTATGTATACACATATATGTACATACATATACTATTTTGCACAATTCCTTTTTCAATAAGATATGTATGCCCCTCTTTGCAAAAAGAACAAGACTAAACTGTGTTTTCTTGGCTGTACCTTTCCCTATACTTCCTTGCAGGCAAATATAAGACGTAAGCTTTGAAAGATAAGAGACACAGAGTAAAGAAATTCAGGCTCTTGTTTTTCCATCATTCTCCTCCTACACAGCCCATCCAAGGCCTGTGTGGCAGTCTGGGCTGTGTAGAAGGTAGATGATGTGTCCTGCTGGCTCATGACCACTTTCGCAAAGTAGTGATATTGTGTGTGTCAAGGTGTCATTGTAAAGGCCAGACCACAGATAAGCCCTAAGGAGAGAGCCTGTTAGCTGAGAGACATCAAACACATATACAATCCCACCACTGTTAGTGTACTTTTCATTATCATTATTAGATAGTTCTGAGTACTCTTTAGGTAGTGAAATAGATTCTTATTCTATGACTTTACGCTCATTCACCTATTAAAATATATCAAACTCAGAGTCATAGTCATTAAAATTACATTGAGGCGGCTGTGGAGATAGCGCAGCCGTTAAAGGCTGAGGCTAAGAACCGCAAAAAAAAAAAAATTACATTGAGGACAAGTTTTACTTGGGTCAGAAAATCTTTGAACTATCTCAGGTACTGTTGAAGAGATGGAAAAAAATGTGGACACTCAGGTGCTGGAAGTAAAAATTGGTGGAACTGTTTTGAGTAGCATTTTATAACATCTAATAAAGATTTGTGCTGCATACAGTCTAAAGAATTCAATTTTTTAAATTTATTTATTTTCATATGTGTATGAATGTACTATCTGCATAGATGGTTCTTAGCCGCCATGTGGGTGCTGGGGATTGAACCTGGGTCTTCTGCAAGAGTAGTCGGCGCTCTTAACTGCTAGGCCATCTCTCCAGCGCCAAGAATTCAATTTTTAAGTGTCTTCCCTAGAGAAACTTCTTTATAGGTACATAAAAGGATGTTTGTGCAGAGGTATACAACTTGGTACTTGCATGCAAGTGGAAAAATCAGTTAACTTCAGTGCTTATCAATAGAGACATGGATAGATTGTCATACGTTTTTTCATGTAATATATGAATTACCCAAACCTAAATTTATTAATGAAGTAAGTGTGGAAAACAGAGTAACTGAATATTATGTGTTTGAGTATTATACTGTGTATGTGGAGTATGCATGTGTACATGTTTTTCGTAAATCTTTGTGTATGCATGTATTTGCATGTGTGCAAATGTATGTGTGTGTGTACTACAGGAGGCCAGAGGCCTCCGCATCTTTCTCAATTGCTCTGTACCTCCTTTTTTTTTTGAGACAAGAACCAGTTAGTAAGACTAGTTGGCTAGCCAGCCTTAGGGATCCTCCTGTCTTCACGACCTCAGCACTAGGAATATAGTAGCCCTGCATGCCTGGATGCTGGGATCTGAACTGGGTCTTTATGCTTGCAGGACAAACAATTACCATCTGAGCCATTTCCTTAGCCCCATATTATACCTTAAAAATGAGCATGATATGTTTTATATGTTATACACATGCAAACACAACTTAAGAAACATGGACAAGGGGCTGGAGAGATGACTTAGCAGTTAGTAGCACTGGCTACTCTTGCAGAGGACCTGGGTTTGATTCTCAGCACCCACATGGTGGCTAACAACCATCTATAACTCCAATTCCAGGGAAATCTGACGCCTTCTTCTGACCTTCTGTGGGCATTGCATGACCCAGGTACACTTACATACATGCAGGCAATATACTCATACACATAAAATAAAAATAATAAAATATTAAAACAAAGAAACATATACAAATGTGGACTGAGAGGAGACTATCAGATCCATGGTAGTTGTGGCCTGTAGGAGAAGGGAGGAATGCATGTGGAAATGTGGGAAATGTGAATTATATCTTATAACCTTTGCTTTAAAAACAAACAGCCATAGGGCATGGTGGTGCACGCCTTTAATCCTAGCATTTGGGAGGCAGAGGCAGGCGGATCTTTGTGAGTTCAAGGCCAGCCTGGTCTACAGAGTGAGTTCCAGGACAGCTGGGACTACAGGGAGACCCTGTTTCAGATAAAAAATCAAAAACAAAACAAACAAACAAACAAAAACAAACAGCCAGGGCTGGAGAGATGGCTAGCGGTTAAGAGCGCCGACTGCTCTTGCAGAGGACCCGGGTTCAATCCCCAGCACCTACATGGGGGCTGAGAACCGTCTGTAACTCCAATTCCAGGAGAACTCCAGTTCCATGGGGCATTCCGACACCTTCTTCTGAACCCCAAGGGCACCTGAACATATGTGCTCTCCCATTTACAAAAGTTAAAATAAAATGAAATTTAAAAAAATTAATTAATTTACTTAAACAAGCCAGCAAAATGTGAAAGGTCGGAACATTGGATTTGTATTCGAAAGAGGCAGGCCTTTATCAGGTGGTTAGGAGCTCCAACTGCTCTTGCCAGAGGACCCAATTGTTTGATCCCCAGCACCACATGGCGGCCTGACGAGGCTTGAAAACCAAACCGTTCTTTAACTCCATTCCAGGGGACTCCACACCCTTCTTCTGACCTCTGTGGCATTGCACGACATGGGTGCACAAACCTGCATGCAGACAGTACATTCAAACACATACAAAAAGAAATAAAAAAAATACCAAAATAAAAAAGAATTCTCAGAAAAATGAATGAATTCTTTAAATCTTTTTGGGATTAAAGGCATGCACCACCAGGCCCGGCTATCTAAGAATTCTTTTTAATAAAGTCTCAGCAAGAAGACAGCATGTGTCTTGGTGGTGGTTTTGTTTTGTTTTTTCTTACTAATCGTATGGACAAGTTATTTATTTGTACTTAACAGACTTTTTCTTTAGTATTTCATTTATTTTTTATTTATTTTTATTTATTTCTGTATGTGTATGAATGTACTGTCTGCATGCAGGTTTGTGCACCCGTGTCGTGCAATACTGCGGAGGTCAGAAGAGGGTCTCGGATTCCCCTGGAACTGGAGTTCTCCTGGAATTGGAGTTTCAGACGGTTCTCGGCCGCCATGTGGGTGCTGGGGATCGAACCCAGGTCCTCTGTAAGAGCAGTCGGCACTCTTAACCGCTAGGCCATCTCTCCAGCCCTCATTTATTTTTTTTTATTTAATGTGTATGAGCATATTGTCTGCATTTGTGTAAGTGCACCCATGTCATGCAATGCCCACAGAAGTCAGAAGAGTTACAGATGGTTGTTAGCTACTATGTGGGTGCTGGGCATTGAACCTGGGTTCTCTATAAGAGCAGCCAGTGCTCTTAACTGCTGAACAATTTCTCCAGCCCACAACATACTCTTTTTTTCAAGATCAACTGTATGACATGATAAGGGGGCAAAAAGACCAACAATTTCCAGTGCATAAAATGTAGTGGAATTCATATGTCCAAACAGCTGGCTCAGCCTTCTGGAGCCATGGAAGAGCATTCAAGAAGACCTAACACAAACAAAGCGATTGGGCCATGGACACATGAAGAATGTGGAAATGAGAGCTGCATGTGGCTTGCGAGCAGATTTGAGGGCGTGATAGGAGAGTGGCTTTGGAATGACAGACTGTAGCCACCAGTGAAAGCTGGGCATGTGATGTCACAAGTGCCCCATATAGGACGGAGAGTGGCACAGTTCATTATCTAAGAAGGATCATGTTGGAGGGTATAAGAGTAATCCAGGTGACAGTAACTGAGCTTGGAGACCTTTGAGAATCTTTGTCACCATCTGCACATTACCTGTTTAAAGACACAGCACTGTTTTTCTTTTTTTTTGAGACAGGGTCTTCCTGTAGCCCTAGCTGTCCTGGAACTCACTATGTAGACCAGGCTGGCCTTGAACTCCTAGAGATCCACCTGCCTCTGCCTCTCAAGTGCTGGGATTAAAGGCATGCGCCACCACACCCCATGACACAGCACTGTTTTAAGAAATACCAAAAAGTGTTCAGGACACAGAAATCTACAGTTAAGTTGTGTGTAGTCTTCTCTGTGCACTGGAGGTCTAAAGCATGCTATGACCATTCATTCACCTGTTCAACAAATACCCACTGGAAGCTTTCAACATACTAAGTTCAGACTGGGTGATGTAGACACAGTAACTAACTGCTGCTTACAGCAATGGAAGAGAGCAATCTCTCAAGTTTTGCCCTCTCAGAACAGCCCAGTTAACCAGCTGGCATGGTGGCACATGCCCATAATCCCAGTATTTGGGAAGCTGAGCTCAGATTGCAAGATCAAGAACACCTGAGCTACGTGCCAAATCCCTATGGGAGGGAGAGATTAATTCTGGGCTGGAGAGATAAGAGCACTGTCTTCTGCAGAGGACCTTGGTTTGTGTTTGGTTCCCAGCACCCACATGGCAGATAACAACTACCTGTAACTCTATTTCCAAGGGATCTGATGCTCTTTTCTGGCCTCTGTGGGCATTGCGTGCACATGGTGTATACACACACACACACACACACGCACACAGAGGCAAAAACAGTCATACATATAAAATACAAGTAAATGGGGGCTGGAGAGATGGCCTAGCGGTTAAGAGCGCCGACCGCTCTTGCAGAGGACCCGGGTTCGATCCCCAGCACCCACATGGCGGCCGAGAACCGTCTAAAACTCCAATTCCGGGAGAACTCCAGTTCCAGGGGAATCCGAGACCCTCTTCTGACCTCCGCGGCATTGCACGACACGGGTGCACACACTTGCATGCAGACAGTACATTCATACACATACAGAAATAAATAAAATTAATAAAAAAAAATTAAAAAAAATACAAGTAAATAAGATAAATTATTTCAGCAGCAAGATGCTGTTAATCATGCTGAATGACTTTGTAGGACTAAATTGGTTGCCTTAGATAACACATTTATTAGGACTGTTGGTAGGATGATATATGTCTAGCAGTGAGTGTCTAGATGAATAATTAAGCCACTGTGATAAATGAAAGCCAAGTCTCTTTTAGCTGGAAATTGAAAGTGCAGAAGCTACAGCTAACCTCTTCCATATAATTTATTCAAAACACTTGCAACCCAGATGCAAATAACAAGCTGTGATACAGTAAAATTGCAGTTTTGCTTGTTTTTGCAAACAACTGGTAAACCTAGCTTTAAGAATTAAGATTTAATCATTTACTAGTTTTTTTTTTAAAGGCAAAAGTGGAAAATCATACTAGTTGTTCTCTGTGGTACAAATTTATAGGTTTGTGAGAAACTGTTTTAATGGCTTTTTTCAGGCTGTGCACCCTTTTAAAAATAACATTTCCAAATATTTAAATAACATACCAAAGACCTCTCAACAAAAAAAAATTTAAACTCTTAAAGAAAGAAATTGAAGAAGACCTCAGAAGATGGAAAACCTCCCATGCTCCTGGATTGGGAAATTAACATTGTAAAAATGTCCATTTTACCAAACTCCTGTATAGTTTAATGCTCCCAATCAAAATCCCCAAGAGTTTCTTCACAAGTCTTGGAAACAAAGTTCTAAATTCATTTGGAAAAACAAAAGACCCCGAATAGCTAACAATCTCCTAGTGAAAAAGATTACACAGGAGGGATCTCTATCCAGATTTTAAACTATACTACAGGGCTATAGTCATAAAAAACAGCCTGGTACTGGCACAAAACAGACTCTTGACCAATGGAACAACAAAACTGAAGATCCAAATCTGAGCACATACAATTTCAGCCATTTCACTATTTGACAAGAGGGCAAAAACCACAATGGAGAAAAGACAGCATCTTCAGCAAGTGGGTTGGCAAAAACTGGAGTCACCACTTGGAGAAGAATGAAATTAAACCCCTACTCTCACCCTGTACAANTTGTACAGGGTGAGAGTAGGGGGGTTTAATTTCATGCTTCTCCAAGTGGTGCTCCAGTTTTTTAGCCACCAACCCACTTGCTGAAGATGCTGTCCTTTTCTCCATTGGGGTTGTTTGCCCTCTTGTCAAATGTGAAATGGCTGAAATTGTATTGCTCAGATTTGGATCTCAGTTTTGTTGTTGTTTCCATTGGTCAAGAGGTCTGTGTTTGTGCCAGTCCAGGCTGTTTTTTTATGACTATAGCCCTGTAGTAAATCAGTTTAAAATCGGGAATAGAGATCCCTCCTGTGTATTTTTTCACTTAGGGTTGCTTAAGCTATTCGGGGTCTTTTGTTTTTCCAAAATGAATTTCAGAACTTTGTTTCCAAGACCTGTGAAGACACGTCAGTGGTGGATTTTGATTGGGTATGGCATTAACTATACAAGGAGGTTTGTGTGGTAAAACTGGACCCATTTTAAATTTTTTACAATGTTAATTTCTCCACGCAACACTCCAGTGTAAAGTCATGGGAGGTTTGGTTCCATCTTCTGAGGTCCCCTTTTGTCTAATTTCTTTTTTATAGAGTTAATAATAATTTTTTTTGTGGTTGTAGAGGTTTCCGTTTTGGTATGATTTTTAGGTGTTCATGGCACATAATATTATTGGAAATGTTATTGTTACAAAGGGGTGCACAAGCCATGAAAAAGCCATTAAAACAGTTTCTCACAAACCTATAAATTTGTACCACAGAGAACAACTAGTATGATTTTCCACTTTTGTCTTAAAAAAAAAACTAGTAAATGATTAAATCTTAATTCTTAAAGCTAGGTTTACCAGTTGTTTGCAAAAACAAGCAAAACTGCAATTTTACTGTATCACAGCTTGTTATTTGCATCTGGGTTGCAAGTGTTTTGAATAAATTATATGGAAGAGGTTAGCTGTAGCTTCTGCACTTTCAATTTCCAGCTAAAAGAGACTTGGCTTTCATTTATCACAGTGGCTTAATTGTTCATCTAGACACTCACTGCTAGACATATGTCATCCTAACAACAGTCCTAATAAATGTGTTATCTAAGGCAACCAATTTAGTCCTACAAAGTCATTCAGCATGATTAACTGAATAGGGAATAATCCTTTTCACAGTTCCTATGTCTATTAGTCAACTAAAGAGGGCAGTTTTACTGCTTTTATAAGAGATTACCCCTATAACAGTTGGCTCCAATTTACAGTTAGAGAATGACCTCATCATCATCATATTCCTCCTTGTTCTATGAAGGGGAGGTAAGAAAGTCTCTCGTATTAAAACTTTGTGGCACCTAGAGGGTAAGTTGCGTTAGGACTCGTTATAAACAGTTGTTATAAGTAGGATCCACAGGGGCTGGAGAAATGGCCTAGCAGTTAAGAGGTCCAACTGCTCTTGCAGAGGACCCAGGTTCGATCTCCAGCACCCACATGGCGGCTGAGAACTATCTGTAACTCCAATTCCAGGAGAGCTCCAGTTCCAGGGGAACCTGACACACTCTTCTCCGCGGCATTGCATGACACGGGTGCACAAACCTACATGCAGACAGTACATTCATTCACATAAAAAAATAAATAAAATAAAAAAAACAAAAAATCAAAAAAACAAATAGGATCCACAGAGGGGTTTGATGCCTGTAACAGTCTGAGGCTTTTCTTCCTTTAAGTGTTCATACAGGCCAACCTTTCTGCTGGCACTTCGTGTTACATCCTACACAATGCAAAGCTGTATCTTTTCTTTCTCACCTGTTAAGTTAGTGACATTTTGACCTGTGGGAACATACAAATCTTTTCCTGTAGTTAGTTTTAACATTTCTTTAGTACTCACAAGAAATCCTCCCAAATGGCTTTTTATTTCTTTAGAAGAATTTTCAGATTATACCAATGAAATGAAAAATAAAAGCCATCATTTATATACATTTAAAGTTCACCTACATACCCCTGAGACTTAGAGATGTGCAGAAAGCATCCTTGGTTGCAAAACTCACCCAAATACCACAAACCAGCAAATAGATGTAAATATAAAAGTACAATTTTCTGCAAATTTTTTTTTCTTTATTTTTATTTTATATATATGAGTATCTTTTGCCTCTATGTATATAAGTACACTTGTGTAGTGCAGTGCCCACAAAGGCCAGAAAAGGGCATTAGATCCTCTGGAACTGGGGTTATGGATGCTTGTTAGCTGCCATGTTGGAGCTGGGAACCAAACCCTGGTCCTCTATAAGACCAGCTAGTAATGTGTCATTTCTCCAGCCCCTCAAAATGTGATTTTCTTTCAGTTAATTTGTACTTGACTAAGCCTGCTAGGAAACTAGGAAGCAGTTCAGAACTGGAAAGGCATTGACCTTGTTTTTCTTACCTTATCATCTTACCTTGTGGTCTAAAAAGATGATATTTTATGTAACATCAAGGCAGACATGGCATAGTTAGAGTCCCGAAGCCTTAGCTCTGACATCCTATGAATCCAGATATTATCTCTATTTGGGTTTTGTTAGAAAAGCAACAGCCGGGGCTGGAGAGATGGCCTAGCGGTTAAGAGCGCCGAGGTTCGATCCCCAGCACCCACATGGCGGCCAAGAACTGTCTGAAACTCCAATTCCAGGAGAACTCCAGTTCCAGGGGAATCCGATACTCTCTTCTGACCTCCGTGGTATTGCACAACACCGGTGCACAAACTTGCATGCAGACAGTACATTCATACACATACAGAAATAAATAAAATTAATAAAAAAATAAAAATAATAAATAAAAATTAAATTAAAAAAAAAGAAAAGCAACAGCCTCTCCCAAACCCCAGGTGGAACTACCTGACCATCTTGGTTCTCAGCAGGAATGCAAAGAGACAGGGACCCGCTTCAGTGTAGGTCCAGTGGTGATTTCTGTCTTGATCTCATTTATGTAACTAATGGCTTGTATCTCCCAAAAAGTATATTGGAACCAAAAGTAGTATTTATAGAGCAATGCCAAAATGAAAAAGATGCTTTTATGTCTCCAAGACAATTTTGAGCTTTTTTATCTATGTTTGTATGTATGTGTTTATGTATGTATGTATTTTTGAGACAGAGTCTCCCTTTAGCCCCAGCTGGCCTGAAGCTTGCTGTGTAGACCAGGCTGGCCTTGAACTCACAGAGATCCATTTGCCTCTGCCTCTTGAGTGCTGGGATTAAAGGCTTGTGCCTCCACTGCTGGCAAATCTTGAGCTTTTTTTAAAGGTGAGAACAGTAATCAGATTTGCAATCAAGTAAATGTGATTTAATGATTGATACTCCCTTAGTTGGTTTATTGATTGTTAAAACACAGAAATCTGTTCCTCTCTTAAAATCCATTGTGTGGGGGCCAGAGAGATGGCCTAGCAGTTAAGAGCGCCAACTGCTCTTTCAGAAGACCCGGATTCGATCCCCAGTGCCCACATGGCGGCCGAGAGCCATCTGAGACTCCAATTCCAGGAGAACTCCAGTTCCAGGGGAATCTGACACCCTCTTCTGACCTCCGCGGCATTGCACGACACAGGTGCACAGGCTTGCATGCAGACAGTACATATATACATATACAAAAATAAATAAAATTAAAAAAAAATCCATTGTGTGGCTTTTCTTAGGCAAAAACATTAAATTTTATTGCTTTTCCAATTTTCTTTATTACACGGCAAACAGTAAAGTAGTATTTCAGAGCAGGAACAATCTTTCCTGACCTCTCATCATGATAATCCCAATTCTTCAAAGGAAACTTCTTTAAAAATTTAAAAATTTTTGAGTCTTCCAAACTTATGAACAAATTGCACATGTCTTTTTATTGATTCAGCAACTTCAAAAATATCCATAGATTCGGTTATGAAAGTAAAGATTTAGGGGCTGGGGAGATGGCTCAGCGGTTAAGAGCGCCGACTGCTCTTGCAGAGGATCCGGGTTCAATTCCTAGCACCCACATGGTGGCTTAGAACTCTGAGATTGCAATTCTTTTTTGTTTGTTTGTTGCTTTGTTTTTTGTTTTGTTTTTGAGGCAGGGTTTCCTGTAGCCCCAGCTAGTCTGGAACTCCCTATGTAAACCAGGTTGGCTTGAACTCACAGAGATCCCCCCCAACTGAGATTACGAAGAAGCATCTGAAGGAGGCAAGCAAAGCAAGCCTTCAACACAGTGAAGAGGCATTTAGGACTCACATTGGAATTGGAATACAGGCAAGGAGAAGCCCATATGCCAGGATCACGAAGAAGAGACTACACTGGAAAGGGGCAGGATAATCCCACGCCAAGCTTTACCAACCCTATGGAAGACTCCTGCAGTGGGATCCCTCCGGGGATGCCCCAGGACACAGACATCAGAAACACAATTGGAAACATACTTAAAGAACTACAAGATCATAAAGAACAAATTAAAGAACTAAGAAAAGAGAATGAGGAACTCAAGAAGGACCGAGAGAGAGAGAGAGAATGACAAGTTCCGGAAGGAAGTAGAAACACTGAAAAGGTCCCATGCTGAAAAAGAAAAAGAAACCAACCAGCGAACAAAAGAACTCACAGAGATCACCATCCTCTCTCTCCTGAGTGCTGGGATTATAGGCATATGCCACCATGCCTGCCTGTGAAATTGCATTTTTTTCAGTTATGGATGAACTTCACAAAGTTTAGAACATTCCACGGGTTATGTATAGATAAATGATGTAACTTACGTAACTCATTTAGAATGGTACCTGGTTAGAGACTCACTTTTCAATAGGCATCTAAAATGTAATTGAAAGCTAGAGAGATGGCTCAGAGGACCCTGGTTTGGTTCCCAGCATTCACATGGTAGGTAACAACCACCTATAACTCCAGTTTCTGCAGACCCAGTACCCTCTCTGGCCTCCTTGGGCACTTGCACACATGTAGTGCACATGAACTCCCATAAGCTTGTATATACATACACATAAATAAAAAATAAGCCTTTTAAAAAATATTAAAATTTGTTTTATTTGTATGTTATGTGTATGAGTATTTTGCTTTCATGTATGTAAGTACACCACATACCTCCATGTGGGTGCTAGGAATCAAACCTGGGTCCTCTGAAAGAGTAGCCAGTACTCTTAGCCACTGAGCTGTCTCTTCAGGCCCCAAGAATTTTAATTACAACTTTTCTGTTATCTTCTGCTCTTGAATTTATCTTTTCCTTCACTTTGCATTGATTTGCTCTTGATGTTTTCCTGCTGTTGTGTAAAAAGATTTGTTTAACCATGGTCTTTTTTTCTGGATGAACCCCAGATAGGCTGTGTTGGTGGCAGCAGAGCTCTGGTTCATGGAAGAGGAGGAGACTCAAGTTTTAGGCATGCACATCCATATTAAAGGTCATGCTCTGCCCTGCCCTCCCCCCTTTCTAGAAAAGGGTCAGGTAGGGGAGTAGGACAGTGCTGGCTGGTAGAGCTATTACAATTCTTTCACTAGTCCCTGACCTCAGCTCTGCCTCTTACTGACACCCTCCCCCACCAATCCCAGAACTTAATTCAGTATTTGAACAGTAGATTTTTGTTTTAAGGAATGGTGCTGTCATGTTGGAAGAAGTCAACTATAGGGCTTAATTAATAGTTTTTAGATCTAAACTGTCCAACTTTTAACACTTTCTGTGTGACTTCAGGCAGTAACCTGAAGTTACCGTAACCCTTCTGTCTGTCTCATCATCTGTAAAATAAGGAAAATGCTAGTGTGTTCTCATAGAGATTATGAGAAACAATTAGTGAAATATAGCATTTAGAGGAAATACCTGGTACACACTAAATGTGTGCTATTTGCTGTTAATTCTATAAACTGGAGGCACTTTGATGAGGATTGGGCTTTGGTTATGGTTCAGGGGTAGGGCACCTGCCAGCATTAATTAGATTCTGTGTTTAATCCTCAGTACCACAAAAGAAAAAGAAAACAGAAAAATAAAAGACAGAAAAAGAATACTTTGGTAGTAATGTATACTGGAAATTGTAGTTTTCAGTGTTACCTAGTTCAGGATACAAAAACAAAACAAAGCCAGGCGTGGTGGCGCACGCCTTTAATCCTAGCACTTGGGAGGCAGAGGCAGGCGGATCTTTGTGAGTTCAAGGCCAGCCTGGTCTATAGAGTGTGTTCCAAGACAGCTGGGGCTACAAGGGAGACCCTGTCTCAAAAAGACCAAACAAAACAAAACAAAAAATAAATAAAACAAAACAAAACCCACCAAGATGACACCATAGAAGAGAGTAGTCTGTTTAAAATAGTAGCAAAATCTGTGAAATTCCCTTCCAGGAATATTTGACTGGATCTCAGTAGCAGCTACCCTCTGAAGTACAGAGTAGGTGCTTGTTTTTTGTTTTGCTTTGTTTTTCTGTATGTGAGTGTGTTGCCTGCATGTGTGTAAGTGCACCTGTGTTGTGCAATCCCCAAGGAGGATAGAAGAGGGTGTTAGAGTGCCTGGAACTGGAGTTGAGGAGGGTTGTTTGCCACCTTGTGGGTGTTGTGAACTGAACTCAGGTTCTCTACAGAGAGTGCTCTTATCTGCTGAGCCATCTCTTCAGCCTGCAGGTGCTTTTCAGGTAATAGAAAACTATGCAATGGTTAGAAGATTTAGTTATTAATATCTCTATGTACTGAAATGGATTTGTGCATATTTTGCCCATATTGTATAAAAAATGGTAGAGGGGCTAGAGAGATGACTCAGTGGTTAAGGGCATTAGCTGCTCTTGGAGAGGACTTCAGTTTGATTCCCAGCACCCACATGGTTGCTAACCATGGTCCATAACTCCAGTTCACACCATGGGTGCACTTATACACATGCAGGCAACACACTCATACACATAAGATAAAAATCATAAAATATGCCTTAACATGAGGGACTCTGGATAGGCCGACTACACCTCAGTGGATGAACTTGCACTGAGAAATGTCCAGGGACACTAATGACACAAATGACAAGAGTATATGAATCCCCGTGGGGCCTGTGGGAGTGGCCAGTGGGGAAAGGGGTAAAGGTGATTAAGATTGATTGAGCTGTTCTATATGAAATACATAAAAATTCAATAAATACTTTTAAAAAGAAAATAATAAAATATTTTTAAATGGTAGGGCTAACTATAAAATACCCTGTTTTATTTATTTGGTGTGTGTGTGCGTGCACACTCTTGGACACAGTGTATATGCAGAAGCCAGAGGTTGAATTTGGATATCCTCTTTCACGCTACATCTTACTTTTTGTGAGAGGAGGTCTCTTTTTTTGGGGGGGGGAAGGAAAGGGTTTATTTGGATCACAGTTCAGCACTTAGGGAGCCCAAGGTAGGAACTCAGGATAGGAACCTAGAGGCAGGAGCCGATGCACAGGCCATGGAGGAACATTGTTTACTGACTGCCTGGCTCCCAGATAGGGTCTCTTATTGAACTTGGAGCTTGCCATTTTGACTAGAATGGCCAGCAAGCCCCAGGGATCTGCCTGCCTCTGCCTCCAGCACTGAGGTTACAGACACACACTACCATGCCCCACTCACTCTAACCATGCGCCCATTTTTAAGGGGTGATGCCTGGTGGGTGATCTGAGCTCACAGATCTTGTGTCTATTGCACATTAAATCACATGGCTTCCTGAATCATCTCCATGTCGCCATTTTTTAAATACTTTTATTGATGAATTGTGTATTTCATTCTTTATCTTTCAGTCAGTTTAGACACATTCCCGCTCCCTCCTCCCTGGCCTCAACCCTACCGCCCCTCTTCATAGCCTTCCTGCCATACATGTCCCTTGGCATTTTTCTCCTCAGACGTCTTTCCAAAGTTTTTTCACTGCAGAGGTTGTCAGTTTTAGGCAAGAATTTAACTGTATCATTCAGCTCTTTAACTGCAAGTCTTTTTTTTTTTGTTTAATTTTAATTTATATTCTGTATGATGTTATCAAATGTACTGTCCTTCCAGCATGTAGGGCCTGTGCACCCGTGTCGTGCAAGCCGCTGAGTTCAGAAGAGGGTGTCGGATTCCCTGGAACTGGAGTTATCTCCTGGAATTGGAGTTGCAGTACGGTGCTCGGCTGCCATGTGGGTGCTGGGGAATCGAACCCGGGCTCCTCTGTAAGAGCAGTTGACGCTCTTAACCGCTAGGCCATCTCGCGAGCCCCAAGCTGGGTGTTATGTTGTTTTTCCCTCCCCTTTGTATTTCTCCAATATATTCCCATATAATCATCACATATGGGGGTTGGGAGAGATGGCCAGCGTTAAGAGCGCCAACCGCTTACAGAGGACCCAGGTTATCGGATCCCCATCACCCACATTAGCTCCTGAAAACCGTCTGAAGCTCAATCCAGTAGAACCCATTTTTTTCCAGGGAAGTCCGACACCCAGTCTTCTGACCTCCGCGGCATTTTTTTTGTTTGCACGACACGGGTGCCCAAGCGTGCATGCACACAGTACAGTACATTAATACACAATCAGAAATAAATAAAATATTTTTAAAAAATATCACATATGCATCAAAATTATCACCTCTGAGAATTAACTATTTAATTCTAAATAATGTTTTTTTTTTTTTTTTTTTTTTTTTTTTTATTTTATTTTATTGTAAAATATGAATACATACCTTCCACCACATATTACAGTATTACAAGGTCCTAAAAATAAGTGGTAGTTGGTCTAGGGTCCATTAAGAGATTCACATTATAGCAATGCAGTTGCTTTTCGATAAAAAGAGTTACATAATGCGTTCAGCTTGTGCCTTTCCAACTGGGGATTGGGGTGTTAGCAACCCACAAAGTGGAGGGAAACCATTTGCCAATTGTTTTTCTGGACTCTGTGTTTCACTATTACGTGCATAATGGCTTCTAGTTTCATCATCCATTGACCTTCAAAGTTCATTGATGGTCCATTTGCTTATACTGCTGAATAAACTCCATTGGTGTAGATGAACACAATTTTTGTCATCTCGCACTTGTTGAAGAGTTTTGGTTTGTTCCAGCCTCTCGTATTGTGAGAGAGAGCTCAATAAACGTGGCAGTTGCATGTATCCCCCATGTGTGGGAGGATGAGTCTGTGGGTATATACCCAGGGTAAGTAAAATGGCGGGGTAAGGCGGTAATAAGGGTCATTTTGAAGCTCTGTTAAAGATCTTCACACTTGCTTATCCATAATGGGGTTGGTACAAGTTGTACATTCCCACCAGCAATGGATTGTTCGGGAAGTGCGCGGCTTTCCGTCGGCGGGGGGTGAGAAGAAGCAAATGAATGGGGAGTAGACAGTGTGTGAGGATGCCGAGGTAGATGGGGTGAGAAAGGAGAGGACGACAGGGTATCGAGTGAAACCCACGTGAAGGTTCAGGTTAAGGGCAAGCAACTGTGGTACCGAACCGAGAAGGGTGGCCACAAAGACGTCTAGGAAGCAGGGGAAGGGGGCGGGGAGAAGAGGTTAAGGGGGATAAGGTGAGGGGGGAGGAAGTGTGTGACTCGTGCGGGGGCCGAAGCCAGTAAGGATAAGGAAGTAAGAGGGGCTGGGTTGGTGATGAGGCGTAGAAGTTTGGATAGTGCATTGTGAGGTCCTGATAGGAGCTGGGAGGTGGGGGTAGTGTTCATCGTCGGAGGTGACGCCCGTGGGGTGTGGAAAAGCGGAAGAGGCGTAAGGGCCGAGGAGAGGGGGGGGTGGGGGGGGGGGAATCGATTGTATCGAAGAGGGGGACGGGGGAGAGAGGTAGTAGTCTCAACTGAGCAGATCTGTTCGGAGGGACGGGGGATTGGGTGGGGGTACAGGGTAGGGTGGAGTTGTAGAGGGGGAGTCAATTTGCAGTGTGGAATAAGGTGGAAGAGGAGTGGAGGGGGGAGGGAGTATGTGTCCTTTAAGATCAGCGAGTTTAATTGCAGAACTGAAATCGGGTAAAACGAGGATGACATGCTCAGAAGTAAGGAGGGAGGCTGAAGGGAGGTAGGCAGAAAGATGGATTCGGGGGGGGGAGGGATGGGGGTAGGGAGAGGGAAAGGACTCGGAGAGGCAGGTGGATCTGATAGAGAGAGTAAGGTGTGAGTGAGGATAAGAAGGAGGACGGCGACAGAGCTAGAAGCGAGAGGCCGATGCGGAGAATGTAGAGAAGTGTAATCAGGGATAGGAATGGTGGCTCGGGGCAGGTGCAGATAGACGGGGATGAAGGCAACGTAGCGGATGTTAACGCTAGGGGGGTGTTATGAGCAGGGAGCGATCACAAGGGACGATGTGCCCAAAATGTGGTGAGGAAGAGAGGGGAAAGGAACTGTGCAATACTAGACACGGAGCGGGAAAGAAAAGTTAGTAAGGACGAAACGCAAATAAGAAGAGCTCATCTGTTTAAATGGCAATGAGAGAAGGTAGGGCGTAGATAGGATGGTTGGGAGGGAGTGAACACGCTTACAGGCGGGAATCTTGAGAGATAACGAGACCAAAATTGGTCGTGGTTGGTTGAATGGTAGTCAGTTTGTGTTTTCGTTTTGTGTTTTTCCTTCTTTGGTTTTGTTTGAGTCGTATTATTATTCTGGATGGTATACTCTGTCAGAGGTATCCCTGGTGCAAGATTTATTTTCTTCCCTCCCACTCTGTGGGTTTCTCTCTCACATTCCTTGGATTGTTTTCTTTCACTGCTAACAGAAGCTTATTTTGGTTTGATGGAGTCCCATTTGTCAACTGTTGACCTATTTCTTATTCCTGCAGGCTAGCTGTTTATTTAGAAAGTCTTCCTATGCCTTGTCTTGTAGGTTGTAGTTTTTTTCTTTTTTTTGCTTTTAGTTTTTTGGTCTTTTCGCGTTTGAGACAGGGGTTTCTCCCCGATAGGACCCCCAGCTGTCCTGGAACTCACTCTGTAGACCAGGTGCCTGTGAACTCACAGAGATCTCTGCCTGCCTCTGCCTCCCAAGTGCTAGGATATAAAGCTGCCCTGCATCACCAGCGCCAGCTGTTTCAGTTTTTTTTTTTTTTTTTTTTTTTTTTTTTTTTTATACAGGAGATGTTATTTCTTTCTTAAAATTAAAAATAAGTTTTAATGGGCGGCGAGAGCATGGCCTAAAGGGTTAAGAGCACCACACGGCTCTTCCAAGAGACCCGGGGTTTCGATTCCCCTACGGCCCCACATGGCGGCCGAAGAAAGTCTGAAACTCCAATTACAGGAGAACTCCAGTTCCACAGGGGAATCGGGACCCTCTTCTGACCTCCTGCGCACTTGCACGCACGGGTGCACAACTGCTTATGCAACAGTACATTCATACACATAGCAGACAATAAATAAAATTTAATAAAAAAATAAAAAAGCAAAAGTAAGGCAGTTTGGTAACACATCCATTGAGCAAAACAGTAATAGGTTCCCCTGCAATGCTTGTGCTTTCCCATGCTACGGGGGCATGTGGGCCAGGTTTACAGTACAGATGATTCTCTCCTGTGGAGCAGGTCTCAAATTCTATCAGAAAGTGGTTGGTTTTTCCCAAATAGACAAGCAACTATTGCACCACTAAGCACATCTGCCTGGGCAGGTCAGTACGCAAAGATAAGACCATTGATGCCTCTTCTCCCTGAGTGGGAGTGGTGCGTGGCACTTCTGCGCATAGCTCCTAATCTTTTTTTTGTGGCCTATTAGATTCAGTATGAAACATTTGGAAAGGTTTTTTTGTGTTCTTTATTTCTATTGCAAGAATGTGTTGAAGTCCTCTGTTTCTGCCTGGTCCTGGTTCTTGAGAACTAGTTTAATTTCCTAACTCTGTAGCCTAAATTCCGTGTTATTTTCTGGTCAGACACTGCTACTTATCTTACATTATCTACTACCCCAAGGGTTTTTTTTTTTTTTTTTATAACTGGTTTCACATTTTGTCAGTTCCAAGCATAGTTTCTTTCTTGCTTTTGCTTCTTTTTTTTTTTTTTTTTTTTTTTTGGTTTATATGAACAGGGTCCCTCTGTAGTCCCAGCTATCCTGGAACTCACTCTGTAGAGACCAGGCTGGCTTGAACTTACAAAGATCCGCCTGCCTCTGAATCCCAAGTGCTAGGAATTAAAGGCGTGCACCACGCACCCAGCTAACTCTCCTCCTGCTTCTTTTTCTTTTCTTTTCGTTCCTTCCTTTTTGCCTTTTTCCTTTCCTTGCCCCTTTCCTCTTTCCTTTCCCCCTTTTCCTTTCCCCTTTCCTTTTCCTTTCCTTTCCTTTCCTTTCCCCCTTTTCCTTGCCTTTCCTTTCCCAGTTTCCTTTCCGTTTCCTTTCCGCCTTTTCCGTTCCTTCTCCCTTTTTTCCCTTTTCCCCTTTTTTCCTTTCTTCCCACTTTTCCTTCCTTTCCTTTCCTTTCCCCTTTTCCCCTTTCCTTTTTTCCTTTCCCATTGTCCTTTTGCTTTTCCCTTTTCCTTCTTTTGTTTCTCTTCTTTCCTTTCCTATCTTCCCTTTCCCCTCCCTTTCCGTTGCCTTCTGCCTTTTCCTGTCCTTTCCTTGGCCTTTCCCCTTTGCCTTTCCTTTCCTTTTCCCCCCCCCTTCTTCCCTGTTTCCTTTTCCTTTCCGTTTTTCCTTTCCTTTCCCCCTTTTCTTCTTCCCTTTCCTTTCCCTTTTCCTCCTTTCCTTTTTTTTTTTTTTTTTTTTTTTTTTTTTTTTTTCCCTTTCCTTTCCTTTCCGTTCCCCTTTCCCCTTTCCCCCCCCTTTTCCTTTCCTTTCCTTTCCCCCCCTTTTCCTTTCCTCCTTTTCTCTTTCCCCTGTTCTTTCCCACCGTCTTTTCTCTCTTTCCCTCCCCCTTTTCCTTTCCCCTTTTTCCTTTCCCTTTTTCCTTTTTTTTTTTTTTTTTTTTTTTTTTTTTCTCTCTCTCCCCCTTTTCCTTCCCTTTCCACTTTTCCCTTTCCTTTCCTCTTTTTTTTTTTTTTACTACAAATGATGTTTTCTTCCTTTTCTTTCTTTTTTCTTTTTCCTTTCCCTATCCCCCCCCTTTTTTTTTTTCCTCCTTTCCCCCCGTTTCTTTTGCCTTTCCTTTCCTGTTCCATGCCGTGCCTTTCCCCTGTCCGCCTTTATCTCTTTCCGTTACCCATGTGTTCCGTTCCCATTATTTCCTTTCCTTTCCCTTTTCCGTTCCTTTCCTTTCCTTTACTCTTTCTTTCCTTTCTTCGCCCTTTTTCCTTTCCTCTCTTCCCCTTTTTTTTTTTTTTTTTTTTTTTTTTTTTTTTTTCCTTTTCCCCCCCCTCTCCCCCCACAACCCCCCCCCCCTTTCCTTTCCCCTCCCCTTCTCCTTATCCGCCTTTTTTTCCTTCTTCCTTTCCTTTTCCTTTCCTTCCTTGTCCTTTTTTTTTTTTTTTTTTTTAAGACATGGGCTCTCCTTTTTGAGACCCAGCTGGCTTGGACTCACAGAGATCTGGCCTGCCGCCATCTCCCAGGGGCTAGGATTATAGGCATGTGCCCATCACGCCCAGCTTAAAGACGGTTCTCTAGCCACCAAGTGGGTACTGGGAATGGTACACAATCCAGGTCCTCTGCAAGAGCAGTTGCAAGAGCAGTTGGCCCTCTTAATCACTGAGCCATCTCTCCAGCTCCAGTTCTTTCTCTTTCATGTTTAATGACATTCCTATGTTGTGTATGAGCAACTTTTGGATAGCATTTTATTGTACTTCTAGTGACACTCCTATGTTGTGTATGAGCACCTTATTCTGGTTATTTGCTGAATAGCATCCTATTGTACTTTGGCACACTTTCTCTTTTCATAAATTCATAGACTTTTCATTGTTTGGCTCTTATGAAAAACTCTGCTATAAATACTTAGGTACAGTTTTTTTTTTTTTTAATAATACTCCATCTTATAAAGTTTTTATTAAAAACGTGGAAAAATGTTTTAGGTTACCTTGAGCATATATAATCAAAGGAGTAAAGTTGGCTATCAGAAGGTGTTTTTCTGTGTTTAACTTTCTTAGGAGCCACCAAATTCGTCCCTTCGCTCCCTCCCTTACCCTCCCTCCCTCCCTCACTTCCCCCCTTCCTTTCCTTCCTTCTTCTGAGACAGGGGCTTCCTGCAGCCCCAGCTGGCCTGGGGCTCCCTCTGTAGACCAGGATGGCCGTGAACTCACAAGGATCCACTGCCTCTGCCCTCCTGACCGGCTAGGATTAAAAGTGTGCACCACCACACCGCAGCTCAAGTATAATCTTCTTTAAAAAAGAATGTCTGAAATTGTATTTTACAGGATAATTTCAGTCTGGCATATATGAAGATTCATGTTACAGATCACTATTAAGTATAACACGAAAAAGACACCCCCAAGAAAGGGACAATGAGACTTAGGTCTGCTAGGGAAACCCGGCTTTACTTCCATGTGGGAATGCCAGTGTGAGCTGCCTGCATACACGTGGTGGGACCAGACAAAGCCATGGCATGGGGCAAAGAAGGTGGGGAGGGCAGAAGAAGAGAGAGCAGGGGAGGAAGACAGAGAGGAGAGGAACACAGAGAGGAGTCAGGGCGGCTGGTGGTCCACCCTTTATACACCATGGGGGCGGGGCCTCAGATACAGTGGGAAGGATCAGAGGAATTCGGCAGCTTCTAGAGGAAGTTGGTACCTGTGCGCCCGTAGGATTCCACATGTGAAGCCTGGCCCCTAACATTCCACTAGCTTTTCAACCTCATATTTTATACTATTATAATTAAACTGCTAAATTACTCTGTATCATGGAAAGTAAGCATTTCTTTGTTAAAAATTTATTTTCTTAAAAAAAGACAACTTTATTTTGTTTTCCTATATTTATAAGTGGATAATAGAATTTAATCAATAAAAATTAATTTTATAGTGGTGTTTTTCTAAAATGTGCTTTGTTATCATCCATTGACCCACTTAGAGAAATTAGCATCATACCCATTAGGTTATTACTTCTTGGATGGGATTTAATGAGAGTAATACCCATTTCAAAGAGAAGAAGGTAATTTATGAGAGGTTGTATTCTTTCCATTTTTATTTGTATTTCCTTTTTGCGGTCGTTTTGTATCCCATGCATCTTTAATTTAAAGGTGATTAATAACTGCTTTTGGGTTTTTTACTTGATTATGCATTTTATATACAAGATGGCTTCATATTTTGGGTCTGTACTGACTCACATATATGGTCATATTATTTAAGTGTAAACTTGAAGGAATGGTTTCTAATCAGAAGTTTCTGATAAATCTGTTGTGGATATAACATTTCATTTCTTGTTCATTAGATGTTACCTTAGATGTTGTGTTTGTTCTCAGTCATTGAAGCCAGAGAATTTTGATAAACTTCTGAAAAGCAGTTTCAGACTCCCAGTTCTGACTGTCACAATGGTGAACTCANCCACTGAGCTGTCTCTTCAGGCCCCAAGAATTTTAATTACAACTTTTCTGTTATCTTCTGCTCTTGAATTTATCTTTTCCTTCACTTTGCATTGATTTGCTCTTGATGTTTTCCTGCTGTTGTGTAAAAAGATTTGTTTAACCATGGTCTTTTTTTCTGGATGAACCCCAGATAGGCTGTGTTGGTGGCAGCAGAGCTCTGGTTCATGGAAGAGGAGGAGACTCAAGTTTTAGGCATGCACATCCATATTAAAGGTCATGCTCTGCCCTGCCCTCCCCCCTTTCTAGAAAAGGGTCAGGTAGGGGAGTAGGACAGTGCTGGCTGGTAGAGCTATTACAATTCTTTCACTAGTCCCTGACCTCAGCTCTGCCTCTTACTGACACCCTCCCCCACCAATCCCAGAACTTAATTCAGTATTTGAACAGTAGATTTTTGTTTTAAGGAATGGTGCTGTCATGTTGGAAGAAGTCAACTATAGGGCTTAATTGTTTTTAGATCTAAACTGTCCAACTTTTAACACTTTCTGTGTGACTTCAGGCAGTAACCTGAAGTTACCGTAACCCTTCTGTCTGTCTCATCATCTGTAAAATAAGGAAAATGCTAGTGTGTTCTCATAGAGATTATGAGAAACAATTAGTGAAATACAGCATTTAGAGGAAATACCTGGTACACACTAAATGTGTGCTATTTGCTGTTAATTCTATAAACTGGAGGCACTTTGATGAGGATTGGGCTTTGGATATGGTTCAGGGGTAGAGCACCTGCCAGCATTAATTAGATTCTGTGTTTAATCCACAGTACCACAAAAGAAAAAGAAAACAGAAAAATAAAAGACAGAAAAAGAATACTTTGGTAGTAATGTATACTGGAAATTGTAGTTTTCAGTGTTACCTAGTTCAGGATACAAAAACAAAACAAAGCCAGGCGTGGTGGCACACGCCTTTAATCCTAGCACTTGGAAGGCAGAGGCAGGCGGATCTTTGTGAGTTCAAGGCCAGCCTGGTCTATAGAGTGTGTTCCAGGACAGCTGGGGCTACAAGGGAGACCCTGTCTCAAAAAGACCAAACAAAACAAAACAAAAAATAAATAAAACAAAACAAAACCCACCAAGATGACACCATAGAAGAGAGTAGTCTGTTTAAAATAGTAGCAAAATCTGTGAAATTCCCTTCCAGGAATATTTGACTGGATCTCAGTAGCAGCTACCCTCTGAAGTACAGAGTAGGTGCTTGTTTTTTGTTTTGCTTTGTTTTTCTGTATGTGAGTGTGTTGCCTGCATGTGTGTAAGTGCACCTGTGTTGTGCAATCCCCAAGGAGGACAGAAGAGGGTGTTAGAGTGCCTGGAACTGGAGTTAAGGAGGGTTGTTGGCCACCTTGTGGGTGTTGTGAACTGAACTCAGGTTCTCTACAGAGAGTGCTTTTATGTGCTGAGCCATCTCTTCAGCCTGCAGGTGCTTTTCAGGTAATAGAAAACTATGCAATGGTTAGAAGATTTAGTTATTAGTATCTGTATGTACTGAAATGGATTTGTGCATATTTTGCCCATATTGTATAAAAAATGGTAGAGGGGCTAGAGAGATGACTCAGTGGTTAAGGGCATTAGCTGCTCTTGGAGAGGACTTCAGTTTGATTCCCAGCACCCACATGGTTGCTAACCATGGTCCATAACTCCAGTTCACACCATGGGTGCACTTATACACATGCAGGCAACACACTCATACACATAAGATAAAAATCATAAAATAGGCCTTAACATGAGGGACTCTGGATAGGCCGACTACACCTCAGTGGATGAACTTGCACTGAGAAATGTCCAGGGACACTAATGACACAAATGACAAGAGTATATGAATCCCCTTGGGGCCTGTGGGAGTGGCCAGTGGGGAAAGGGGTAAAGGTGATTAAGATTGATTGAGCTGTTCTATATGAAATACATAAAAATTCAATAAATATTTTTTAAAAGAAAATAATAAAATATTTTTAAATGGTAGGGCTAACTATAAAATACCCTGTTTTATTTATTTGGTGTGTGTGTGCGTGCACACTCTTGGACACAGTGTATATGCAGAAGCCAGAGGTTGAATTTGGATATCCTCTTTCACGCTACATCTTACTTTTTGTGAGAGGAGGTCTCTTTTTTTTTGGGGGGGGGGGAAG
>VZQC01013205.1:0-34746 GCA_009823505.1 Rhizomys pruinosus | reverse complement strand
GGGCTGGAGAGATGGCCTAGCGGTTAAGAGTGCCGACCGCTCTTACAGAGGACCCGGGTTCGATCCCCAGCATCCACATGGCGGCCGAGAACCGTCTGAGACTCCAATTCCAGGAGAACTCCAGTTCCAAGGGAATCCGACACCCTCTTCTGACCTCCGCGGCATTGCGCGACACGGGTGCACAGACCTGCATGCAGACAGTACATTCATACACATACAGAAATAAATAAAATTTAAAAAAAAATTAAAAAAAAAATCTGTGGCTCTGGTTGATCAATAGAAATATATCAAAAATGGTAAATCAATCGTGTATTACTGTGTTGAGTAGTTTTCTCTTGAGTGTATGACAAAACAATATTTCTAGAGAAAAATAAAGCATAACACAAGAGGAGAACAAAGACTACAATTAGGACAGAAATAATTCAACTCTTGGTAGTTATAGTATTTCTAATTCACTTTAGATTGAGAACCAAGGGTGTGGCTCAAGCGATCATTTGCCTGGTGTAGGCAGGGCCCTGGGTTTCATCCTTAGCACTAAAGAGAGAAACATCTCTCCATCTCCACCGTCTCTTTTTGGGACAGGGTCTGTGTATAGTCCTGGATGTTTGGAACTCACTATGTAGACTAGGTTGGCTTAGAACACAAAGATCCATTCACCTGCCTCTGCCTCCTCGGTACTAGAATTAAAAAGGCACATGCCACCATATCCTGCCTGAGAAAAACAAATTTAATTCAAAAGATTGTGTGTGTGTGTGTGTGTGTGTGTGTGTTTAGTTACCCTTTAAACCATCTGTCTTTTCAAACTTCATCTATGCAAGGACTAATTTCTGCCTTTAGAAATTATTTACTGTTAAATTTAAAAGTATATTTTGGAGGAATTGGGTATTTAAAACACTGGATGAACATGTATAGGTTGATGAAAATGTAAGCTATTCTGTGCTGTCTACTCATAGAGAGAGGTACCAGTGTCAGTCTAGCTGCATTACTGAATCTGTGGGAAATGTAAATGTGGCGTCTGTAATGAATCTGTGTGTCTTCAGCCACTGCCTCAAGTCAAGTAAAGTAAGAGTGAGAAAGGAAGGCTCCTTTTGGAAACTGTGTATGTGTTGTTGTATATCAAAGTCTGATGGCAGCAGCTCACTGTGTATTTTATGTTTTATACCAGCAATAGATATTTCAGACACATCAGAAGGTATTCTTGATTCAGTGTCTCACAATGTAATAAAAAGGGGGGGGGGAGGTTCTCCAGTCTCTAATAAGCAATATTTCAGTGAGCGTTGTCGGATTCTGTAGAAAAAAACACAAGATGATTTATTACATTAATTACCATCATGTGGGCTTCATGCTGTTAAGCCTACAAATGTTTCCACATTCTAAAGTTGATTTAAGAATATATTTCAGCCAAGAAGAGAGTGCACTTTATTGTGATTAAATCTGGTACAATATTTTTTTCATTCTCCTCTTTTGCTTTGCTGCAGAATGCTGAACTTCTTTTCCATAACTAGGGATTAACTTTGAGATTTAAGCTTTTTCCAGTTTCTTTTCACACCTGTTACAGGATCTCCCTTTTTCCTTTTAGTGTCTTATTTTCTTAATCTAAAAGCCAGTATATTTAGAAGAAAGAATTCCATGGTTGTTTCTTCAATTCTGCCCTGAATTCATGTAGTCCTCATGCCTTCTCTCATAGTGACATCATAATCTTATGAGTACACTGGAGTCTCAGTCTTACAGGGTGGAAATCTGTGTCTTTCTCCAGAAAGCTGTTTGAGATATAAATATGAAATTGAGTTCACAAATATCCATGACAAAATATTTGTGAGTGTTTTTTTAATATTTATTTATTTATTTATTTATTTATTTATTTATTTATTTTTATGTGTATGAATGTACTGTCTGCATTTAGATTTGTGCACCCGTGTTGTGCAGTGCTGTGGAGGTCAGAAGAGGGCATCAGATTCCCCTGGAACTGGAGTTAAAGACCGTTCTCAGCCACCATGTGGGTGCTGGGGGTGGAACCCAGGTCCTCTGCAAGAGCAGTCGGAGCTTTTAACCACTAGGCCATCTCTCCAGCCCTTGTGAGTGGTTTTTAAAGATTTGGAAAACAAAACAAAACAAAGCAGCAAATGTTTGCTACGAATTAGTGTCCCTTGGGGAACTCAGTTGAGACAGAAAAGACTGGTGTTTTTTGTTGTGGTGGTGACAGTCAAACCCAGGGCCCAGTGCATGCTTGGCAAGTGCTCCGTCACTGAACTAGATCCCAGGCTGAGATAGAGAAATGTAGATTTTAGTCCATTAGAACATATTTCCTAAGCAGTGATATCTTTAAGTGGTTGAACTTGATAAATTGTGTGGCTGGTATTGAGGTATATTTTCCTTTCTTGCTCAACTCTCATACAACTCTTATGCAGTACAATTATAACCATTTTACAATTGAAGAAACTAAGGCTTGGATTAAAATATATACATGGGGGCTGGAGAGATAGCCTAGCGGTTAAGAGTACCGACGCTCTTGCAGAGGACCCGGGTTCGATCCCCAGCACCCACATGGCGGCTAAGAACCGTCTGTAACTCCAATTCCAGGAGAACTCCAGTTCCAGGGGAATCCGAGACCCTCTTCTGACCTCCGCGGCATTGCACGACATGGGTGCACAGACCTGCATGCAGACAATACATTCATACACATGCAAAAATAAATAATAATAAAAAAAAAAATTTAAAAAAAAAAAAATAAAATAAAATAAAATATATACATGGATTATTGTAGCTCTCTGTAAGTGGCGTTACTAGGATTTGAAATCAGCATTTTATTGGCAAACAACTATTACCATTGTCCACACACCTAAATCAGATGAATAGAGTCAAATAAATAAGATTTTAAAAATGTTTTTGCAGGTAGGGTAAGCAGGTTTTTTTTTTCGGTCTTTTTGAGACAGGGTCTCCCTGTAGCCCCAGCTGTCCTGGAACTCACTCTGTAGACCTGGCTGGCCTTGAACTCACAAAGATCCGCCTGCCTCTGCCTCCCAAGTGCTAGGATTAAAGGCGTGTGCCACCACGCCCAGCGGGTAAGCAGTTTTTAACTTAAGAACAATTCCAGGGGCTGGAGGTGGGCTCAGCAGTTAAAAGCACATACTGCTCTTGTAGAGGACCAGAATTTGATTTCCAGCAGCCCCGTCAGGTGGCTCATAGCTGCCTGTAACTCCAGCTCCAGGACATCCCATGCCTAATCTGGCCTCTGTGAGCACTCCACTCACAGGCATAAGTATATACTAGGACACACATATATACACATAATTTTAAAAATACTATTCCAGAGAAGTTAAAAAAGATCTAAGTAGAAACAAACAAATCAAAAGGGGCTGGAGAGATGACTCAGCAGTTAAGAACACTGACTGCTCTTGCAGAAAATCTGAGTTTGGTTCTTCACATTCAAATGGTGGCTAACAACTGCCAGTAACTCCAGTTCTAGAGGATCCAATGTTCTCTTCTGGTCTTCATGGGCATTGCATACATGGGTGTGCTTACATACATGCAGGCAAAACACACATGTAAAATCCAAATAAATAAATAGACCTAAATACTTTAGAGGCTGAGGCAGGAGGATTGCCATGAGCTGGAAGCCAACCTTGGCTACAGAGTAAGATAGTGTCTCAAAAATAACAAACACCCCTCCTCCATATTTACCAGCTGTTTTGGGAAAATAAAAATCTTAGACCAGAACCCTGGTGTCACAGCAGCATGACAGGTACTATACCTAGTACCAGTTTTGGGCCTGAGTTTCCTGAGAGGAAGAGTCCTTGCTCAGTGCTGTTTCTCAAGCCAGGGGCTGGTGGACCATACCTGTGTAGGAACCATTGGCGGGGAGGGGGGAGCTTCTAACTGGTGCAGGCTCCTGGAGCCTTTTAGCGGTAAGTGAATTATATGCTGTCAGATCTTTGAGGGCTGTGCTTGGTTTTCTCTGCACATGTGATGTCTTACCCCCACCTCTCAATGCACAGCTTCTTGGCCTTATCTACTTCTATGCAGTAATAACTGCTGTCACAGAAAGGAAAGAGAAAAGGGTCTTTTCCTTATACTTCAGATCCCTTGTATGGATCTAATAAGCACTGTGTTTTGTGCTCTATGTCTGTTTCCTAAATTTTTATTATGGAGGAAATTCTCCAGAGACTGGAGTCATATAACATATATACAGCAGAAACAATCAGGTGACTCATACCTATATGAGTGATTTCTGCTTCAGTGAAAATTACCATCAAAAATTGTATTCGACTAACTAGCACTATTATTCTGAGTTTTAGTGTTCCTAAAACATGTATGTGTGACAAATGTGTTTTACTATGATTGGAAAAGATTAGCCAAGCAAAAAAATAATTTGCTGGTCAGATAACTCTAATAGCATAGAACCCTGGCTTCAATTAGTGATGTTAACTGTCCTAGAAAACAATCTAGGTTTAAAGTTCTAGGGAAAGGCATAAAAACGGGCAAGAAGTTGGCATAAAGGAGGAAGAGGCCACTGACCTTCTAATGCATTTTATTGCAATTACAAAACTATCACAATTTATTTTCTTATTATTTATTTATTTATTTATTTATTTATTTATTTATTTATTTATTTTTGAGACAGGGTCTCCCTTTAGTCCCAGCTGGCCTGGAGCTCGCTACGTAGACCAGGCTGGCCTTGAACTCACAGAGATCCTCCTACCTCTGCCCCCCAAGTGCTGGGATTAAAGGCGTGTGCCACCATACCTGGTTTATTTTCTACTTTTAAGGGAAATATAGCTCACTATTGTGGAGATTAAGAGCTGTTGCTGTTATCAAAAATGAAGCATAAATATGGTGAAGTTTTTATAACCACTGACAAATAAAATTGAGGTTGCCTATTTCCTAAGATCATCAGAGATCATATTTCTCCAACATACAAAGTCACAAGAAAATTGATGTCTCTCAACTGAATATATCTGTGAAGAAGTAAGTACCTCATAGACAACACTGCAGATATTGGTATGTTATACTAATAAAACACAAATTGTAAGAAGTACAGACACTTAAACAAACATTAACTACCATGACAAGACACAAATGTTTAGACGGTATTTTATTTTATTTTTTTATTATTTGTTTATTTATTTATTTATTTATTTTTTGGTCTTTTCGAGACAGGGTCTCCCTGTAGCCCCAGCTGTCCTGGAACTCACTCTGTAGACCAGGCTGGCCTTGAACTCACAAAAATCCGCCTGCCTCTGCCTCCCAAGTGCTAGGATTAAAGGCATGCGTCACCATGCCCGGTGGCAATAGCTTTCTGTTGTGGCCTATAACATCTTTTAGCTACTAGGGGGTACAGGCTTGTAGTGTCAATCATGTGCTATCTCCCCCTCCCCTCCAAGGAGTGGGCCATGCATTCAATTAGAATTTGGGGGTTGTCACTTGTGCCCCTTTCCCAAAGCCTAGGGAACAACTTGCAGAAGAGGAGGCGTGGTAGAATGTAAGGGCTGCGGAGAGATTGGGGAGAATCATGAGACTACAGCAATATAGACTGGACTACTATTTGATCAACATGCTTGTGCATACAAGCTTCTCCAACTGGACTATGGGAACCTTGGGTCATTCAAAATTTGGACATAGATACTTGCAAATTGGTTTTACATGAATGTTACTTACATTCATTGCTTAAGCTTAATAATTTGGCTCACTCCAAAAAAATGCACCAATTACCTAATTGTACGGCAAATTGAGTAACGTCAATGTTATCTGAAAACAACTGTGCTATTATATTGTAGAATCCCTTAAAAAAAATAAACAAAAGAGGAAAAAAAAAGAGAAAAAAATCCCTTAAAAAAAATAAACAAAAGAGGAAAAAAAAAAAAGAGAAAAAAAGAAGTGAAAAAAAAAACAATTTGGGGGTGTACCAATATTAAGCTGACACCAACTGCAGCCTTTATAGGCAAGTGAGGTGTAGCTTATGAGTCTTGTTTGACTCTCCGGAGACCATTTCCTTCCATTGATGTTCTCTGGCACCATGAAGATCAACTGTCCATTGCAGGGTGAGGTCTCAACATAATTTGTTTTTCTTATTCTAACACTGTCATCTGTGACAGTAAGGTCTTACCATCCTTTTTTGCATGTACTCCCACATCACAGGCAAATAGCCTTTGTTTTGGGAGCCTTTTAGAGCCCCTAGCAAACAGCTTCTTGTTAAAGTAGCCCATAACTGGTACTAAAAGCTTTTATTGGGCTGGAGAGATGGCCTAGCAGTTAAGAGCACCGACTGCTCTTGCAGAGGACCCGGGTTCGATCCCCAGCACCCACATGGCAGGTGAGAACCGCCTGTAACTCCAATTCCTGGAGAACTCCAGTTCCAGGGGAATCCGACGACCTTTTCTGACCTCCGTGGCGTTGCACGACACGGGTGCACAGACCTACATGCAGACAATACATTCATGCACATAAATAAATAAAATTTAAAAAAGCTTTTATTTACCCCTATGTCTCACCTGACCATAAAGCAAAAATTTAGAGGTAGGGCATTCATCCAAAGGGACAGGCACAAATGTCCATGTTACCATACTTTCTGGATGTTTAGACAAATCAGCTCTCCTACTAGTTCCAAAACCCTCCTTTACTATGTTTTATCTAACCATTACGCTTTTAAAGATTTTATGATTATATTTGGCTTTTGTACTTTAATTTTACTCTTTATTTTTGTTTTGGGAGATAAAAAAATATCCCTCCAACAGCTCTCATGCCTGTTAGTCAGTTAAAAGAAGCTGCCATGCGGGTCCCATAAGGAGTCATTGCTGTGATAATTGACTCTTAACCCAGAGAGACGGTAGCAGGAACAGCTAGTTAGCTGGGCAACTTCTGTGCCTGTGACTTAAATAGCCTGAGGTCCCTTCATGTGTCACCCGTGTGTCGGTTCCCTGCGAAGTGGCCTTTTCTTGGACTTCTCCCATTTTTCTTTGATGTTCAGATGGGCCAGTCTCTGCCAGTGGCTCCTGGTCCATCTTTTATAGTCCAAGGATGGACACTTCTTGCAGGGACTCAGATTGGTCGTGACTCTGTCTGTGGGAATACACAAGCAAACCTTTTCCCCACATTAGTAGGGGATCTGGACCCTTCCACTGCCCAGGTGTTCTATCGTACAAAAGTACCAATGGCGTCTCATTATGCTGTGTTAGAGGGCTCCAATGCAGTTTGTTGTTTTTGTTGTCTTGGTTTGGGTATGTTTTGTATGAGATGGTTTCACTGTATAACCTAAGCTGGCCTCAAACTTACACTCTTAGCCTCAGCTTCCAAGTGCTGGGATTATAGGCTTGTACCACCATGCCCAGCATGCAATTTGTGGGGTTTTTGTTTTTTTTTTAACTTATTTCTGTATGTGTATGAATGTACTGCCTGCATGTCGGTTTGTGCACCCATGTCATGCAATGCTGCGGAGGTCAGAAGAGGGTGTCAGATTCCCCTGGAACTGGAGTTCTCCTGGAATTTGGGTTTCAGACAGTTCTCAGCCACCGTGTGGGTGCTGGGGATCAAACCTGGGTCCTCTGTAAAAGCGGTCAGCGCTCTTAACCGCTAGGCCATCTCTCCAGCCTCCTAGCATGCAATTTGTTGTGATGGTTGTGAGGTCATAATCTTTTGGTGGGAGTCCTTGGGGAAGCCTTCCAGGGCCTCTTCAGTCATTTCATGCCATCATCGTAGATACCAACTAGACCTTTACTGACTATTATGACCTAATGAATGATCAAGTGAGCATTTGAAATCTGTGAGCTGCAAATTTAAAGTTGTATCCCTCAGCTTATTCTTTTTTTTTTTTTTAATTTTTTATTTCTGTATGTGTATGAATGTACTGTCTGCATGCAGGTCTGTGCACCTGTGTCGTGCAGTGCCGCGGAGGTCAGAAGAGGGTCTCGGATTCCCCTGGAACTGGAGTTCTCCTGGAATTGGAGTTTCAGACGGTTCTCAGCCGCCATGTGGGTGCTGGGGATCGAACCCAGGTCCTCTGTAAGAGCGGTCGGCGCTCTTAACTGCTAGGCCATCTCTCCAGCCTCCCTCAGCTGATTCTTAATGTCTTCTAAATGCAATCAGCATGACTGTTCTGACACAGTTATCTCAGCAACTGCCCCTTCACCTTCGGTGCTAATGAACCAGTATAGATTGGGTATTGTCACTTCTCAGATGCTTTTCCAGACTCTCTAAATAAAGCACAGAAGTCCTGGATTTTTTAAAATATTTTAGTAGCCAGGCATGGTGGCCACGCCTTTGGATTCCAGCACTCAGGAGTCAAGAGCAGCAGACTTTGTGATTAAAGGCCACCTTGGGTCCTACATAGTGAGTTCCCTGCCAGCTAGAGCTACAGGGAAGACCTTTTTAAAAAGACCCCCCTCAAAAAAAGTTTTTTTTTATTTTTTGATGAGTGATTATGCTTGTATATATAGTGCACCAACATGTTGCAAAGTGCCAGAAGAGGCTAGAAGAGCAAGAGTCAAGATCCCTGGAGCTAGAGTTAAGATGGTGTCGTCAGCACATGTGTGATCCGGAAAAGTGTATTCCCCTCTGCAGAAGCAAAGCCAAGTCCTTTTTTTATTTTTTTTTTTTTGGGAGACAGGGTACTCCCTTTGTCCGCAGCGGCCTTGGAGCTCGAATAATTAGACCAGCGGCTGGCCTGGAACTCATAGGATCCACCTGGCTTTGCCTCCAAGTGCTGGGATTAAAGGCATGCACCCATCCACCGGCCAGCCAGTCCCTTTTAACAGCTATCCATCATGATTTTATTTTTTTTGTATTGTGTATCGAATGTCTGTCTGCATGTAGGTTTTGTGTACCCGTGTCATGCAAATGCCGCGGGAGGTCAGAAAAAGTCTTCGGATCCCCTTGAATGGGTTCTCCTGGAATTTGGAGTTTCAGAGGTTCTAGCCGCCATGTGGTGCTGGGATCAACCCNGCCTGAAAAAGCCTAGAACTGGAGTGGCTTCGTGGGTGGCTGGGAACTGAACCTGGGTCCTCTGCAAGATCAGCTGGTTTTCTTAACTGCTGAGCCATCTTTCCAGCCCTTTTTTTTTTGTTTTTTTTTTTTGGAGACAGGGTCTCCCTTTAGTCCCAGCTGGCCTGGAGCTCGATATGTAGACCAGGCTGGCCTGGAACTCATAGAGATCCACCTGCCTTTGCCTCCCAAGTGCTGGGATTAAAGGCATGCACCATCACACCCGGCCAGCCAGTCCTTTTAACAGCTGATCCATCTCAATTTTATTTATTTTTGTATGTGTATGAATGTACTGTCTGCATGTAGGTTTGTGTACCCGTGTCATGCAATGCCGCGGAGGTCAGAAAAGGGTTTCGGATTCCCTTGGAACTGGAGTTCTCCTGGAATTGGAGTTACAGATGGTTCTTAGCCGCCATGTGGGTGCTGGGGATCAAACCCGGGTCCTCTGCAAGAGCAGTTGGTACTCTTAACTGCTAGGCTATCTCTCCAGCCCGATGATGATGATTTTAAAGCACTTCTGTCAGATTTAGTTTTTGTTTGTTTGTTTGTTTGTTTATTAGTTTTGTCTTTTTAAGACAGGGTCTCCCTTTAGTCCCAGGTGGTCTGGAGCTCACTTTGTAGACCAGGCGGGCCTTGAACTCACAGAGATCCACCTGCATCTGCCTCCCAAGTGCTAGGATTACAGGCGTGTGCCACGCCTAGCTTTATTTATTTTTATGTGTATGAATGTACTGTCTGTATGTAGGTTTGTGCACCCGTGTCATGCAGTGCCACGGAGGTCAGAAGAGGGTGTCAGATTCCCCTGGAACTGGAGTTAAAGACGGTTCTCAGCCACAATGTGGGTGCTGGGGATCAAACCCTGGTCCTCTGCAAGAGCAATTGGGGCTCTTAACCTCTAGGCCATCTCTCCAGCCCTTGGAAGTTCTTTACACCTAGCATAGTCTCTATGGTCATTCCATTGGTTGGCTTTTCCCCCTTCTTCCTCTCCCCTAAGACCAAGGTTGTTGTTTCATTCTCCTCACAAGCACAAGCCAGCCTTCTTAACTGCGCCCTTTGCTCAAGCAGTTCTTCCAGGAATGCTCTACCTTCCTCTTCTGCTTAACCAAATGGAACCCAAACTGTAAGACCATCCAAGTTCCACTCCCTGTGTAGATTAGAGCTCCATTAGCACTAAGGCTTTGCGATATCTCTCCCTCCCTCCATGTTCCTTCTCCCAATTTCTATAGAGCCAACAGCAATTTTCAGTGCCATTTATGACCTTATGATCTTTTTTTTTTAATTTTTTTTTTAATTTCTGTATGTGTATGAATGTACTGTCTACATGCAGGTTTGTGCACCCGTGTCATGCAATACTGCGGAGGTCAGAAGAGGGCGTCGGATTCCCCTGGAACTGGAGTTCTCCTGGAATTGGAGTTTCAGGCGGTTCTCAGCCGCCATGTGGGTGCTGGGGATCGAACCCGGGTCCTCTGCAAGGTCGGCGCTCTTAACTGCTAGGCCATCTCTCCAGCCCGACCTTATGATCTTTTAAATTAGTTTATATACGCTATTTATGTCTAGCTGTGATGTAATCTTTATAACTGTTAATGACTTGCTTTTGACTAAACAGGTCTCCTTGAAATGCTAGATGCTTAATGGACAGTCACAAGTGTGGATTAATTATTAATTTCATCCTCACCTTCATAAGTACAAATCTGCTCAGCAGTTGTTTTATTTTTCAAATTTATAATACATCCTTATTTAATAAGCTCATGACTTATATTGACTAGTTTGTAAAGAATTTGAACATATGAAAAATGAGACAAAATACTCTTCTTTCGCATGAAAATAATAAAGAAGATGTTAAACATCAGAAATTGTTTCTTATCACTGCAGATGTATTGCTTTAATAAAATCACCCAGGGATGAGAGTTTGTGTTTGTTTTAAATTGGATACAGTGACAGTAGAAGCAAATGAATTCGAATTTAGATCTTACATAAATCTCAAATTAAATGAGAACATAAGATACTGCACTAATTATGTGTTTTCCATGCCATCTCCTCACAAGGGAGGAAATAATTGGATTAATGGAGCATAGAGACCATGTAAACAAGTGCAGAAGACCTACAGCAGAACAGCTTGACTCAGGCTGCAGGGACTCTGGAAATGTTCTGGGTGGTTGGCTGCACTCGCTGAAAATGCATTGCACTGTGCTGGGTTTTATGGGATGTCTTCATTTGAGAAGCTTAGCATTATAAGTAGTAAGTATTAAGGCTCTTAAGAATAATATAGTTGCCAGGTGTTGAGGTGCACGCCTTTAATCCTGGGAGGCAGAGGCAGGTGGATCTCTGTGAGTTCAAGGCCAGGTAGTGCTATAGAGAGAACCTGTCTCAAAAAGACCAAAAAGAAAAAACAAGAATAATGTAGTAAAAAATAAGTACCATTTATTCACACATAGAGAGTACCTTTTGCACTCATAACTAAAACCATTCTAATGATACAGTGACAAAATTCAGTGCTACTAAGTCAGTAAGGTACATACAGCATGTAGGTCATCCAGATATGAACTCACCAAAAAGAAAAGGCACCCTGTACATGACAGAACTTATTTCAGTAAGATTTCTTAGCTTGGGAGGAGCTGAGCAGGTAATAGAGTGATACGAAACTAACCAGGTACTTTCTTAAAAATATATAAAAGTCAGCCGGGTGTGGTGGTGGCGCACACCTTTAATCCTAGCACTTGGAAGGCAGAGGCAGGCGGATCTTTGTGAGTTCAAGGCCACCCTGGTCTACAGAGTGAGTTCCAGGACAGCTGGGGCTATAGGGAGACCCTGTCTCAAAAAGACCAAAAAATTAAATAAATAAATAAATAAATAAATAAATAAATAAATAAATGTCTTAAGGCTCTTGGCAACATTAATATGGCTCCAGCGGGCTTTCAGACCTTCCCATTGCCATCCTTGTTCTTGGACAGTTTACTCCAGGCACAGGATAATCCTACAGCCTCTCAAGTTTTGTTTTGATTCTGGGACTGTGGAGGGGTCCCTCCACTGTTTCCCCCTTCTCGCTTGGTTTCTTCTCATTTTAAAGTCTCAGCCCTTCCTAGAACATCTGTGCTTACGTGAGACACTTTCTCCTTATGCTGTCACAACACCTTGCTGGTTTTCTTCACAGCAGTTGTGCTAGAGCATCTAAGACTGATTTATGTTGCTCTCTTCCCCACCTAGATGGTAAATCCATGAAAGTGAGAGCTCTTTGTGTTATGTGTGTAGACTCAGTTCCTCACCTGTCACTTAGTGTGTTTGAATATGTAGATGAAGTGGGCCAGCTAGACTCCATTGATCAGATGTAAAAAGGGAGACAGAATCAAGATCAACACTCAGATTTCAGGCTACTGCCCAGATGGATCAGGAGACACTGAGTAGAAGAGCAGTTCTGTACAGACGGCTCCTCAAATCCCAAGTTACATCGCTGGGTCACAGTACGTATGTTGAGTTACCTGTTAGGTTTGTGGAAGCCAGAGGTCCCCAGAACCCATAGAAAAAGCCAGGAGCTGCAGCATCTACTTGTAATCCCAGTGCTGGGGAGGTAGAGGCAGTTGGGTCCTTGGAGCTTGCTGACCAACCAATCTAGCCATATTGGTGGGTTCTGCATTCGGTGAAAAACCCTGTATCCAAAAATAGTTGGAGGGGCTGGGGAGAAGGCTTACTAGATGAAGCCTTTGGCATACAAGCATGAGGACCTGAATTAGAATCCCTGGGACTCACGTAAAGCTGAACATGGTGGTGTGCCTCTATAATCCAAGTGTTCCTATGATGAGATAGGAGGGCGAAGACAGGAAAATTCCTGTACCCTTGCTGGCCAGCTAGCTAGGAACATGCAGTAGGGAACTCCCTAATGTGGAAGGCTAGGACTGACAGCTGAGGTTGTCCTCTGTCTTCCACATGTGCACACACTCACATAAATGTGCATGCATGCCCAATACACATCACGTATGTACACATAGAACATGCATCCACACATACATCATAAACATATTATCATACACACACAAACTATAAGATGGTAAACAATTAAGGTAGATACTCATTGTCAACCTCTGCTCAAAGACTTATCTACTTAGAAGAATATAATTTATGGGGGCTGGAGAGATGACTCAGCAGTTAAGAGTGCCAACTGCTCTTGCAGAAGACCCGGGTTCAATTCCTAGCACCCACATGGCGACTAAGAACCATCTTTAGGGGCTGGAGAGATGGCCTAGCGGTTAAGAATGCTGACTGCTCTTGCAGAGGACCCAGGTTCTATCCCCAGCACCCACATGATGGCTGAGCGCCGTCTTTATCTCCAGTTCCAGGGGAATCCGGCGCCCTCTTCTGACCTCTGCAGCATTGCACGACACGAGTGCACAGACCTACATACAGACAGTACATTTATACACATACAAAAATAAATTAAAAAAAAAAAAAAAAAGAACCGTCTTTAACTCCAGTTCCAGGGGAATCCGACACACTCTTCTGACCTCTTCGGCATTGCATGACATGGGTGCACCAACCTACATGCAGACAGTACACTCATACACATCAATAATAGAGATATGTATATATGTAGATGTGTATGTATATATCTCTATAGTATATATATAGAATAATATATATATAGTTTATTCCTGTCTGTATAGATGTGAGTGTGTACAATGCCTGTAGAGGTTCGAACATGTGGAATTAGAAGAGAGCATCAGATCCCTAGGAACTGAAGTTACGGACAGTTGTTAGCTGTGATCTGAGTGCTAGAACAGAAATCAGGTCCTCTTCAGGAACAGCCAGTGCTCTTTAACTGCTCAGCTATCTCTCCAGCCCCCTAATAATCCAGGTTTTAAAATGTGTTAGTCACAGTTTTCATAATAGAAGATCATTTTGGTTATCTTGGTGCATTATACTTTAGAAAGTGGTTTAAAAAAAAAAAAAGCCACTTTGGGGCTGGAGAGACGGCTCAGTGGTTAAGAGCACCGACTGCTCTTACAGAGGACCTGGGTTCAATTCCCAGCAATCACATGGTGGCGAAGAACCACCTTTAAGCCAGGCATGGTGGCACACGCCTTTAATCCTAGCACTCAGGAGGCAGAGGCAGGTGGATCTCTGTGAGTTCAAGACCAGCCTGGTCTACAGAGTGAGCTCCAGGCCAGCTGGGGCTACAGGGAGATCCTGTTTAAAAAAAGAAAAGGAAAGGGGAAGGGGAAGGGGTTTCAATTCAAGACCTCAATGTGAAACCTAAAACTCTGAAAATGTTAGAAGAAAACATTGACAGTAACCTATAAGATATAGGTGTAGGGCTGGGCATGGTGGTACACACCTTTAATCCTAGCACTCAGGAGGTAGAGGCAGGCGCATCTCTGAGTTCAAGGCCAGCCTGGTCTACAGCGCAAGCTCCAGGCCAGCTGGGACTAAAGGGAGACCCTATCTCAAAAATACCAAAAAAAAGTGTAGAAAAAGACTTTCTAAATCAGACAGTAGTTGAGCGGGAAATAAGGTCAACTATCGAGTGGGACCTTATTAAACTAAAAAGCATCTGTACAACAAAAGAAACAAAGAAGTGAAGAGAAAACCCACAGAACTGGAGGAAATCTTCACCAGTGACACATCTGACAGAGGTTTAACAGCTAGAGTATATAAATTACTCAAAAAAAAAACACCAAAAACAACAAAGGAAACAAATGACCCAATTAAAGAATGGGCTAAAGATCTGAACAGAGACTTCTCAAGAGAAATAAAGATGGCTAAGGAAACATCTTAAAAAGTGTTCAACATCATTAGTAATTATGGAAATGCAAATTAAAAGCACTTTAAGATTTCATCTTATCTTGGTAAGACTGGCTATGACCAAGGAAACAAATGAGGGAGCTGGAGAGACGGCTCAGCAGTTAAGAGCACTAACTGCGCTTGCAGAGGACCTGGGTTCGATTCCCAGCACCCACATGGTGGCCGGGTGTGGTGGCACACACCTTTAATCCCAGCACTCTGGAGGCAGAGGCAGGCAGATCTCTGTGAGTTCAAGGGCAGCCTGGTCTACAGAGTGAGCTCCAGGCCAGCCGGGACTAAAGGGAGACCCTGTCTTAAATACCAAAAGAAAAAAGGAAACAAGTGATACCAAATGCTGGAGAGGGTGTGGGGAAAAGGGAACACTCATTCACTGTTGGTGGGATTGCAAACTAGTGCAAGTCCTATGGAAAGCAGTGTGGAAAACTTAAGAGTCTTTAAGAAGACTAAAAATGAACCTACCAGCCGGGCGTGGTGGCACACGCCTTTAATCCTAGCACTTGGGAGGCAGAAGCAGGAGGATCTTTGTGAGTTCAAGGCCAGCCTGGTCTACAGAGTGAATTCCAGGACAGCTGGGGCTACAGGGAGACCCTGTCTCGAAAAGACCAAAAAAAAAAAAATGAACCTACCATTTGACCCAGTCATGCCACTTCTTGGTGTATACGCAAAGGATGCGTCCTATTGCAGAGGTATGTGCACATCCATATTTATTGCTGCTCTTTTCACAATAGCAAAGAGCTGGAAGCAACCTAAGTGTCCCTCAGCTGATGAATGGATAATGAAAATGTGGTACATCTACACAATGGAGTTCTATGCAGCAGTAAAGAAAGACGACATCATGAAATTTGTAGGTAAATGGATGGGACTAGAAGCTGTTATGCTAAGTGAAGTAACACGGTCTCAGAAAAAGCATAATGCGTATGTTGTCTCTCATTTGTGGATCCTAGCACCAAATCCTTATATGTAAGGATATACCCTGATGTAACTGCAGGAACCAGGTAAATGAAAAGGAACCAGGAAGGGAAAGGGAAAGAGGGAACCTGAGACAGAAGGCTAGTAGGTGACAGGTGTTACTAAGGGAGGGTATGTAATAGAAGGAAAGGGGGGTGACAAAGTGGGGGAAAGTAGCCCAAGAGAAGTGGGGCCATAGGAGATTGGTAATATTAAGGGAGAAATGGGGATACGTTAAATGGAGAAGGCATGGAGAAGACGTGGAGGGAGAAAGGAGAGAGAAATAATGGCTTGCTAGGGTAAAAAAACCTGAGAGAATCATATTAGTCTAACAATCTGTTGACAAAATACATACATAATACCTCTACATGAGTTCATATGGAAAGATGAAGGCTGCATATCAAGAAACAGTACCAGACAGAGTAAACCTTCCTTTGAATTGTTGGCCAAGGTAGTCCAGGAGACTCCCCAAATTACACAGGCTATTGCCAGGACCCTTGATTGCCTCCCAGAACCTGAAGGTAAGACCCTATTGCTGAAGACAGGACATACTTTGGAGAGTGGATCTCGAGCAGTGGAGCTGGATCTGACCTGGAAGCCATCACTCCTGAAGGCTAGCTGACATAGCCTTGGAGAGCACTATGCAAGCCACAAAGGGAGATGATCAATAGAGGATCTGACATTAGCCTCAAGACCAAATATCCACATGAATGACCAGCACAGCATACGACATTGACGCAGTGGTAGGACTTTTATGTTGGGGAAATCAATGGCTAACCAATTAATTGGCCCTAAAGCCCACTCGGTGGAAGGAAACTTCATATGTGATATTGTTAACATAGCCAGATGCACATATCTGGAGAGGTGCTAGACCTTAGACAGTTCCACAAGGTAGACACATCCTTAGGCTAAGACAACATTTTACTAACTACATTAGAAGCATCCTTACATTTACAGACAAATATCTGAGATACCACTCAGAAAAGAGGCTTCTTTTGCTCTAGATGAGAACAGTACAGAGTCCTGTCACTGGACACACACAGGTATGGTCTGTGAATGGCTCATGCCTAGGCGACACACCTACACTTCAACCTTTACTCATGAGACCCAAGCATCCTAGAACAGGGACCCAAGAAGGCATTAACTACCTCTTTTTTTGAGGGGTGGGTTCTTTTTGAGACAAGGTCTTCCTGTAACCCTGGGTGGCTGAAACTTGCTCTGTAGACCAGGCTAGTCTTGAACTCGAAAAGATCCGCCTGCCTCTGCCTCTAAGATTAAAGGTGTGTGCCAGCATGCCTGGCCATTAACTACCTCTTTTTTTTTCCTTGTATGTGTATGAATGTACTGTCTGCATGTAGGTTTGTGCACCTGTGTCGTGCAATGCCGCGGAGGTCAGAAGAGGGTGTTGGATTCCCCTGGAGGTGGAGTTAAAGATGGTTCTCAGCCGCCATGTGGGTGCTGGGGATTGAACCCGGATCCTCTGCAAGAGCAGTTGGTGCTCTTAACCGCTAGGCCATCTCTCCAGCCCCAGCCCACTTACTGTCTTCTTTTTTTTTTTTTTTTTTTTGGTCTTTTTTTTTTTTTTTTTTTTTTGTCTTTTCGAGACAGGGTCTCCCTGTAGACCCAGCTGTCCTGGAACTCCTCTGAGACCAGGCTGGCCTTGAACTCACAAAGATCCGCCTGCCCTCATTAAGGAGAAGCTCCTCCATGACAGGAGACCAGGAACCCAAAAGGGCTGAATGGCCAAACCATGAAGATTAGAGTCTACAGAGTGTGGTTCCATGGACAGGCTGCCTGTATATTCAGCTTCACCCACCCAGGGCTCAGGGAACTTGCAGAAGAGGGGGCAGAAAGATCATAAGGCTAGGGAGGTGTGCAGACCATATAGAAATGAATCCTACAAGCTCCTGGGACCCAGTTTATCTGAACCTGTAGTGTTGGTATCAGCAGGAACAAGACCCATGCAAGCTCAGCTGGGTAAAAAAACCAGCACAGAGCTGTAGAAATGGGGAACAGAGCCCAACCTTGGCTGAGGAAATACTGGTAACAGATAATGGTCAGGTGAGGAATACCTGGCCACCTTTAGAAAAGAGACTCCAGATAGGCTAACTAGAGCTCAGGGGAGGAGCTGGCACTGAGGAGTGAGCAGGAGGGTAATTTGGCACAATGGACTTTAGCAGGAATGACAGAAGGTGTGAACTCTGGAGGAGGGGGGGCATAAGGGAGGGGACCCAGGGAGAAGCGGGTATAATGACAGTTTGACATGAAAATATATTGTAAAACATTAAAGATTCAATAAAAAAGAAAGTGGAGTATTGTCTTTAAGTGTATTTTATGTTATTTTTGTTGAAAAAGTGCTGTTTATAATTACTATTGGGTAAACAATAAAGATATTTAGAAATTGTTATGTTTCTTACAGTGTAAATTCAAATGTAATTCTAATGACATTTGACTACTGGTAGTATTGATAAAAAGGAAGGTCTGAGAATATAACCCTTCTTCATAAGGTAGATTTTATGTGCTCAGAAAGCACTTACCAAACATCTGTGGGATTCTGATTAAGTTCTGGGTACCAAGTCAGGTTACTAGAAGTTACAGCAATCTTCTTTATATGCAAAGTGGGTCAGAGTTTTGATTTTCAGAATACATAGAAAAAGATGTCTCAGCTACTGCTTATCTTTGAAGTCACTTCAAAAGAAAAAAACATTTTCTTAAATAAAACTAGATGTCTTATGTAACCCCAAACCACAAGGTTGCCAAATGCAGTAATGAGACGTGATTTGGATATGATACCAAGAAATGTGTGCATTAACATTTAGATCTCAGGGGAAGTAAGATATATCAGTTTTCCACCCTGAGTAGCAAAATAACCACTCACTTTTGGAGACTGGGAATAGGTAATAACCAAGTAAGATTCCTAATAGACATGAAACAACCCGTCCACATTTAGCATTCTGTTTTTTTTTTTTTTGTTTTTTTTTTTTTTTTTTTTTTTTTTTTTTTTGTCTTTTCAGACAGAGTCTCCCTGTAGCCCCAGCTGTCCTGGAACTCACTCTCTAGACCAGGCTGGCCTTGAACTCACAAAGATCCACCTGCCTCTGCTTCCCAAGTGCTAGGATTAAAGGCAGCATTCTGTTGTAATAGAATAAAAACCAAGTGTATTATCTCCATGGAGGCTGGAACCTGATTTAATAAAATTTAGCATGAGTTCTAAATTTGAAAAAAAAAAAAACACATTAAAACATAAATGGAAGCCGGGCGTAGCACACAGGAGGCAGAGGAAGGCGGATCTTTGTGAGTTCAAGGCCAGCCTGGTCTATAGAGTGAGTTCCAGGACATCTGGGACTACAGGAAGACCCTGTCTCGAAAGGAACAAAAAAAAAAAAAAAAAAACATAGGGGGCGGGAGAGATGGCTAGCGTTTAAGAGCGCCGACCGCTCTGACAGAGGACCCGGGTTTTTTCGATCCCCAGCACACACATGGCGGCCGAGAACGCGTCTGAAACTCCAATTCCAGGAGAACTCAGTTCCAGGGGATCGAACCGTTTCTGACCGCCGCAACATTGCACGACACGGGTACACAAACTTGCATGCATACAGTACATTCATACAACACACAGAAAGAAATAAAATTAAAAAAAAAATATTATAATATAATATACTCATAAATGACTAGAAGGTTTAGCAAAGGTCTTCTAGAGTCAATCTGCTATCGTTGAAGTATATACCACATAATTTCAGTATTATCTTGCATGTTTGGTACTGGAATCTAATCCAGGGCTTCACACGTGCCAGATCACATCACTCTGCCCATGGCGCCTACATCTTCACCCTACACGCAATATGGAACAGGGTGTCTGGGAACCGGCCATCGATACATATTTTGGAAGTGTGTATGTGTGTGTGAATTAACATATTTGTTTTTTAAGTTTTTTATTTGATTTTATTTATTTCTGTATATGTGTATGTGTATGAAATGTCTGCCATGCAGGTTTGTGTACCCATGTCTGCAATGCCGCGGAGGTCAGGAGAGGGTGCGGATTCCCCCTGGAACTGGAATTCTCCCTGGAATTGGAGTTTCAGACGGTTCCTCAGCCGCCATGTGGGTGCTGGGGAGCGAAACCGGGTCCTCTGTAAGAGCGGTCGGCGCTCTTAACCGATAGTCACTCTCCAGCCCGAATTACATATTTTTAATATCCCTGTTATATAGAGCTAAATACAACACTAAATGTGTTAAATTCTAAAAATTAAGACTGTATAAATATAAAAATCCAAAAAAAGAAATCCCAAATATATATAAAGTTTCCTGTAAAAAAAAGGGGGGGGGGGGGGTTCCTGAAGAGATGGTCGAGTGGTTAGAGCGCCGACTGCTCTTTCCGAGGACCTGGGTTCAATCCTAGCACCAGACATGGTGGCTAAGAACCACCTTTAAATCCAGTTTCAGAGGGGAATCCGATAGAAATTAAAATCATTAAAAAATAAAGTTTCTGTAAATGAATATGATGTAGGAAAACGGGCAGAGGATTGAAGGATTCAGAGGTGAGATGGCTCAGAGGGTAAAAGGCCCGTGTCCGACCAAGCCAGGTAACCTAGTTCCATGTCTTTAGGGACCCATATGGTAGAGGAGAACTGACTCCTGCAAGTGTCCTCTGACCTCCACAGGCTTTGCACACATATGGTGCATTTATATATATACAGACATACACATGGATATACACACACACACACACACACACACACAGATAAAGGTAATAAAGGTATTAGAGTTGAGGAAAGCCAGTAAGTTTTTTTTTCTTTTTATAATTTTAATTTTTTTTTTTTTTAATGTGTATGAGTGTACTAGCTACATGTTGGTTGTGCAATGCCACGAGGTCAGAAGAGGGTGTCCCAGATTACCTGGAACTGGAATTCTCCCTGGAATGGAGGTACAGACGGTTCTTAGCCACCATATGGGTGCTGGATCGAACCCGGGTCCTCTGCAAGAGGCGGTTGGCACTCTTAGCCGCTGGCCATCTCTCCAGCCCCCGCCAGTATATTTTTAAAATGTTAAATTTCCACAATATAAAGGAACGCAAGGGGGCTGGAGAGATGGTTCAGCAGTGTTTTAAGGGATTGGTGGTCTGCACCCACTAGTGGCTAACAACTATCCTAACGGCAGTTCCAGGGGAGCCAATAGCCCTCCTTCTGTCCGCTGCAGGCATTGCATGACACAGGGTGGCACTTAAATATATACAAGCAGTACACGCATAAAATATAGTAATAAAATTTCTAAAAAGAGAAAGGACGGGTGTTGGCGGCGCCCCTTTATCGCTAGCACTTGGGAGACAGAGGCAGGCGGATCTTTGGTGAGTTTTTTTCAGGCCAGCCTGGTCTACCTGGGGCTACAGGGGAGACCCTGTCGCAAAAAGACAAAAAAAAAAAAAAAAAAAAAAAAAAAGGGAAAGGGAAAGGGAAGGACAGGCATTGTGGGCACATGACTTTTAATACCATACTTGGGAGGTAGAGGCAATTGGATCTATGCAAGATTAAGAAGCTGGCATAGTGGGTACGTAATCCCTTTAATCTTAAGCACTCGGGATACAGAGCAGGTGGATCTCTGGGATTCCAAGGCCAGCCGGGGCTACGGTTTACCTTGTCTCAAAAACAAAAAAAGGAAAAAAAAAAAAAAAAAAAAAAAATAGAGCACTGACTGCTCTTGCAGAGGACCCAGTGTTTGATTCCTGTACCCACATGGCAGCTAAGAACCCCCGTCTTGGCCAGGCATGGTGGTGCATGCCCTTTAATCCAGCACTCAGAGGAAGAGGCAGGCAGATCTCTGTAAATTCAAGGGCAACCTGGTCCGATATAGCAAGCGCCAGGCCAGCTGGGACCTATCTCAAAAAAAAAGCTTATAGTATCTGGGAATCTGTGCCTGAACCAGCGCTCCCCCACAAAGAGTCAAGACGCAGTTAGATATTGTTTCGTTCTATATTCATTTAGTGTATTAACTCTGCCTCTAAATATATGCCCAGAAATTCAGGCATGTGACCACTGAAAAATACCTACTAGAATGTTTAACCAGTAGGTGTTGGGTTTTTTGTTTGGTTTGTTTTGTTTTTTAAGAGAACTCTCAAACTGAAAACTAATAGAATGCAGTGTGTAGTACAATGGAAAAAAATAAATATTGATAATGCCACAGTGGAGATATTAAACAGCAATGAAGAGTGCCTATAAACACAAAGTGGTTAGCTTACAAACACCTGGGAGAAATAGCCAGGTACAAAAGCACTTAACTCCTCAGATTTCATTCATACATATTATAACCAGACTATGATGTTTTACATCAGGATAATAATCTGAGAGAGTGATGGAAGAAGGAATTCTTTTGATGTGGTTACTAGATTGACAAGTGAACTCAGTTTGCAAAATCATGTCCACTTAACTGACTAGTTTGTATATGTGTGTGGTATGTTATAAAAAAATAATACTTTTCATTTTCATTAGTTACGATGTATGTGGTGTTTGCATGAGTTCCGGTACCAGGGTGCATGCAGACCCCAAGCGAGAGACATTGGATTCCCTGGAACTGAAGTACAAGTGGCTGCACTGCTGTGTGGGTGATTGGAACTAAACTCAGCTTCTCAGCAAGAGCGCCTTGTACTCCTAACTGCAGAGGCATCTCCTCTCCAGCCCTCATAAGGTTTTTTTTTTTTTTTTTTAAAGAATAGATCATAAAATTCCCTAAAACTGGAGACATTTCGAGATAAGTTGAAGATCATTGTGTTTTGCTGTTGCTTTTCTCAGGTCTTACTAATCTGTTGTTACTGAGAACTATTATACTTGTGTCAGTTAAGAAATGTATTTCTATTTCTGCCGGGCGTGGAGGCTCATGCCTTTTAATCCTAGCACTGCGGGAGGCAGAGGCAGGCTGATCTCTGTGAGTTTCAAGGACAACCTGGTCTAGTAGAAGCAGCTCCAGCCAGCGAGGACCTAAAAGGAGAACCGTGGCTCAAAAATCCAAAAAAGAAAAAGAAAAAGAAAATTCTTTCTTGCCACGTATTGAGATAAAGTGAGTGAGGGCAGGGCGTCTTCCTCCAGCTGCCTCCCGTGGTGCTTTCCAAGCTGTTAGCAAACGCTGCAACAGTTCACTTGCTCTGTTTTCAAAGAGACTCTTAACTAAGATTGAGGCCCAGCAGAAGAGAAAATAGTACCAGACTATGGGTGAATTGAAGAGGTCAGCACTGAGTGGATAGTTTGATGCTGAAACTGTGGCAGATGTAGGAGAGCTGGCCGCCTGACCTGGGAGCTGTCACCTCTGATGACACCTGCCAGCCCATCAGCCCATTTCACAGTCATCATCCCCAGCTTCCCTGCCTCAGGCTGCCTCATGATTCAAGTTAAACACACCTAGGAGTTTTTGCTCAGTACCCTGAAAAACACCAAGTACCACTCACTCACTCTTAGATTGATACCCAAAGGCTTTCAAATTAAATTCCAGTTTATTTTGTGTTAAAAGAAGAGTTGAATAATCATGATTTTTACAAACTAAAAATGTGGATTGGCTAAGTAGAATCAATATCTCATGATATGATTTGACAGTACTTGTTTACTACCTTGTGAATAAAAGCACACTGAATTTGCAAGAAATGAACGAAAATGTAAGTATCTTGAATGTTTTGGTACTTCCAGAATATTCTAGTTTAAAGACTCATCTTGCCCATAACCTACAGACCCTTGGGAAGTCCTGAGTTGGTAATACCATCAGTTTAAGGCTCAAAGCCTATTTCTTGTTTTTTTTGTCAGTGTCGAGACAGGGTCTCCCTGTAGCCCAGCTGTACTACTGGAACTCGCTCTGTAGACCAGGCGGGCCTTGAACTCACAAAGATCCGCCTGCCCCCGCTGCCTCCCAAGTGCTAGGATTTAAAGGCGTGCGCCACCACAAAGCCTATTTCTAATGGCAGATTTTTGCCTGTATTAGAATTAGAAACACAGAAAAGTGCTAGGAGTTTAATAATTGATTCATACATTTTGCTTGGATTTTTCAAAGTCTGTTATAACTCAGAATAGGTGTGATAGTAGATCTTAGGGGTCAGTGTACACAAACTTGGTCTAAGATCTCACGTGGAAGTTGAGGGACTGGGAATTTCCCCCTAAAGTTGTCTGTAAATGTTTATTTCTTAGAGAGCCTTTTAAGTTTGAAGACTGCTGTGATAGATATTTGCATACATAGCCAAAATAAACTTATATGCTGGCCCCTCTGGCTTTCCATGTAAATAGTCAAGGAAACCAGCTGGGAAGAGGTTACTTCCAACCTGCTGCTTCTGTGCTTTTCATGGAAAGATAAGCATCTGAGCTCTTGCTAATAAACATTTCACTAACAAAAAAAAAGAAAATAACAAAAATGAAAGTGAGCTTGTTTGAAGCCACAAATATTTTGTGTATGAAATGTTGGAATGTGATCCTCTCAAATATGCCTGGAGAAATATGGATTTTGAAGTCTGGGGCCTAAAATGGTCATTTTAAAAAAATAGCATGTTTAATCATACATATATAGTAATGTATGTAGTAGTATTTTATAAAAAGTGTGTTTTGTGAATAAAATTCAGTGTATTACAAACTAGCTTCATTACTGTATGTAGTAATTACAAAGACTTTCATTGACCAACCTTACATTAATCTGAAATTTTCCTCTATAGGTAATTGTAATAAACAATATGCTACTACCCAATACGTGAGAGTCAGAAGTTATATTTTTGTTGTTCTAAATTAACCTCTGTGTTTGCCTTTTATAACTCAATAGGAAAACCAACTTCATTGTGTAGCAGCAGAATAGCCTGGTTTTTCGGTTGTTAGTTTGTCCTTTCACCTTTGGTTTCTGAGTTTCAACCCAGACATATCATTGACATGCAATAGGTAGGAGGTTTTGTTTGTGTGAGACAAGGTTGTCTCATGCAACTCACTATTAGATCAGGCTGGCCTTTGGAACTCAGAGAGCCACCCCTGTCCGCCCAATGCTGGGAATTAAAACAATGACCACTATCGCAGATTAATGGTGAGCTTTTTAATAAGGTTAAATAAAAAATTTGTTTTAGTAATAGCTAAGATCCCAAGTTGAAATGAAAATGTTATTAAAATGAGGGAGTTGGAAAAATAGCTCAGAGATTAAGAGCAATGACTGCAAGGCCCGGGAGCAAGCCGGGCATGGTGGCGCACGGGCCGTGTTCTTTGCTATTAGGGTCTTTCGCTCACAGCACTCGTACTTCCGATATTTCTAACTCTCTCTCGTGCACTCACGCTGAGTCGGGAGGGGGGGGAGGGGGGGGTGCAGANAACAGCAGTTGCCTCTAATTATGAGGATTAAACCCAAGTTTCTTTTTTTTTTTTTTTTAGTATTTTTTGAGACAGGGTCTCTCTTTAGTCCCAGCTGGCCTGGAGCTCGCTCTGTAGACCAGGCTGGCCTTGAACTCACAGAGATCTGCCTGCCTCTGCCTCCCAAGTGATGGGATTAAAGGCGTGCGCCACCACGCCCGGACCAAACCCAAGTTTCTTAATACAATGCCCAACCCACTATAAGGGCTCAGTAACTATACTAATTACTGTTACTTTATAAATTATTTGGAGGGGCTGGAGAGATAGCCTAGCAGTTAAGAGTGCCGACTGCTCTTGCAGAGGACCCAGGTTCAATCCCCAGCACCCACATGGTGGCTGAGAACTGTCTGTAACTTCAATTCCAGGAGAACTCCAGTTCCAGGGGAATCCGACACCCTCTTCTGTTTTTTTTTTTTGGTCTTTTCGAGACAGGGTCTCCTTGTAGTCCCAGCTGTCCTGGAACTCACTCTGTAGACCAGGCTGGCCTTGAACTCACAAAGATCCACCTGCCTCTGCCTCCCAAGTGCTAGGATTAAAGGCGTGCGCCACCACGCCCAGCTCGACACCCTCTTCTGACCTCCGCGGCATTGCACGACACAGGTGCACAAACCTACATGCAGACAGTACATTCATACACATACAAGAAATAAATAAATAAAAATTTAAAAATATATTTAAAAAAATAATAAATTATTTGGAAACTAGAAAAGAGTCCCACAGCAGGGACCCTGTGTGCATATATCAAGCTTTGACTCACCTGGGAGATCTACTGTCCCCCTAGACATCACTGAGCTCTTTAACCCCATGCCTCAGTCTTGACTTTTCTGATTCAATGTGCCTTCTTCTTGCCTCTATGAACAGTCCAGCCCGCTTACCCTTGAGCTCAAATATGAGTCTATGAACAATTTTCTGGTATTCTATATTAATACTTTTTCCTGACTGTGACCTCTGAAAGTACTCAGGTTCTGTTTCTGTTTCTCCAAATATTTGATTTTCTGCTGTGGGCCATGCAATTAAAATTCAGAGGATGTGTAAACTTTCTTGCCACGAGAGACTGGAGTCTGAGCAAACTGCCCTACTTTGGGTTGTGTAACCTGAAAAGTGATACTTGCCCTGGTGCTTTAGTGCCCTTGGGAGTTAAAGCAAGACTTCAATTATTATTTCTGACAAAACATGTACAACAAGTTAAGTTCTATTATGATGGAGCTTAAGGATGACAAGCCAAGTAAGGACAGTTGTGTAAGGACTGCTTACTATGCACCGAATGTGCTACTTCATTTAATTCTCACAACCACTACAAGAGGCAGGGTGTGTTTCATTACTGTAGTTCAGAAATGAGATCAGGGCTTAATTGGAAAAGGAAGATTCTTTTCTAGCGGCCACACTATCCTGGTTCCCCAATGCCCATTATGTCATCTTTGGCCTGTAGAGTATAGTGGTGGAGTCTCACAACAGTCATTTGTGTTACTTATGCATACATGGTACTATACATACACGACAGTGTCAGCTCCTTCCAGTAAGGGTATTTCATGGAAAAGGCCAAAGATCCCATATGAACTGCATGCTTTGTAACAAAATACAGGTAAGGAGCTGCCGAAGGCAGGGGCCAAGTCTTAACTACTTATCCCCCTAGTAATATTATCGATAGCTCTATTTTATCATAATACTGCTTTTATTTGTTTTTTCCCGGTCTTTCTAGAAACAGGGTTCTTCCCTGCTACAGCCCCAGCTATTCCTTCTGGAACCCACTCTGTAGAGACCAGGCTGGCCTTGAACTCACCAATAATCCGCCTGCCTCTGCTTCCCAAGCGCTAGGATTTACAAGGCGTGCGCCACCACGTACCGGTACCCATTACTGCTTTTTGAACAAGCCCTAATGAACACCAGCAGCTGCATATGGAATGCCACTTGTTGAACTGAATTGGAAAGGAAGGTACTGAATACTCTGGGATGGAGTCATAAGCACAGTTAGGACACTAGACCTCACAAAAGGTACCGTTTCAGTTACCTCCCAGGAGACAAGGCTAAGGGAGGCTTCTTCAAAGACTCCCGGGGGAGCATCTTCACATGATTCTTTTTTTTTTTTCACATGGATTTTTATCCTTGATCACCACAACCGAGTCGGAGCCTGAAAGAGAAGGTGTACAGGCAGTCCTGGCAGCTCGGAATTGATTCTGAGGCAGTCGGAGGAGTCACCAACAACGCAGGAACACGATGCCAGGACCAAGAACGCACACACTCAAGATGCAGGGAGAAACAAGCGTTTCTGTAGTGCCAGCCCACAGAAGCAGAGGCACGGATATAAAATCAACCAGGATTGATGTGACTGGCATGGTCTCCATTTTACAAGAAAACCTGCGGTTGGCCTCTGGAGGAGCCACAGCCAGGCAGCGCCCCTCACCTTCCTGATGGCCCGGGCGCGGGACACGCCGGGCAGCCCCACGTCGTGACGTGTCTTCCTCCCGAGTATCTGGAACTTCTGCCTGTTGACTTTCACCTCGAAGGGGTTCGGGTTGGTCTTCGCCCGGCCTCCGCCCAGCGCGGCCTCCGTTCTGGGATCCCGCCTCCGCGCCCTAGACGGCTTGGGCTTCCCCATGGCGTACACCCCAGGACACACTGTGCCCCTCAGAGACCGAGAACTACAACCTGAGAGCTATCCGGCTGGATCACCTTCGAAAACGCGTGCTCCGGAGGAGGACCCACTTCCCGGCCTCGTCTCGCGATAACTGCGCCAATCGCCAGACTTCCCGAATAGACTGTGAAGACTCGGAGCCAAGCGGTCAGGTCCGTTTATTGACTGAAAGACTACAACTCCCAGCAGGGCACATACCTACCCCCGGCTTCCGAGGAGCCTTATGGGATCTGTAGTGTGCCGCGAGCCGCCACAGCCTCCTCCGGCGCCACCGCGAGGGGAGAGCTCGGGCTCCCTCTGGAGGACAGCCGTTACCCGGGATCGGGCTGCCCTTCCAGTAGCGGGCGGTGGCGGCGGCAGAGAGACACCCCACCCCACCCCAGAGGACCGGCTTCCCGGCCAGTGAGCCGCCTGTGGGGTAGGGCGCGGCGGAGGTTCGGGGCCGCCCCGGGACCGGCGCTGAGGTGGAGGTTACGCGCGCTGGGCCGGGGCGATGAGACCAAGAGGAGCGCGAGCGACCGCGCTTCGGCACCGCTAGAGTGGAGGCCCGTCGCCCGGCCAGTGTCCCAGCCAGTGCCCGTGGCAAGCCCGCCCCGGGCCGCCCCTCGCGCCGAAAGCGACGGCGACGGCGACGGCGACGGCCACGCCGGCGCTCCTGGTGGCAGTGGTGGCGGCCCCCGGAGAGGCGGAAGCGGCCGCGGCCGCGGCGGGTCAGCGTCCCGAAGTCCACTCCCGGGCCGGACGCGGTATGCCTGGGGTCCCAGGGAGCCGTGGGTCCCGGCATTGCTCCCTGCCAAGTCTGCTTACCTCCACCTCCGGCGCCGAAGAAATTGCAACGGCGCCGGCGGCGGGCCATGGACCTGGAGAACATCGTGGCCAACGCACTGCTGCTGAAAGCGCGGCAAGGTGGGTGCGGGTTCTGGGAGCCCGGATCCTGCCTGAGTCCTGGTATCAGGGACCGTCACATTGCCCTTTCCGAGGGGAGGCACTGCTCTGCATTTGACCCGTACGGGGGAGACCCCTTGGCTTTGTCTGCCTGGGGCAACTGGTCGGCTTAAGCCGAGCGTGCGTCTCGTATTGACTCCTGGGGGAGTCCGTCGTGGAAGGGGTAACTAATCCGTGTTGCTTCGGAGGGCGCGGCGGGGGGGGGGGGGACATCGCTTTGACACCCCCGGGAGGCGGGGACTGCTGTATTGCCCCGTGGGATAAGGGGGCGGACACCGTCGTAAATCACGTTGTCCTCCGAGGTGCTTTGGTAAGAAACATTAAAGAAATTCCTGAAGTTTCAATGAGTGCCCATAATTAGATACCAAAGTTAGGCCTCTGAAATACCTGGGATTAAAAAGCAGGAAGATCAGGCCATCTCTCCAGCTGAGCCATCTCTCCACACCTGGGTTCCAAAGCTTTTTAAAATTATTATAGCAGGGTGTGGTGGCGCACGCCTTTAATCCTAGCACTTGGGAGGCAGAGGCTGGCAGATCTCTGAGTTCAAGGCCAGCCTGGTCTACAGAGTGAGTTCCAGGACAGCCAGAGCTACAGGAAGACCCTGTCTCAAAAAGACCAAAAAAAAAAAATTATATAGTGCTAATTTAAGCAAGTAGGAAACTTTTTGGAAAACAAGTAGTAGTTTCTTTTTTTTTTAATTTTATTTATTTCTGTATGTGTATGAATGTACTGTCTGCATGCAAGTCTGTGCACCCGTGTCATGCAACGCCATAGAGGTCAGAAGAGGGTGTCGGATTCCCCTGGAACTGGAGTTCTCCTGGAATCGGAGCTTCAGACGGTTCTCAGCCGCCATGTGGGTGCTGGGGATCGAACCCGGGTCCTCTGTAAGAGCGGTCGGTGCTCTTAACCGCTAGGCCATCTCTCCAGCTCCAACAAGTAGTAGTTTCAAAGGATAAATTAACTAGTTGAGAAAAATACAGAAATCAGGATGCATTCATTGATTTTATTCATTCAGCAGATTGTTTTGAGAGCATGTAGTGTATTAGTATTGTGTTTATAGCAATAAAATGGTCAGAAATTTCTGCCATTATAGATTACATTCTTTTTTTAAATTTTATTATTTTTTATTTTATATGTAATGAGTATATTGCCTGGATGTGTGTTAAGTGTACCTGTGTTGTGCAGTGCCTGAGGAAGTCAGAAAATGGCATTGGATTTCCTGTAACTTGAGTTAGAGTTACGGACAGCTGTTAGCTGCCATGTAGGTACTGGGATTGAACCTGGGTCCTCTGCAAGAGCAGCCAGTGCTCTCAAACGACTGAACTGTCTCTCTGGCTCCGAGTTATTTATTTAGGGGATAAAGGGATAGCTCAGCAGTAAAGAGTGCTGGCTGCTCTTGCAGAGGACCTGGGTTCAGTTCCCAGCATTCACGTGGCAGCTAACAACCATCCGTAACTCTAGTTCCAGGCCATCTAATGCCCTCTTTTGACCTCTATAGGCATTGCAAATTATATATATATATATATATATATANAGGCATGTGTACCAGGCCCAGCTTTAACATTCTCACTGGTAGTGAGGCTAGCTCATGCTTTTCCATCAATCCTTCAGCTCTCAGAATATATTCCACCCTTTTCTCTTCAATTTATCAAAATAACAAATCAAGTCTGTCCCATATTGGTGCTCACCTTTCTTTAATCCTCAGCACATGTGAAGCAGGCAGATTTTTGTGAGCTCCAGGCCACCCAGGGCCTATAGGGAAGACCTGTTCCCTCAAAAAGCAAACAATACCCCCCCCAAAAAAAAACCCAAACCATAACTCACCCCTGAATGTCCAAGTTTCAGTAAGTGCTGATTACATACATACATACACACACACATAAAATTTTTTTAAATTGCTGGGTGTGGTGGGTGGTGCACACCTTTAACCAAGTACTCCTGAGGTAGAGGCAGGAAGATAACAAATTAGAAGCCAGCCTGGTATACATAACAAGTCCCAGGCCAGCTGAGGCTGCAGGGAGAACTGGTCCTCAAAAAATAACAAAAAAAAAAAAAAAAAAAAAATAAAGCCTTCTCTAAGTGCTATACATAACAATGTCATGGTTATTCCTGGGTGTCAACTTGACTTGGACTAAGGAACAAATAAGAAGAAAAGGGTCTTCTGATTGGACCCACCTCAACCCGGATGGGCCCTACTCTAAATGTGGGTGTTACCTTTCTGCCGGCACGGCAGTATTTAAGGCCACGGCAGCGGGATGCTGGTCCCTTTTTTCCTTCTTCCTACGGCTTGCCTCTCTCTCACCTGGTGAGATTTGCCTTGTCTTGCTTTTGTGATCAACCTTTCGGATTCCCAGCGTGTACTGAGACTGGGCAGATCTCCTGGAATCATTCGGTTGCCTTCAGCACTAGACTCGGACTCCTGAGACATCCAGCCTTTGCGGACTGAGCAGTTCACTGGATTCCCGGCCTCTCTTGTTCGGCGCTACTGTTGAGCGCTGTCACGTGAGCAAATCAAAAAATTGTATACGGCTATATATATTCATCCTGTAGCATCTGTTTCTTTAGAGAACACCTGAACTACATTACAACATACATATATATTTAACAAAACATTGAAAGGGATAGAAAACACAAACCAGAGCAATGCCCTACTGCTGTTTGAATCAGAATGTGTCCCATGGACTCACATTGTGGCACTATTTGGGGGGCTATGGAACTGGCTATGGAACTTTCATGTGGGACCTGGCCATTAGAAGTAGCTCACTAGGGGCGGGCTTAGGACAGTTATACCTGTTCTCTTGCCTTCTTTAATCACATGTTCCCACCACCAGGTAGAGTGCCCTGCCTTCCCTGTTATGATGAACTATAACCTCTAAAACCATGAGCCAAAATACACTTTCTTCTTAGAGTTGTTCCAGTCCAGTAATTTTGTCATGCGGTCATATGTTAGAAAAGTAAACACCAATAACCTACGCGCCTCAGGCAGTAAGTTTTTGCCAGACAGGCCTGAAGAACTATGTGCTATGAAGCCTAAGTTCCAAGTTCCCTTAAATGAGCCAGAACAAAGCACAACCCACAGAGAAAGTTACAGAAAAGAGGATGAAATTAAACTGGACCCCAAAAGATAGAACTAATCATAGAGGGAAAAGGCAGAAGGATGCACAGCACTGGCTTGAACAGTAAGCTAATGGCGAAAGAAGAGTTTGTCTGCATGTAAAGTGCAAATATATTACTACTATTAGGTGGGATGACTTTTAAAGGAAATAGATAAATAAATAAATCCTCTATTATTGATAAGCTTATATACCCTGGGCACCCCAGGTTCGCTCCTGTTGTAACTCTGAAAGATGATATAGAACACCCCCGTACAATTACCTTATGTGATGGGTGTAATATACACTATGTTGTTAAATTGTCTTGTGCTGTTTCAGACCACTGAAAGCAGACTCTGGGAACATGAAGGCAGGTAACCCATTGTCTCAGACTCAAGCATGCTTATGTCAAATCTTTTTCAAACTCCCTGGTCCCTGGCATTGAGATGGAAAAAGGAAGAACAAAAGAACACCTCAAGAGAAAACACACTGTGCCCTTCAGATCAGACAGAAGGAGAGAACCTTCCTGCTAGAAGTGACTGCTCTTTATCCCATGGTATCAAAATGCCTGTGTGAGGACAGGAAGCCTGTAGCTCATGCATGGAGCTAGACCCAGCTGGCTGCCTCCACTTTCCCAATAAGTTATTGCTGGATATTTGGAAGACTACAATTTGATACCATCACTTTTGTTTGCTCTCTTAATGTGCCTATTAGAGTAGTCAATGCTGGATGTTGTAAAAAAAAAATAAATAGGTGGAAGACAAGCATGGGGAAATAGAATATGGCTAAGTTTCTCCTAGCTCTGTTTAGTTCAAGTTGTTTAATACAGATGAATGCTTATATTACAGATTGTGTCCTATGGTATGATTCAGAATTTCCATTAAATATGTCACATGGAGTTATTTATAAACTGGTGCCAAAGCAGGTTAGAAAGAGAAAGCATTATTTCATGAAAATCTCAAGAATAAACCAAGAAATTTCTAGGCTAACAAAACTCAGGAGACAACACAATGTGCACTTATTTAATTTAATATTGTTTGTAATGTCCTCATCCTAAGAATTATTTTTTCCGACTAAAAGAGAACAGGTAATCCATGCGCTGGGTGTGGCAGTGCATGTCTATAGTGCCAGCACTTTAGCCTGTGTAGGATTATGCATCAAGGGTACCTTGATCCTCCTCCCTCCAACAATTTTTTGAAAAGTGTGAATGGACAAATGAAATGGCTAAAAGAGACAGAAAAATAAAAGTAATTTATTGGATGAAAATAGAAAATAAAAGAACATTTCTTAAGTTTCTTTTGTATCTCCTTTTACTCATTTCTGCATGGACAAACAGACACAAACACAATCCTCGTCCACCTGAGATCTCACACTGTGATTATTCAGATTCTGTTCAGCTCCCATTTTTTTTTATTTACCCTTTGAAAGTTTATAGTCATGGAAAATAAGATTTAGACCTTGTTTTCAAATACATTTCTCTAAGACCTTTCAGTCACTCTCATATATCCATATCAATCATTCACAGATCTATATTGTACAGCAATTTCACACTGAAACTGTATCTACACTGGCATGTTTGAAATGAACTGGAAGTCCCAACTTTCCCTTACCTGTCCCTCAGGCAAACTCTTACTCTGCTAGATATCACCATCCTCTCCAGCATCACCAGCATCACTAGCATCTGTCTTCTGATTATTTTCTTCTAATCTATTGGTCACATTCTGGCTGATCCTCTTCCTCAACTACTTTCAAATGTGCTCATTTCTTTTTTTTTTTTTATAATTCCAAGCCCCTTTTCTATTTACTTAGTTTTTACACTTATATAAAATTTGATGTTGCTTTGTGCCCTCGGTTTTTTTTTTTATGGTGCCTTTTTCAAAGCTTATGATTCATAAGCAATTATAAAATAAATGAAGGTGAGGGCTGGAGAGATGGCCTAGCAGTTAAGAGCACCAACTGCTCTTGCAGAGGACCCGGGTTCGATCCCCAGTGTACAGTACAGTCTCCATTGTATCAGCATTATGCACATTCATTCTTACTCTTTTCTATTTTATTTTATTTTATTTATTTTACTTTATTTTATTGTATGAGTGCCTGCATGTATGTAAGTGCACCCATGTTGTGCAGGGCTAGAGGATGACCAAAGAGGCTGTCATGTCAGATGCTCTGGATCTGGAGTCACAGACAGTTGTTAGCTGACATGTGGATGCTGAGAACCAAACCTAGATCATCTGAAAGAGGAGGTAGTGCTCTTGACTGCTGAGCTTTATCTCCAGCCTCAACCTTAAACTTAAGCAAAACAAAACCTTATTATCTTACAATAGCTCTGCTAACACCAACTTTTAATTAAAAATTTGGCATACTAATTTTTGCCTGTATAAAAATATTTCATTTAAATTGTAACTATCTGTTTCCTTGGTTTTCTTGTCTTCTGTTCCATTTGAATTTCAGGCAATTATATGGTCTTTAATCAATATATTTCATCTTGTATTTTTATAGTTTCTCAGAATGCTCCACTGTTACTTAAATCTTACAGGAATTTTAAAGCCTGTTTAACAAATTTAAATAATCTATTTGAAAGATATGTGTTATATTTGCTTGTTTAACTCTTTTATAGCATTTAAATCTTAACCCAATTGACATTTATTGGGATAACCAGCAATTTATCATCATCAAATATACTCCAATACATGTGCTGTTTTAATTTTTACACTTACATAAAATTTGATGTTGCTTTGTGCCCTCAGTGTTTTTTTTATTTTCATGGTGCCTTTTTAAAAGCCTATGATTCATAAGCAATTATAAAATAAATGAAGGTGAGGGCTGGAGAGATGGCCTAGTGGTTAAGAGCACCGACTGCTCTTGCAGAGGACCCAGGTTTGATCCCCAGCACCCACGTGGCGGCTGAGAACCGTCTGTAACTCCAATCCCAGGAGAACTCCAGTTCCAGGGGAAGCCGACGCCCTCTTCTGACCTCCTCAGTATTGCACGACAAGGGTGCACAAACCTACATGCA
>VZQC01013203.1:1140386-1212472 GCA_009823505.1 Rhizomys pruinosus | reverse complement strand
TTTAACTATGGTATGGCATGGGGAGTTTCTTTTCAGATCTTGTTTGGAGTTCTATGTGCTTCTTGTATTTGTATGGGTTTGTCTTTTTTTAGTTTGGGGAAATTTTTATCTATTATTCTGTTGAAGATCTGATCAATACCATTCTCTTGGGATTCTTCTCCTTCCTCTATTCCTATGAGGTGGAGGTTTGATCTTTCATAGTGTCCCATGTTTCCTGGTTGTTCCACTTTTGTGTATTTTTAAATTTTTCATAAACTTTATTTGAGCTTTTTAGTTGTTCTGTGTTATCTTCCAGGTCTGATATTCTTTGTTCTGCTTCCTCCATTCTATTTATGAGGCTTTTTCCATTCCTTTCCTCTTGATTGGATGAGTGTTCTATTTCCTTTTTCATTTTATCCTGTGATTTCTTTAGTATTTCCACTTCTTTTTGGAGCTTCTCAATCTCATGTGGTGCTCCTTACTTCACTGGTTGACTTCCTTTTTCAATGTTTCCACTTCCTTCCAGAGTTTGTCATTTTCTCCCTCTAGTTCTTTCTGAAGTTTGTCATTCTCTCCCTTTAGTTCTTTCCAAAGTTTGTCATTGTCCTCCTCTAGGTCCTTCTTGAGTTTTTCATTCTCTTACCTTAGTTCTCTGACTTGTTCTTTATATTCTTTAATTTCTCTGAATAGGTCTTCAATTGTTCCTCTGAGATCCCCCTGAAATCTGTCACCCTCAGGGAGATCCCACTGTAGCAATCTCCTACAGGGCTGGTAGAGCTTGGTGTGGAATTATCCTGCACCTTTCCCATATTGTCCCTTCGTCATGTCCCTGGCATGTGGGTTTCCAGTTTTTTGCCTGTATTCTGATGCGAATCACAAATGCCTTTTCACTGTGTTGAAGGCTTGCTTTGCTTGCCTCCTTCAGATGCCTTTTTTTTTTCCTCCTCATTTATGGAGGAAAAAAAACCTTGTCTAGGTTTCAGGCTTCAATTCTGTTTCTATATTGGAAGTAATTCACTCTTCCCTTTCTGTTCTGAAGTTTCTCAAAAAAATCCACTTGGACACTCTCTCAGCAATTCCAGTTGGGGGGGTAGTTGCCTGACTTAGCCCTCACTCTGGCACTCTGTGCTTCAGGTGGTCCTAGCAGGTCTCTTTTTATCTAACCACTGCGTACTCAAGTCTCACAGTGGCAACAGGCCCACTTTTAATACCAGCTACAAGGGTAACTCCACCTCAACACCCACACCAGACAAGGATTTAACAGGTCCACCTTTAATCCCAGCTAGCAGGGTGACTCCACCCTGCCAGCCTCAAAAGACAAAGATTTTAGCTGTCCAACCAACGAATCAATCAACCAACAACCCAGGAGTAGATCTATCCTAAAATCTGCCTAGCTGAAGCACCCAGCTCCTACCTGTGCTTCAGGTGGTCCTGGAAGGTCCCTGATCTAACCACTATGTACTCCTTTCTTTTGTATTTTTGAGACAGGGTCACCCTTTAGTCCCAGCTGGCCTGGAGCTCATTCCATAAACCAGGCTTGCCCTGAACTCACAGAGACCCCCCTGCCTCTGCCTCCCAAATGCTGGGATTAAAGGCATGCACCACCATCCCAGCAATAAAAAGGGATTTTAGCTGCCATGTGGGTGCTGGGAATAGAACCCAGGTCCTCTGCAAGAGCAGTCAGTGCTCTTAACCACTGAGCCATCTCTCCAGCCCCATGCTATTATTTTTATAACAAGCTAAAAGTCTACAATTTTACCTCTTAGTTGCCCACCAGAATTCATTCATAAAGACCCTATTGTTTTGGGGGGGGTTCTTTTTTTTTAAATAAATTTCACATTTAATGATAAGTAAAGCAATGTCCAGGGAAACAAGAATGCCTCCTTTATGATACAATGTTAAAGTGCTGTCAGTGGACACTTTGAAATGTTAAAACATGAAGTTTCTTTCTTTTTTTAAAAAAAATCAACACCATTTAAACCAACATGATTATTTTCCATCCATCCAACAACTGTGCTGACAATAATAGAAAAATATGTAAAAAAATTTCTAGACTCATAATCACTAGATGTGTTAACATCCATACAGATAGTATAAATTTGATGACGAAAAAATAATTTTTGTTTCCTTAAAAACACTTAGTTCATTTACTACTTAACATGAGACAGATACCAACTCTCCTAAAGTACCAAAATAATCACAAATAAAAATGGCATGCTTAGACTTTTGGTTTCTTGTTAGGTGGATCCTGAAGATTAAACTTTGGGATTTCACCAAGAGTATATGGAATTCTCTTGGAAGGTACCTTCTTGCCAATTGTTTCAATCTGGAAGCCAGTGGTTTGCAGTTCACTGTGGAGCCCATCCAGGACACATTGTCCATCAAAGATAAAGGCTGGCTTTAGCATTTTTTTTATGAATCCGTTCATAATCCAGTTCCTTAAACATGTCCCATTCCATGCAGATGACAATAGCATGGGCACTGTCACATGCTTCATAGGGATCCTTGGAAATGGTCACCAGTCTGGACACTTGATCGTCCTCTGAAACACTTGGGTGAAAAATATCCACAATGATTTGTTCCCTGGGTACTTTTGGGTCATATATATGGAAGTGTGCACCTTCGTCCATCAAACATTTGCTAATATAGATACTGGAGGACTCTCTTGTATCACCAGTGTCCTTTTTGAAGGCAAACCCCAAGATAGCTATCTTCTTATCAGTCACTGTATTAAATAGACTGTCTATGATCCGGGAAGCAAATCTCCTCTGGTAGTCATTCATGTCTATGACTATGCAGACCAGGCTGGCCTTGAACTCACAGAGATCTGCCTGCTTCTGCCTCCCAAGCACTGGGACCAAAAGTGCGCACCACCATGGCCAGCTGAAAAATTTTCATTTGGCTTGATCTGCTGTGCATTAGGCTGGGGTGGATGCAAAGATGGGGCCGCTGCTTGGTTGACCTCTGAGGGTACCCCATAAAGACCCTATTGTTGAAGACATCATACATCTTGGATACAAGATATAGATAAATCAAGTTGGAACTTAGCCTGAAGCCTACTGGCTAGCTTTCAGAGTACTGGACAGTGTTATGCAGGCCTTGGCAGGGAGTAAAATATCATTGGTCTTACCTACCTGTGAACTCTATGAACTACAGAGCCAACTTGCAGGGCAAGATGTGCCCACAGGTGCAACTGTTTCATAAGTGTTGTGCAGCTCAGGGACCATCATGGTGGAGGGGGAAAGGATGTAACAGCAGAAGACATAGAGAACGGCTGCAAAATACCATCTTCTAAGCTCAGCACAGCAGTGGCAACCATGAGCTCACAGTAGCTGTAGTTGCTGGCCCTGGACTAACAAAAGACTGACCCACTCAACCATTAGCTGGGGTTCATAAAGCCCTACTTAACTGTAGAATGATTAGCAACTAACAGATTCTCGGAGAGGGAGAGACATAGTATCCAGTTCTGTAACCACCAGTGAGTTCATCCAGTTCCAATGGATAGTTCCAAATCCACAGTCACACGTGACAGCCCTTGGGATACAAAACAAAATAAAAAGCCATGAATAGTGGGGAAGGAGGGCTTCCAGGGACAGGAGGGACATGAGAGAGGATGAGGGAGCATAAACAGACAGCATGATACCAGGCTGTGAAATTGTCAAAGAACAAAATTTATTAGTGAAAAGAACTGGATCCATCTATGTGCTGCTCATCATCAAAGATACACACTACTTGGGACAAAAGGGTGTAAAAAGACATTCCTAGCAAACTGAACTAGGAAACAAGCTGGCAAAGCTATTCTAATGTCTGACAAAATAGACTTCAAACCCAAACTAGTCAAAATAGCTAAAGCAGGTCACTTTATACTTACTAAGGGATAATTCTAGGCATATATGCACTGAACACAGGTACACCCAATTTCATAAAATAAATAATACTAGATATTAAATAAAAGATTAACTCCATGGGGGCTGGAGAGATAGCCTAGTGGTTAAGAGCACCGACTGCTCTTGCAGAGGACCTGGGTTCAATCCCCAGCACCCACATGGTGGCTGAGAACCATCTGTAACTCCAGTTCCAGGGGAATCTCTAGCTCTCTTCTGACCTCCACGGCATCGCATGACACGGGTGCACAAACCTACATGCAGACAGTACATTCATACACATACAAAAATAAATAAAATTTAAAAAAAAGATTAACTCCATCATAGTGATAACGAGTGGCTTAAGTATCCCAACAAAAATAGAGAAAACACTAGAGTTAAATGAAATGGACGTAACAGACATTTACAGAACATTCCATTCAGACATGACAGGTGCACATTCTTCTCAGCAGCCTGTGGAAACTTTTATAAAAGTCACACATTAGAACATAAAGCAAGTCTTAACAAATATAGGAAAATTGAAATAATTTCTTGTATTCTATCTGATCACAATGAAATAAAAATATAAACAGGAAGAGAAACTACAGAAAACACACAAACTCACAGAGATTAAATAACACGCTTTTGTTCAGTCTTGGGGCCATTTTATGTTGCTGTGTGACAGGGGTGTGAGAAGTGGCTTCAATTCAGCTGGGGACAAATCAATGGTCCAACTACAGCTTTAAACCCAAATAACCACAATAATGTCTGGCACAGCAAACAATCTTGATCTGTGAAGTGGGGGCACTTTTATCTTGGGGGTAATCAACAGCTATCTAAGATCCTACAGAAAACCCTACATCTGTCACGTCCAACTGGTTTTTAAGAAATATTCCAGGGGCTGGAGAGATGGCCTAGCGGTTAAGACCACTCTTACAGAGGACCCGGGTTCGATCCCCAGCACCCACATGGCGGCCAAGAACCGTCTGAAACTCCAATTCCAGGAGAACTCCAGTTCCAGGGGAATCCGACACCCTCTTCTGACCTCCGCAGCATTGCACGACACGGGTGCACAAACTTGCATGCAGACAGTACATTCATACACATACGGAAATAAATAAAATTAATAAAAAAAAGAAATATTCCAAAAATTCACATTGGAGAAGACAACAAATGGTGCTGAGGAAACAAAATAACCACACGTAGAAGAATGAAACTAGGTCCTTATCGAGAGATAAGGACCCTGCATAAAATAAACTCCAAATGGATCAAAAGATGTCAACCTAAGTCCTGAAACTCTGAAACTGCTAGAGGAAAAAAAAAAATAGGGGACACACTTCAAGATTTCAGCATAGTAAAAAGAAGCTGCTTTTCTCAGTCAGATAGTTGAGTACATCTCATCTGAAAACGCTATCCATGGATTTATTTAGCATACTTAGTTCCATTTATAATGCTTAGCACAGAACACATCAGGACTGCACTTCCCTCCGTGCTCTTAAAACACATTTTCATTTTTGTAATTTGGTAACATCTCTTCAGTTCAAACTTTGTTTAGCACAGGACTGGAAATATTTTATTTTTTTTAATTTTTTTTTTTTTATTTTTATTTATTTTTGTATGTGTATGAATGTACTGTCTGCATGCAAGTCTGTGCACCCGTGTCGTGCAACGCCGCGGAGGTCAGAAGAGGGTCTCGGATTCCCCTGGAACTGGAGTTCTCCTGGAATTGGAGCTTCAGACGGTTCTCAGCCGCCATGTGGGTGCTGGGGATCGAACCCGGGTCCTCTGTAAGAGCGGTCGGCACTCTTAACCGCTAGGCCATCTCTCCAGCCCGTGGACTGGAAATATTTTTAAAAAAAGATTTCAGCATAGGTGAAGACTTTCAGCAAGTAACACCAACAATTGACAAATGGGACCTCATGAAACTGAAAAGCTACACAGAAAAAAGGACTAAATTCCTTGGAAAGACTACTTACATGACAGGATAATACCTTTTCCAGCTCTACATTTGGCAGAGATGAGTTTTATTTTATATACATATATAACTATATATATAACAATTTTTATTGAATTTTTGTTTATTTCACATATAATATCCCAATAATCTCTATACCTCCTTCTGCCACTGGCACCCTCCCACAGCCCCCTCCCCACTGGAATTTGGACATTGTCATCGGTGTCAAGGCCCATCTTGTCAAGCTAGTGTCCCCAGATGCCTATCAGTGCGAGTTCATACCCTGGGGTCTAGTCAGCCCATCCAGAGACCCTCCCTTTAAGATCAGCTCTCCCTCACACAGCAGTAATCAGCTGGCACTAATTCTTTGACTAAGATTGGGGCCTGCTGCCCTTTGCCACAGTCTGTGCTGTTCAAGGACCCACACTCTTCAGACTCTTATTCTCTACTCTTTGGCCATTTGTAATATTTTGTGTTCCTGGCCCTCTGTTGCATGAGAGAGCTTCACTGGTGAGACCTGAGAGATGCATTAGTGTTCTTGTCACCCCTTGTTCCAAGAGCGTTAGGTGTAGAGGTCGCACTGTAGTCGTATCACTTAGGCTTGGGCAATTTACAAACAATCTCTGTCTATGACCAGTTGTAGAACTCTCTAACCATCTCCGACTGTTGAAAAAGAAGGTACTTTAATGAGTAATGACTGGGATACTTGTCTGTGAATATACCTAATTTAAGTCCAGTTATTTAGCTGGTGATTGCCCCCAAGATAAAAGCGCCACTACTGCACCAATATCATTTGCAATGCCGGTCACTGGTGTGGCTAATAGGCCTTAAAGCTGGGGTTGGACCATCGATCGGTTTTCTCTCTTAGAAGCTTGCATGCATAGTGCTCTCCAAAGCTTTGAGAGCCAGTCTTCAAGGAGGTGGCTTCCAGATCAGCTCCAGCTCCATTGATCCAAATCCTGTGTCCAAAGTATGTCCTGTCTTCAGCAATAGGGTCTTATCTTCAAGTTCTGGGAGGCGATCAAGGGCTCTGGCAATAGCCTGTGTAATTTTTGGAATCTCTTGGACTACCCTGGCCAACAACTCAAAGGACAGTTTCTCCTGTCTGGAACTGTTTCTTGTTATATAGCCTTTAGCTTTACACATGGACTTATGTAGAGATATTGGGTGTTACTAAGGGAGAAATGGGTAAAATTGAGGAATTTAAATGGGAGAGTGAAAGGGAAGGTGATATAAGGAACTTTAGGGATAAAGAAGAAGGAACTCAAGAAAGGTGGGACCATAGGAGACAAGTATTATCAAGGGAGAAATGGGGACACTTTAAATGGGGAGGGTGTGGGGGGAGTGTTAGACAGGGAGAGAGAGGAATAAGGCCTAGATAGTGTAAAAAAAAAGGGAATCATATTAATAAAAAACCTACTGACAAATTATGTTATATATTTTAATATTAAAATGTGGAGGGAAATTGTGTGTGTTCTTTTTTTCTAATGTCAGGAAGATTGTCTTCAAAATATCCATGATTCTAAGTCATGAAGATCACAGGCACATGATCTCAGGTTCTTTCACCCATTATCAAAACTTCTGCCCCACCTTCCTCACACCCCGCCCTCCTCACACCCCACCTTCCTCACACCCTGCCCTCCTGCAGCCCCAGGTGGTGCCTGGAGAGCTTCGTCCCCTCTCTGAACAGGTTGCCAGGGTCTGGACATGCCCGATGAAGTCCACTCCAACTCCCTATTCCAGGTAACTTCACTTTCAAGGGATAAGTATGTCCATGAATCTTGTCTGTCTGTAAGGAACCAGCAACCTCTGTTCCACCCGACTTGGTCCCAGGCCCTGCACCTCCACACTCCACCCCTGTTCCCTCCATCTCCCCTTTGCATTCCCTTGAGCTGACCAGACCTTAAGCACTTTTACTCACCACTGTCACGACACTTTCCCCTCCAACTCTCCTCCCATCTCTGGTTTCTCTCCTTGATTTCCATATTCCAATAAAGCTAGCACTGGTCACTGGAAGGTTGGAGTCCCAGAGTCTGGACTCACAGGAGAGGTTTAAAGGTCCCCATGGCTGGGAGCTGGCTCTGCTACTTCCCCACCTCCCTGAGGCTGATCATTAACTCAGTGTTTATATAAAGAATGATCCATGCTCGCAATTCGGACAGCACTGCCTACACCATGGCCAGCACAGTGAGTCCCAGTACTGCCGCAGGAAGCTCAGAGCTGTCCTCATTGTCAGGAAACATCCAAAATGCTGCTGACATCTCTGTCATAGTCATCTATTTTGTGGTGGTGATGGCTGTTGGAGTATGGGTATGTGACCCCAACACTGGGGTGGGGAAGCATCTACTGTGGGAGGCATGTGAAATGACAACTTGAGACATTAATACTCCTACAAACGTCATCACCTTTCTGTCTGAATCATCTCATTGTGACAGAAATAATGTTTACGCCGAGTGAATATACTGGCCCAGCAGTGCCATCGCTTGAGCAGAGACAGGCCTCGGACCTACAGATTTGTTCTCCGGCGTGCCCAGGACCTAGCATAATCAACACAAGTGTCATTTCTATTATCTCACTTCAATTACTTTCCTTTGTTGTTAGCTAACTCCCTGACTTAGTGAATGACAAGTTTAAATCATTTGTTGTCTTCATTCTTTTTACTAACAAGCTAGAGGCTTCTACTGTTCTTCCACAGCTTGCTTTAGTGATATGTAACAAAGTAAAAGTTTTTCATACATAATTTCTTGCAGTCTTTCCAGCTGAATCCTTATAAAACCATGATTTTTAAGTCCCTTAGAAATTGATGCTGTATCACACGGTCTAGAAAACCATGTCTCTCTGCAGGAGTGCTGAAATATCAGTGTTACCATGCCGGACAGAGTCAGGGTGTCTGGTCAATCTTGGGTTCACCTGCTGTTTTCTGACCTTGTATTCGCTCAGGCAATGCTGAAGACCAACCGAAGCACCATCAGAGGATTCTTCCTGGCTGGTCGAGACGTGACCTGGTGGCCAGTAAGTAGACCAGGATTTCCTGGTGATAAACATTGAAAAATCGTGCAGCTGGGGACCAGCCAACTTGCTCTTTTTATAAATCCTCTTCTTCAAAGAGGTCGCCTAGAATTTCCAGAAAGATGGTAGAGTGTAGCCAATCGAGGCAGCTCGAGTCTGGCATTTGGAGACCCGCCCGCACTTCAGCTCCTGCTCAGGTTTTTCCTTGGTTCTCATGAAGAGCCTTCTTGGCTTCTTGGCTCTACACATGACTTCTCTGCTCCTGACCCTGAGCTAATGCTGCTTGTCTTTTTGAGATTAGCTTTTCTTCTTTTCTCACCCGCTTATTTAGATCTTTAAAATCTAATCTTAGTTGCTCTCTCACTACAGATGGGTGCCTCTCTCTTTGCCAGTAACATCGGCAGTAGCCATTTTGTGGGCCTGGCTGGGACGGGGGCAGCTTCAGGAATCGCGGTGACAGCATTTGAATCACATGTAAGTGACATCAGAAATTGTTTTCTTTTAAGTCAAGTCCATGTTGGGATGTTTTAACCAAAATGTCCGCAGATTTTTCTGGATCTATATCGGATGTACATCCTCCTTTAGTTTTGATTTTTATTCTCCCCTCAACCCATCCACTTTTGGTTTGCCCTTAACCCTTCTGTCGTCCTGCATGCCTGAGCCATTTTAGTCGCATTATTGCTGCCCTCATAGCTTGTTCTCAGGCAGTTATTCCTACGAGGGATGTCACTTATCCAGTCCAATCCTCAGTCATTTGGCCCCTGTTATCATTTGAACTCTTCCTTTCTTGTCTCCTCTCTGAGTTACGACACTGTATATCTATTCCTAAATTACAAGAAAGGCTTAAAAATAAAAGGAAGGGGGCTTAGAACATGGCTCAGTGGTCAACATGCTCACCGCACCTAAAAAAAAAAAAAAAAAAAAAAAAGAGTTCAGTTCTCCAGAATCCACTGGGGGACACAGCCAGGCACCCGCAGTTCCTCAGAAGGAGGAGACAAGGGAGCCAGGAGCCAGCTGGCTTGTGAGACTGGCCGCATCAGCATGCTCTGAGTGGGATTGGGAGACCCAGCTTCGAAGAATAAGGTAAAAGGATGATTTAAAAGGATTCCTGACATCAACCTGGGGCCTCTACACACATGCACACACACACACACATATGAGCATGTATAGACACATGCATACATACTACAGGCACACTAAAAAAATCAATAAATAAAGGAAAAGAAGCTGATATTCAAGTGTGAATAAAAACCAAACATGCAATAACTATCACGTGGAACGTGCAGAGGAAGAAGCATTTGGTGCTGAGAGGTCACACACAGGAGGCTCGTCTGTTTAGATAATGGTAGGACTTAGCACATATCAGGGGAACTTCCTGGTGCTGATGCCAGAAGGGTGGGTGGAAACTGTTCAAGTGAGGCATTAGACCCTAAGTTCTTAAGGAGGAAGCGCCCATCCTCTCTTCTGCTCTGTCACCTAGCACACAGCTGGCTGTGTAGCAAGAGCATCATAAAGGATGCGAATAGGCTGAATCTTTTCTGTTCCCCATAGCACATGTGTGGAGATCAGGGTGCAACTTTCAGTTGGTTCTTTCCACTGTGGGTTCTGGAGATCAAACTCAGGTTGTCAGGCTTACTCAGCAAGTACTTTTTACCCACTAAGCCATCTCACCAGCCACCAGCCCCTTTCTTACCCTTGTTTTTGTCTATTGGTGAGAGAAAGTAAAAACATTGTGTAAGGTTATGGCGAGCTCCCCCCAGAATGAAAGGCCACGAGGTCTAAGCTCTTCGGAGCAAAGTTTAATTCAGGGTAGCCAGGGCTAGGCTCAGGGGACAGGTAGAGCCAAGCCCAGAATGGTGTCTCGCTTGGGAATTTAAGGGAGAAGGTGGGAGGGGCATTCAGTGGGAGTGGGGGTGGGTAGCGCACTCTGCAGGAGTCTGGAGTCTGGCTTCCAAATAGGTGGAAGATTCCTGAATAATTGGTGATGGCCCATTTTAGCATAGCCTGGTAGAGCAGGATCCTGGGCACCACCAGTCTTAGGTGTCTCTGCATTTCAATGCCTCTGGAACTCATCCTGACACATTGCCATGAAAATGTAAACAAACCATCCCTAGGTGGACTCAGGAAGTGACCTTATCTCATCACCAATGCCTTTATGTTGAAGGTTTTTTTAACGTGTATGAGCATTTTGCTTGCATATGTGTACGCCTTTATGTGCAATGCCTGCAAAGAGGGTATCAGATCCCCTGAAACTAGAGTTAGGGATGTTGTTAGCCATCAAATGGGTGCTGGGAACCAAAGCTGGGTCCTCTGCAAGAGCAGCCGGTGCTCTTAACCACGGAGCCATCTCTCCAACCCCTCTTTTTTCTTTTTTCTTAATTATTATTATTTAACTGCTTTCACCTCAGAAGTATCAGGGACTCCAACATATACTAGCCATTGGCCAAATATGCCTGTGGCCTAAGATTTGTTTCGACAGTACCATGAACCCTACAATGAAGTCAGCTTCTAGAGGCATGACAAGATTGACCTATAACCTAGTATCGTTATCAGGTTGCCTATTACTCTGCCCTTTTAACATTTGACCTTGAGCTTCCTTAATCTCTATGAAACTCAAGTTCCAACTACTTAAGACAATGACAACTATGCTTATTGTGCCTGCTTCAATGGCTGTTGTAAGATGAGTGCCACATATAGAGACTGCAAACCTCACATCGTGATCCAGTATTATATTGTCATTATTACAGTTGGCAAGAAGTAGAGGACTGGGAGGGTCTCCCTTTTTGGATTTCTTATGGCTTTAACACTCATATTTCATTCAAGATCATTGCTTTCGACATGGCTATCAGCTGGGCTCAAATATCTTTATCTTCTGGCTGATTTGCCACATATCTTTGGTTCCATTCTCAGCCCTGAAAAATGATGGCATATGAATTATCAGCACAGAGATAAAGGGTTGACTGTTGTCTGGAGATCATAATTGTTGGATAGAACAGGATCTAAGAAGACTATTTTTTAATTATTTTCAGACTCAGAAGTCATAAAATTATAAGACCCACAAGCCAGACTCCTTTAACTTGACCCTGTTCTTGGTCTGTTGCAGTCCTTTCTGTTATTGCTGCTTCTGGCTTGGTTTTTTGTCCCTATCTACATCAAGGCAGGGGTGAGTATCTATTCTGGGGAAAACTTTCAAATATTTCTGTCATATATTCATTAATTCACTCATTGTCTCTGTTCAATCATGAAACCTGTGTATTTGGCCTTCATCGATCCTATTGCCAAGAATATATAGGTAACAAAAATCAATTGCTTGCCCATAGGCTCTCCCAGTATGGAATGTGGCTGTAGTCCAGAAAAAGTCAGTGGTGGCCCTGATGATGACTGCAGTGTTAGACTTCAGCCTGGTGTAAAACTCTAAAGCTAGATTCACCTGTATACTTCAAGAAAAGCTTTTCAGAGTTGATCTGGCTCATGTCTTTATGTGGCCCACCTCCCTCAGGTGGAAAAGCTGGATGGAATGTTAGTGAAATCAAGACACTTATGCTGAAAAGCTTTTCCTTACTTGGAATATTTGGAGGTCAGGTAAAATAAGGCTAAAGTAGAAAATCTATGGATCAAGGGTAATGAGTAGTAGAGGTGCCTGTAGGCACAGGTTGGTTCAGTCATGAAAGATCACGTGTCCCCTTCCCTAGGAAGATAAATGGGACCAGTGGAAGAGTTGGTAATGGAGGGGAGCTAATCAAAGTATAATGTGTGAAAATATCATGAACCCCATTGTTTTGTGTATACTAATAAAAATACAATGATATGTTAATATATACCTAGTATAATAAATAAAATTTAAAATAATGGTACTATCTAAAAAGGTTTTCTAGGGCTGGAGAGATGACTCAGTGGTTAACAGCATTGCCACTCTTACAGAGGATGCAGGTTCAGTTCCTAGCACCCACATGGCAGCTAACAACCATCTGTAACTCCTGTTCCAGGGGATCCAATCCTCACTTCTGATCTCAGTGGGCATTGCATGGCACAGGTGCACTTATATAATGTAGGCAATTCATCTGGCATACTTGTCTGTAAATATAAGAATCCATATGTAAAGTATAGTAAATCTAGGGATGTGACAGCCTTGGAGTTTTCTCTATGATCTATGGCCTCTCCAGCCATATGTATCTGGCTGTGAGTACAGTACCACTCATGAACTTCCTCCCATTGAGAGGGCTTTAAGTCCAATTATGCAGCTGCTTATTACCCTCAAGATGAAAATGCCACTACTACACTGATAGAGATCATTTGCTGTGCCAGATATTGTGCTCATTATTAGGCCTTAAAGCCAGGGTTGGTCCATCAATTGATATTCTCTCTCAGCAGCTTGAATAGATAGTGTCCTCCAAAGCTAGGAGAGCTACCTTCAGGGAGGTGACTTCCAGGTCAGTCCCAGCTTCACTGCTCCAAGTCCTGTGTCACAAGTATGCCTTGTCTTCAGAAATAGGGTCTTACCTTCAAGGAGACAATCAAAGACTGTGGTAACAGCTTGTGTAATTTGGGGAGTCTCTTGGACTACTGTGGCCAAGAACTTAAAAAGGTTTCTCCTGTCTGGCACTGCTTCTTATTATACCACTTTTCAGCTATGCACATGGACTCATGTGGAGATATTGTATGTATAATTCTTCAGTATGCTTTTGAACTAATACATTACCCTCTGGTTTTTCATACCAGCTAAGCAGTACTTATCTCCTCTCTGTCTCCTTGTCTAATCTCCTTTTTCCTTCCCCAGTTAAAGTATCCACATTTTCCCCATTTCACCCTTGATAATACCTCTTTCCTATGATTCCCCCTTCTCTTGAGCTCCTTCTTCCCTTTACCCCCATGCTTCCTTGTATAACCCTCTTTCGGCCCGCCCAGATAAAAACCCCCATTTTAACGCCATTTGAACCCACTATCTATAACTAATATATGTATAGAATATATTAATATATTATATATAATAATATAATAGTTCTAGATAATATAGTTATATATATAACTAACTAATATCTATCTTATAGCCTTTGCCCCTGGATTCTAGGCAATGTTTACATAAATCTAAGAGTTTCTAGATTGCTGTTGGGAATGGCCACAGTCATTTACTGCCTTGATGATCACTATTGTTATAAGGTTTCCATTCTTCCACAGCTTCATCAGTACAACACATATTTTCACCATCCCAACAGCTGTCATTTCCTTTTTTAAGTTTTTTTTTTTATGTGTATGAGTGTACTGTCTGCATGTAGGTTTGTGCACCTGTGTCATGCAATGCCGTGGAGGTCAGAAGAGGTCGTTGGATTCTCCTGGAACTGGAGTTAAAGACGGTTCTTAGCCACCAAGTGGGTGCTGGGAATTGAACCCAGGTCCTCTGCAAGAGCAGTCAGTGCTCTTAACCGCTGAGCCATCTCTCCAGCCCCATCATTTCCTTTTTTAATGAGGGTCAAGATGCACTACAGCTACTGTGACTCCTACAAACCATGCTGCTGACCAACTAGGGCACTGCTCTGTCTGTGACCCCGGCTACCACATTTCTTCACTCTGGCACTGGTGCTTAGAGAGGGGGTGGCACCCGGGATGAGGGTGCTCTGGAGCCAACTTCTGGTGTCACCTTGGTGGTGACCATATTTACCTGCTGCTCATACAAGCCCCTTCCAGCTCCAGGCTTGAACAAGCTCTGATGAAAAGATGCTATGACTGGATCAAAAGCTCATGCTGCGTATGTGTTCCTGCCTATGACTTGCATCTCCTGAGGGTTGCATGTAGTTGGTAGTCTATTAAGAATTTCCTTTCTTGCTTTTGCCAACTCATGTGTGTGTTTATTAACAAATTTTTATATTAGAAGGGACTAAATCATGAACATACTACACTCTGAAGGAAATAGAAAGCTGCACCGCTTATTCTCACATCCCACAGCCAATCACCTATTTAAATACTGAAAACTACAGTTTTTTTCTCTAAATTAGGACTTAATATTTTCTTATTTTCAATAAAGGTAATTATATAAATAAATTCTCATATATATATATATATATATATATATACATACTATCCCCAATCTTCAATTTATTTTGTAATTATATAGCAATTTTTATTAGTATAAATATTATTTTGACTGTGCTGCAGCATTAGTGACTGGTAAAAATAATAGAAAGTGTTGTTGCATGTCAGCCAGGTATTGGGTGTGCTGTAGTCACATTAAACCCCACTTTGAGAAAACAAAAATTCAGAGGTTGTCATTTGCCAAAAGTCATAATATGTAGTAAATGTGAGAGCCAGGAGGAGGTGCTAAGTTTGTCACTCTGTCTCCAGTGCCAAGTTCATTCCAGCCTCAACATCCTAGTAAGGAGCTGTGCCTTCCTCACCTCTGCCTCCCCCTGCGCAGTGATTCCTGCCTATGGTTGTTTAGTAAATGCCCATGCATCTGGACGCAGGAGGCTCCGTGGTGAATTCTTGTTCACATTTGTCTCTGCAGGTGATGACCATGCCAGAATACCTCAGAAAGCGGTTTGGTGGCCAGCGACTCCAGATCTACCTCTCCATCCTCTCTCTCTTCATCTGTGTGGCTTTGACAATCTCAGTGAGTTCAGTGCCACCTGGTGTTGTAGCTTTCAAAGCTGGCTTATTGGGGCCAACTGCTAAAATCAGAAATTCGTGTATATAGAATGTCAACTGCATTAGCACATTAGCAGGGTCAAAACAGAGGATGCCATAAAACAATCCGCGGGGCGGGGGTGGGGGGTGGGGAGGGGACTCTGCAAGTCTTAAGATGGAAAAAGATGCTCAGGAGATACATGTACCTAGAGCAGCAGACTTTCAAGTCATAAGAGCCTCAAGAGGGTAGATGGCTCTTCATCTGAAAACTTTGTCTATGAAAAGGCAGGTGTGGGTATGTTTGGAGGCCGCACACGCCTTTAAAGCCTAGCACTTGGGAGGCAGAGGCGGCAGATCTTTGTGAGTTTTTAAGGCCAACCTGGGCGACAGAGTGAGTTCCAGGACAGCTGGGGGCTACAGGTAGACACTGTCTCAAAAAGACAAAAAAAAAAAAAAAAAGAAAGAAAGAAAGAAAGAAAGAAAGAAAGAAAGAAAGAAAGAAAGAAAGAAAGAAAGAAAAAGAAAGAAAAGGCAGGTGTAAGGAAGAGCAAATGCTGGTCACTCAGGTAGTAATGGCTGCTTCCTAATTAAGAGGGAAAGTCCCCTGGACTTCTGCCTTTCCTATCATACAATAACTTCCATATATTTTCTCAGCACCAGCTCAGATTTATGTTTTCATTGTCAACTTAATTATCAAACACCTGATCTAAAGGGAAGTACTTTTATTACTATACTGACTTTCTTTAAGGTTACCATATCTTCTCAAAGACTACCTTGCTGGGCGTGGGGGCTACAGGGAGACCCTGTCTCAAAAATAAAAAAGACTACCTTGTAAAATAGGCATCATAAATTGATCCTAAAATAATCATCCCTTGGAGATAATTAGTGATGAAACAGGACAAATTTGAAGTTTGAGCGTCACATGAGGAAAACAGAGAAATAATAACTTACTTATCTTTATATATTGGTGACTAATGAAAAATCTCCGCAGGCTTATCATCCAGGCACATGTATCCGTGTTTATGATAGAAAAGTTGACCTCTATTGCTCTTCTGTTGAGCTATTATTCTTTCAAGTAAAGCATCTGCTTAGGATAGCTGCCAGGAACCTTCCTAATTCATGTATTTCTAGCATTTATTGCACATAATTAAGCTGTGCCAAGGATAAGAAGGATTCCCAAGCAAGAGAGGTTCTCCATACGCATAAGATGATGATAATTTAGGGACTGGAGAGCTGACTCAGTGGTTAAGAGCACTACCTAGCTGGACGTGGTGGTGCACGCCTTTAATCCTAGCACTTGGGAGGCAGAGGCAGGCGGATCTTTGTGAGTTCAAGGCAAGCCTGGTTTACAGAGTGAATTCCAGGACAGCTGGGGCTACAAGGAGACCCTTATCTCAAAAATTTTAAAAATAAAAATAAAAAAAGAGCACTACCTGCTTTAGAGGACCTGAGTTCTATTCCCAGCATCCACTGGCAGCTAACAACCATCCTAACTCCAGTTCCCGGAGATCCAACCCCTTCTTCTGACTTTACAGGCATTGCACAACATGGGTGCACTTATACACATGTAGGCAATACACTCATACACAAAAAAATAAAAATAGGGCTGGAGAGATGGCCTAGCGGTTAAGAGCACTGACTGCTCTTGCAGAGGACCCAGGTTCGATCCCTAGCACCCACATGGTGGCTGAGAACTGTCTGTAACTCCAATCCCAGGAGAACTCCAGTTCCAGGGGAATCCAACACCCTCGTTTGACCTCCGCAGCATTGCACTACATGGGTGCACAAACCTACATGCAGACAGTACATTCATACACATACAAAAATAAATAAAATTAAAAATAATAATAATAAATAAATAAAATAAAAATAATTTTAAAAGAAGATAAAGATTTAGACGTGAAGTAATTGGGTGCTTATGAAGAGCTGTGGAAGCAAACTAAAATACAATCTGAAATGGAGCATATGGACAAATACAGCTGTTCTGTGCACATCCAGGAAAGATGCTAGCCCCTGCTAGTTAGAATTGGAAGTGATTTTTTAATTAAACAATTAGAAGAAGCAGAGGCGTCCCTTGGTGCTAGAGACTTTGTACTCACATGTTCAACAAGTGTGTTAGACTTGCTAATCTCCCAGTTCTCCTCTGACATCTACAGCTTTATGATTCCAAAGAGCAAGCACGTGCCCTGGAGGAGAACGGCAGCTGTAAAAAGATGTCCCGATGCACGTGACGTTTTCAAGTAGTCAAGAAGGACTGAGTGAATATTGATAAGCTGGGAGAATTACAAGGAAGTCAGGGACATACATGTGTGTCCGTGTACACTTCTGATCAGCCCGCCTTTCTTGCCTACAAGGTCATGTTTTGAGTGATATTAATAATGATTAATCTTAGCCATGTTTGTTTATATGCATTTATACTCTGTCCTGGCTACTTGCTAAACAAATCATTCATTATGAGAACTTAAGATGGTGCAGTTTTTAGAATTATCTGATACCCAGGTTGAGAAAGACCATCTTACTCAAAGGTTCTCAGCTTCCAATTGTATTCACACAGAGGACCAGCTGTGGACAGCTGTGGACAGCTGTGGACATGATGTCCTTTCGTCCCTAAGTATTTCAGATTATAGTTCCTGAAACTGCCAACACCTTCTATTAAATCACACTGAAAATTGCAAAGTCAGGAAATTAACACAGATACAAACTACCATCTTATCTACAACCTTACTGAGATATTGGCAATTGTCCCAAAGCAGTCACTAACAGCAAAATAAAACCCTGCAATCTTTAAAATTCCTCTTTATTAGAAATATTTCATCATCACTGTAGGTGTAATAAATGCCAATGAACCATGAGTTATTTAAGTTATTAAAATGCCATGTTCTGCCTTACATATATTTTAAAAACAATAAAAAATTTGATGATAGGGGCTGGAGAGATGGCTGAGCGGCTAAGAGCACTGCTACTTTCACAGAAGCTAACAGCCGTCTGTAACTCCAGTTCCAGGGGAATCTGATGCCCTCTTCTGACCTCCTCTGGCTTTGTATGATACAGGTACACTTGCGTACATGCAGGCAATACACTCGTACACATAAAATAAAAGTAATGAGGGCTGCAGAGATGTCTCAGTGGTTAAGAACACTGACTGCTCTTGCAGAGGATCCGGGTTCGATTCCCAGCACCCACATGGCGGCTAAGAGCCGTCTTTAAGCCAGGCATGGTGCTGCACGCCTTTAATCCTAGCACTCGGGAGGCAGAAGCAGGTGGTTCTCTCAAGGCCAGTCTGGTCTACAGAGTGAGTTCCAGGCCAGCTGCTGCTATAGTGAGACCTTGTCTCAAAAAAAAAAATGAATAAAATATTTTTAATTGATAATATAAAATTGATAATAAGGTACTTATATAGGATTTCAAAATCATCAATTGGATGTCTTAATATTACAATGTAATATAAACAAATGTCAAGGAATTCATAAGATACTATGAGTTTCAATGTGTAAATGATTAGAATGAGCAACAAAACAAACTAAAATGCTGTGAGTCAACCATTTTCCACTTAATAAATCAGGGTGAAGGAGCTACTGGGGATGCTGACAGATGAGAGGGAGGCGTGAGTGCTGCCTCCCAGGCAGTCCTCTGAGGCAGTGGAATATTTTACACCTAGCCAACATTGAAAACATTAAATCTTCCTTCAACTTGCATAGAAACATCATTCCTGGAAAACCTCTATATAATAAAGTTACAGAAAGTACTTGTTTGTAAAGCTAAGGTGGGTTCTAGGTTAAGAAAATCAGGAAAAAGTGTTTCACCAACACCCAAATCTGGTGGAGGATAAAGTATTCAAATCTTAGAGGAGAACAAAACAGCCATTTCCACCCCACCTCTCACTAGCCCCCAATGCCACCAAGAAACCTCAGCACTAGCTCCTCTATGACTGTGGCATTTGTTTAGACAGTTCTAACTCACATGCTTAACATGCTTTTTGAGTCTCAGGTGTTCTGTTTGGTTTTCTTTTTATATGGATTATGGAGGGATCTGACTTGAAGGGGCAGATAAAAGTGGCACCAGCACAAATTTCGTGAAAAGAAAAGACTAGACAACCTGGGAAGCACACATTGGGATTCAGAAACCCAGAGTTAGGCGGACACAGCCTTGCACCTGGGGGCTCCTTCTGAAGGATCCCTGGCCTTCTGCATGGAGTGTCTGCTGGGCTCCATATTGTAGCTATCAATCCCTTAATATTTGGTCTTCTCTCAGTTGTTCTAAACCATCCACTTAAATTTGTTTTTTCATTTATGTGTTCATCATTTGTGTGTGTGTGTGTGTGTGTGTGTGTGTTCTAACAAAGCAAGTTTTATTGTAACAAAGCAACTTGTACACTACTAATGTTTAAAACTGAGCATCATCTTCTTTCCTTTCTATTGGAAAAAAATTTAAGTAAACAACATGACAATAGAGAATGTCAATTCCAAATAACCCTATGGGTTCTGCTGATTCTCCTGCTGAATGGCAGGGCTCACATCACCACCAGAGAAGTTGATTCTGAAGGTATCATCTTAAACTGCAAGGATGTCCTAACCATCACAATTAACATGCCAAAGGAGAAGCCATGTTGTCAAAACGCCCATTTAACCCTCCCAAACATCTCAAACTCACCTTTTGCTGAACCTTTATACCTTTATTTTTTACTTTTCTTTCTTTTTATTAAACAAGAGAGTAGACAGATACATGCTGATAAATGCTAGCTGTCCCTGTTCACATAGAGACACAGTGTAATCTCTAAGCCCAATATACAGAGAAAGGAGGGAAAACGCTAGAATTCTATGCACTATTACTACACGGGGCCAGCACCCCCAGCTTCCAGCACAGCCGATAGAGCAGCTTTTTCTTTTTTCCACAGAGCAGTGGTGTTGTTGATTCCACAGTGGGTTTTTTTTTAATGCGTATGAATGTACTGTCTGCATGTAGGTTTGTGCACCCGTGTCGTGCAATGTTGCAGAGGTCAGAAGAGGGTGTCAGATTCCCCTGGAACTGGAGTTAAAGACGGTTCTCAGCAGCCATGTGGGTGCTGGGGATTGAACCTGGTCCTCTGCAAGAGCATTCGGCGTTCTTAACTGCTAGGCCATCTCTCCAGCCCCCAGATTCCACAGTTTTTGAGACAAGATAGGATCAAAATGAATTTTGAAGAAAAGAGTAGAAATTCCTTTTCCATTGCAATCTTCTCAAGGTTATTTCCCCCAAATATGTTGAGAACCATAGTGCTGAGAAAAGAGACTTCAAAAACAGGGTGACTAGGCACAAGATGGGGGAGGGGGAGGGGAAGACTGCAACTTGCTCCCAGGGACTGGAGAAAATTAAGAAATAAAAAGATTTTTTTAAAGGAAGGTTTGATCCATCAGTGTTCATTCATTCTTTTCTCTCAGTCCTCTCCTTTATCCTCCTCTCCTTCATCACCATCTTCATCTTCATCCTCATTCCCTTCTTCATCAGTGTTTTCCAATCCATCATCATCATCACTTTTCCCTTCTCCTTCTCCTTCATCATCCACCTCAGGAGCAAGTACTCCTACAAGGGACTTGGCCAACTACCATCTTTGATGACCTCTCCTAATTCTCCTGCGCCTGCATCAGAATGGTCAGCACACCAGGTGAAGAAGCTCTCTGGTTCTTCATGCTGTCCTTATTCTGTGTTTGACTTGAGCCTTTTGCCAGATCCTTTCCAGGTATCCATTTGATGTCAGTGGATTCTGAAGATGGATCACCACTCTCATTCAGATGAAATTCTTTGGAGAGAACCTTTTTTAAAAGTAAGGATTCTCATCAAAATAAAAATCTGTTCTGTAACCTGATTTTATATCTTCAAACTCTGTCACTTCAACTCTTGTCCAATAAAGCAGTATCCCTTCATCCTCCACACTAAGCAGCACAGACACTTGTGGATGGTTGACAAAAGTTGTACCCAAAATTTGGGATTTAGGTGATCAATTCTGACCTCTTCTGAAAAAAATGGTTGGCAGAATTTGTTATACTTGTGTTCTACTTTCAACATTTCTTCACTGGCTTGTTCATTTTTTTGTTCATTTTGTACTGCAGCAATATGATCACTTACCAGTTGTCTAGCTTTGAGGCAGGCATTGGCTTCTTGGGCCAAGGTAGAAGTGCTGGTTGCTGATTCCAGGCCCTGCCACAAGGGAAGTCTAAAAAGCAGAGCCTGCTATCCAGACCCAGCCGGCAGCAGTTGTTCTGTAACTTAGCAATAAAATCAACATAGGATTCACAAGTTCCCTGTTCTATTCTACTGGATGGGACAGCCATCTTTTCAGGTGGAGGAACTTGCTTCTACATTTTAACACAACATGCTTTAAAAGGGCTTGCAGAAGTTTCAGATAATCCTCCAGCCAAATGGCCTGAGTTTCAATTCATTTTACTTCTCCAATGAACTGTGAGGGGTCTCCGCCCTGAAGTTCAAGTCCCTGCATGAGCACCATATGTTGTCCACACATTTCATTACCCTATGTATTGATTGTGTTGTTGGATTTCTCATTTCGTTTAATGAGTTTTTTGTATATTTTAGATATTAGTGTAATGCAATATGTATAGCTAACAAACACTTTCCATTCTCTAGACTGTCTTTTTCACTCAGTGCAGAAGCTTTTTAATTTCATGAGGACACAATTTGTTGATTGTTGGCATTTCCTCAGAGACTGGAGTCTTATTCAGAAATCTTGGTCTATTCCTATGTCTTGAAGTATTTCTTTCATGTCCTACATTAAGGTCTTGGATTCACTTGCTACCGATTTTTATACAGAGTGGGACATAGGGACCTCACTTTACTTTTCTACATGAGGATATTCAGGTTTCCCAGTACAATTTGTTTAAGATACTGTTTTTTCTACAATGTGTGTTTTTTGTCATCTTTATAAAAAAAATTAGTTGCTGTAACTGTGTGGGTTTCTATATGCTCCTATACTCTGTTCCACTGATCTGCGTGTATTTTTGTGCCAGTACCCTGCTGTTTTTATTACCACTATAGCTCTGTAGTATAACTTGAAATCGGGTATGGTGATAGCTAAAGCATTATTCATTTTGCCCAGGATTCCTTTGGATATCTGGGATATTTAGTGTTTCCATATTAATTTTAACATTGTTTTTTTATTTCTTAAGGAATAGCATTAGAATTTTGATGAGGATTGCATCGAACCTGTAAATAGCAGGACAACCATTTTCACAATATTAATTCTTCCCATCTATAAACATGAGAGATCTTTTCATCTTTTTCCCTTTGGTGTTTTAAAGTTTCCATTGTCGATGTCCTTCACTTCTGTGGTTAAGCTTATTCCAAGATAATATTTTTAGGCAACTGTGAGTGGAATTGTGTCTCTGATCTCTTTCTCAGCATATTTGTTATTGAATTATAGAAAGACTGCTGATTTTTCTTTTTTTCGATTTTTCATGTTAATTTTATATCCTGTCACATTGCTCCCAGTGTTTATCAGATCTAATACCTTTCTTGTAGAGTCCTATCATCTGCAAATAAGGATATTTTGATGTCATCCTTTCCTATTTGTATCCCTTTTAATTTCTTCATTTTCTTATTGCACTAGCTAAGACGTCAAGCATTGTGTTCAGTAAGAGTGGAGACAGTGGGCGCTCTTCAAGCACTGTGTTCAGTAAGAGTGGAGACAGTGGGCGCTCTTCAAGCACTGTGTTCAGTAAGAGTGGAGACAGTGGGCGCTCTTCAAGCACTGTGTTCAGTAAGAGTGGAGACAGTGGGCGCTCGTGCTCCTCATTGGCATAACAAACTGTTTCAGACTTGCACTGGCCGTGCCCCATCCCTAGAGTTCTCCATATTCTGGGCAATCCCTGTCTCCTTCAAGTGGGGATTAAAAGCCAAAGTCTGGATTCTAAGAGTACTTTCTTAAATTGTCTTTATTTTTTAGCTCTTCCAACAAACTGAAATTGGAAAACTATCCATATATGTGCCTGTGTAACATGTCTATGTTCATGCATATACATATATACAAACTCTGCTGCAACTATACACATACATAGATATATTTTTGAAACCATGATTCCACACTAACTTCCCATTGCAATCCATTTCCATAGAGTATTTCATTGCCTTCCCAAATTCTGCATATGTTTTTTTTTACTGCACAATTGAAAATTCTGGATGCCTAGACCATCACCATGTATGTTTGTTCATTTAACCCCTAACATATCCTGAACAGTTGCATAATCTTCTCACACATGCCTCTTTAGCTAATAAGCCCCTCCAAATCAGGATTCGTTTGCAATTCTTCTTCACCACCATGTTAGCATAGCTAGTCAAATATGATATCGATATCCTTCTAGAAGGGTTCCACTTCTAGAAGTTTCCCCTCAGAATAGGACCCTATTCTGAAAGAGAATTTTGGCAGTAAATTTGAGAGTTCGTTTAACTTCTATTCTAGTTCTTTTCAGAACCTACCAAAAGGAGATGCAGCTGGCTCAGTGAGCAGAGGTGCTTGCTTCCAAGCCTGACCACCTGAGCTCAAGCCTCAGGACCTGCATGGCAGAAGGAGAAAGTCAAACACAAGTTATCTTCTGATCTCCATACATGTGCCATAGCATTAACACACACACACACACACACACACACACACACACAGAATAGATAGATATATGTAATAGAAATTTAACATTTTGTTGATTCTTTAAAAATTTCATACAATGTATTTTTATCATATTCAGAGCCTCTCCCCCATCTCTCTAACTCCAACTTACCACATCCTCTATTATTTTTAAGTCCTATTTGTGTCTTCCAAACACACTCTTGGGTCTGGATCCATCCCCTGCAGCCTGGTCACACATAAAGAAATTTGATTAACCCTCTCTTAGCAGCGATCAATTACTAGTCATTACTCAGCTGGGACTGGGGCCTCCTGCTCACCTCCCTCCCCCATGCTGGGCTCCCGTCTGGGTTAGGCTTATGCTAGTCTTGTGTGCACTGTCACACGCACTATGGGTTCATATGTGTAATTGTACTGTTGTGTCTAGAAGACGTGGTTTCCTTGCATTCATCTACCACGTCTGGCTCTTGTAATCTTTCTTCCTCCTCTTCCAAAATGATTCCTAAGCCTTGGGAGGAGAAGGTATGACATAGTTGTCCCATTTAGGACTGAGCACTCCACAATCTCCTATTTTCTCCATGTTGACTGGTTGTGGGTCTCTGTGTTAATAGCCATCTGCTGCAAAAAAGAAGCTTCTCTGGTGAGAGTTGAGAGACACATTAATCTATAGGTACAATAATAAGACATTAGGAGTTGATTGGATACTGTGCACACTTAGCATGGTAATATTAACAAGATCTCTATGGCTCAGGAGCTGTCTAGCCACAGGTTCTTCACCCTAATAACAGTCCCAGTTATGGGCTCCATTCTGCGAAGCAGGCCTTAAATCCAATCAGAAAATGGTTTGTTACTCCCACAACACTCTTGCCTCTATTACACCAGTGGGTGCACCTTTGCAGGTAGCATGTTATTGTAGCTCACAGGGTTCACAACTGGCTATGGTAGATAATGACTTCTTTTCCAGTAGCATGCACAGCACCTCCCAGGACTATGAGATGAAGCTTCAAGGTCAGTATCAGCTTGATTTCTCCATGTTTGTTCTACAGTTCACATATGCAGACCTTCAGCAAAAGGGGTTTACCTTACCTCATGTTCTAGGGGCCAACCAAGAGCAATGGAGCAAGTGCAGCGCTGCATACTTACAGTGCCAGCTACTGCTTAGGAGGCTGAAGGAGGGGCATTATCCCAGGATAGCCTGGGCAAGACATTCCAAAGAAAGGAAAAGAGGAAGAAGAGGAGAAAGAGGAAGGGAGAGTAGTTACTCAGAAATGTTTACATTCATCTAATATCATTAGAGCAAAACCTCCTCTGGTTTCAGCCATGGATCTAAATGCAGCCCACTGTCTCTTAAGTGGACACCTATGGGCACTTGGTGCTATATAATTCTAAGGGCCTTCAGTTAAGGTTTTGTTCCTTTCTACTTCCTCTCTGATCTTGATGCCATGTAGCTCTTATGGCTAAGCTTGATCCTGCATCTTGTGTTGTGGATCCCATGAACATACCTTGACAATGTGGGGATTCATGGAGGTTCACAAGCTATGCTGTCCATACCACTAGCTTCCCAGAATGATTTCTCTGTATTTGCAGATATTCCTATTGTATATCATTAAGTAAAAATCCCATTGAAGCTGTAATAACAAGGTCTTTAACAGTTTGACCTTCAGAGACACACTGAACAGATGAATCCAAAGATTACCACTTACTATCTGGATTCTATCAGGTCAAGTCTCTAAGCTTCACTTAATTTCCTGAAATTGAACCCGATTATAATAACAACACCTACTTTACAAGTGGTTTGGGAGAGTAGAGAAGGGTGTGAATTCTTCCAAGATTTAAAAGTATAGCTGCGCCGGGCGTTTAATCCTAGCACGCCTTTAATCCTAGCACTCGGGAGGCAGAGGCAGGCAGATCTTTGTGAATTCAAGGCCAGCCTGGTCTCCAGAGTAAGTTCCAGGACAGCTGGGGCTACAGGGAGACCCTGTCTTGAAAAGACCAAAAAAAAAAAAGTATAGCTAACTCTTTGGCAGCTTAATCATTTCCAGAATGATGCCTCATTCATCTCTTGAAATAGATCAACCCCATATAAAATTATAATAAAAGAGTGTGTGTGTGTGTATGTGTGTGTGTGTGGTATAAATCCTCATTGGAAAACAAAAATGAATACTAATTTTAAGAATATATTTTGCAGGTTTTGGAAATGACTCAGTAGGAGGACTTAGTCCAAATCCCTAGCACCCAACTAAAAAGCCAGGCATAGCCTTGCACATGCCTGTAACTCCAAGCACTTAGGGTTTAGGGAGGTAGAGACAGGAAAATCCATAGGATGGTGGCCACCAGCCTAGTTTCAGGTTCATTGAAAAGATCCTGTCTTAAGGGATAAGGTGGAGAGTAACAGAGCAGAACACCAGACATCATCTTCCTCTGGCCTCCACACATGTACAGGGACATGTACACACACATACATCATGTACATAAAAAGAATATATATATATATATATATATCATAATCAGAGATTCCCATAAGCAATTACTGAGCATCTTTAAACCTCACGACACAGAAGATGTTCTTAGACCCATGTCACTTCATTTTCAAGTGTCTCCATGGAGCTGCTATAAAGATAAACAGTGAGTGTTTGAGGCTTTATGGTAGAATATATTATTTTTTCAAAGCCAATTTTTATTGAAGTTTTGTGCATTTCGTACAACAGAATATATTATTATGGGAATAGTTATACAGTCTTCACAGACTACGAGGACTATCAGGAAGAGGGTGGGCTTACGAGCACTGGAAGAGAAACCAGTCCTGAAAGGCATGCTTCTCCCCACCCTGCTCATTCCCTTTCTAGTCAAACTTGTTCTCTGGAGCCGTATTCATCAAGCTGGCCTTTGGGCTGGACCTCTACCTGGCCATCTTCATCCTCTTGCTCATCACTGCTGTTTTCACGATCACGGGTGAGTTGCTACGTGTTTTGTTCAGTAGTGCTGATCCACCCGTAGATGTGTGTGTCTGTGCATTGCACACTGAAGAAAACACAATGACTAATCTGATATTTAGTTAGTGAAACAAGGACATATTTCCACACTAAAGCAAAAAAAAAATGGTTCTACGAGATGGCTTTGGACTGGTAACTATTAAAGCAGGGAGGAATTGAGGGATTGTAAACGAAAACTTTTTTTTTTTTGGTCTTTTTGAGATGGGTTTTCTGTAGCTCCAGCTGTCCTGAAACTCACTCTGTAGACCAGGCTGGCCATGAACTCACAGAGATCCGCCTGCCTCTGCCTCCCGAGTGCTAGGATTAAAGGGGTGCGCCACCACACCCGGCTAGGAAAATTTTTATATTAAACTTTTGCACTTTCTCCTATTTAATATTTAAAAAGAAACACAACAAGGAAACTCCACTATAAGAGAAAGTTTAGAACACGATAAGGGATCCATGTATGTTGGCATATACCTATAATCCCAGCATTCAGAAGCCAAGGCAAGAGATTGAGAGTTAAAACCAATCTGGGCTATAGAGCAAGGCCTGTAGAAAAAGAGGAGGGGAGGGGAGGGGAGGGAAGGGAGAGGAGGGGGGTCAACTTGATTGAAGACATACATCCCCTCACCCCACGCTGGAAGTGGTGGCTGTGGGGGTTTGGCACAACGCCTGCAAATGGTTTTACATGAAGGATGCTTGTACTTATGGATTATCACTTATAGCTAAAAAATGAAAAAAAAAAAAACTGGAGAAAGATGCAGGACAGTTTATGGCAGAATGCCTGATCTGGTGGGGGGGAAGGAAATGGAAATATGCCTGAACCGAATTGGAAAATGATGTATGAAATGCACAAAGCATCAATAAAAAAATGTTAAAAAAAAAAAAAAGAAAAAGAGGGAGGGGGAGGGGGAGGGGAAGGGGAGGGGAAAGAGGAGGGGGGATGGGAAGGGAGGGGTGGGGAAGGGGAGGGAGAGGGGAAAGAAAGAAAAGGAAAGGGGAAAAGAAGAGAAAAGAGGAAGAAGGGGAGGGAGGGAAGGGGAAAAAGAAAATAAAAAGAACAAAAGAACAAGTAAAGAGAGGCAGAATTAAGGAAAGACACCAGCACTGGGGAGATGAAAGGGGAGGGGAGGGGAGGGAAGGGGAAAAAGAAAATAAAAAGAACAAAAGAACAAGTAAAGAGAGGCAGAATTAAGGAAAGACACCAGCACTGGGGAGATGAAGGTGTGAAAACACACTCGTGTGGGCAGGCCCAGTGGCTTACACTTGCAGTGCCAGCAGCTGGAAGACTGAGGCAGGATTTCAAAGCCAGCCTGGGCTACATAATGGTTCCATATCAGCTTTAGGTAAAGAACAAGACCCTGCTTCAAAACAAAAATACAAGCTTGTGAGTCAACCAGGAGCTTTTTCATTTCATTGGTTTGTTTTGTTAAAACAAACAAACAAACAAACAAACAAAACATCTTGTCCCAGCATTCAAGAGGCAGAGGCAGAGGCAGGTGGAACTCTGTGAGATCAGGGCTAGCCTGGTCTTCATAACAAGTTCCAAGCCAGCTGAGGCTACAGGGAGACTCTGTATCCAAAAGACAAAAAATTAAATGAAAAAATAAAAACCTTGCCAAGTTACCCAGGATGGTCTTGAACTCGCTCTGTAGGCTCAGCTGACCTAGACTTTATAATCTTTCTGCCTCATCCTCCCAAGTGGCAAGAATTAGAGGCCTACTTCTCCAGGCCTGGCATCCAGGAACTTTTGACATTTCTTCCTGAGTCATTTATCCAATTTGGATGGAGGAGAACCCAGCTATGAAGACTATGACAAGTGTGCATGATGATAAAACGCGGGACTCTTCTTTTCTTCCCAGGGGGCTTGGCCTCAGTGATTTACACGGACACGGTTCAGGCCGTCATCATGCTGGTTGGATCCTTTATTCTCATGGTGCTTGGTAAGCAATGCCAACACACGCAGAGCCCCGGATCTGTTTCATTCTGACTGCTCTTCGCTTCCACTGAGTCACATTTTCCTATCATTATGTAGTTCCCATCATGGAAATATGTTCCTCCCATTTTTCTTGCTTTATGTCAGCAAAAGGGAATTTCTTTTTTTTTTATGTATGCAAATTTTAAAAATAATTTACTGATTTTATGTATATTTCATACAGAAGACCTTAATCATATTTATACCCCACCCCATTCCCCATTGGCATCCCCCCCATTGCCAACCATCTATATTTAATTCGTCCTGCCATTTTCTTTTTTTTTTTAATTTTTTTTATTTTAATTTTTAAGGGATTCTAACAATTACAATGAACACCAATTGCTTGCAGATAACAAAAATGAAAATGTGTTGCTCAGTATGTCATACAATTAAGTAATTGGTGCATTTTGCAAGTATCTATGTCCAATTTTGAACAACCCAAGGTTCCTATAGTCCAGTTGGAGAATTGTATGCACAGGCATGTTGACAATCAGGTGTCAGACTATATTCCTATAGTCTCATGATTCACCCTATCTCTCCACAGCCTTACAATCTACCACGCCCCTTCCTCTTCTGCGGCATTTGTTCCCTAGGCTTTGGGAAAAGGGGCGACAAGTGGGTGAAGAGAAACAGTCTAATTTCTTTGGAGTTGTCATTTTGGACTCTGGTCTGTTCAGGTTGGTTTCTCTTCACGGATTGACAGCTTTCACAGTGATAACCCTTTTCAGTCATACTAACAAAGCTCAAGCTATTGATGTACAGGCATTTAAGCAGTACCACTTATTATGTGAAGCTAAGCTGTGAGCATAGACACAGATGCTTGGATGGTATGCTAATCCGCAAACTGTGTGTTTCTCTGTAAAGGGTGACAAGTTCTTATTGTGGCTTATAACATCGCCTAACCTAGAGGACATAAGCTTGTGGCATCCGCTGCGAGTTTATTCCTCCAAGGAGAGAGCTAATAGCCAAATAGTTTTGGGATATATATAGACACTTGGCTGCCACTGTTGCACTGTATCTCCAGGCTGTTGAGGTGTAGCTGATATTTCCGGAGGGAATTTCTTATTTAAAAATATTGTTTATGTAAATTATCTTGTTTAACCTCAGTTGCTTTGTGCTCAAAATCATCAAAACCAATGTCTTTTGATTGATAATTTTACAGACATATTGGCACACATATTGAAAGCATAAATATTTTTGATTTAATATAGAACTTTCATTAAATAGGGGATTAAACATTGGGAAAATTCAGATAACTATTAACCTAATTGTGTTTATTTGGGGGGGGTTGGGTTTTTGGTTTTTTTTTTTTAATTTATTTATTTATATATTTTTTTATCAAATCTAAGACCCGTGTCCCCCCCATCCCCCCACCCCACCAGAGCTCATGCATTCTGCCAAACATGCTTTTTTCATCTCTTTCTCAGTCTTTCTCAATATTCTCCATGTGGAAGTTGACTGTTTTTTGAGCAGAAGTTCACTGTTTCAGTCAGTTCTTTGATGCAGTTTTTTCTGTTTTTGTTTGTTGTTGTTTGTTTTTGTTTGTGTTTGTTTCAATAATGCATCACTCCCAACTGCTTTGGACAAAAGTTTCAAGGGGCCGTGCACAAGAAATACTACAACTAGGTAATTGGCACTAGCATCCACAGATGAGGATACCATTCATCGTTTTCTTTTCTGGGACTGCGTTACTTCACTCAGCATGATGTCTTCTAGCTCCAGCCATTTTCCTGCAAAGCTCAATGATGTCGTCTTTCTTTACTGCTGCATAGAAACTACATTGTGTAGATTTGACCACATTTTCTCTATCCACTCATCAGTTGAGGGGCATTTGGGTTGGTTCCCAGCCCCTTGCTATTGTGAAGAGAGCTGAAATAATATGGCCGTGTATGTATCTCTGCAGTGGGTGGTAGTTCTGGGGGTACATGGCCTAGGAGTGGTATGGCGGGTCGGGTGGCAAGTTCATTCCAAGTCTTCCAAGGGTTCTCCACACTGCTTTCCATAGTGGCTGCACGAGTTTACATTCCCACCAGCAGTGGATGAGTGTTCCCTTTCCCCACAACTCTCCAGCACTTGGTATCATTTGTTTTCTTTGATCCTAGCCCAGTCTTATTGGAGTAAGATGATATCTTAAAGTGGTTTTCATTTTGCATTTCCTTAATGATTAGTGATGTTGAACACTTCTTAAGGTATTTCTCAGCCATCTCTAATTTCTCACTTGTGAAGTCTCTGTTCAGCTCTTTGCTCCATCTATTGAGTGGGTCATTTGTTTTCTTTTTTCTTTGTTTTTTGAGTAGTTTATATATTCTGGAAATCAATGCTTTGTCAGATGTATCTGCAGTGAAGGTTTCCTCCCACTCTGTGGGATTTCTCTTCACTTCCTTGATTGTTTCTTTTGATGTACAGAAGCTTTTGAGTTTAATGAGGTCCCATTTGTCAATTGTCGACCTTAATTCTTGTGCAGCTGCTGTCTGATTTAGGAAGTCTTTTCCTACGCCTATGTATTGTAGTCTGCTGCCAACTTTTTCTTCTATTGCCTTCAGAGTTTGGGGTTTCACGTTGAGGTCTTTGATCCATCTGGAGTTGACTTTTGTACAGGGCGAGAGGCTGTGCTTATTTTTATAGCAATGTATAAGAATACACCATGAAACTAGCATTAGATATATGCCTTGGATTTCCTTAATAATTCTCATTGTATCATCACTTCATTCCCTTGTCACACTAGCAAGCAACAGGAAGGAATTAACTGTAAATCTCCATTTTCTTCTATAGATATTTGTCTTTGCCTCAATAATCCATGAATGCAGTAAAAAGGACAAGGGGAAAATAAATGTCTCTTGTTTCTACAGTCACCACATTCCACCCAATACACTAAATACAATCCTGAATACACATGTTCCTAATCACATAGCTTGAGATACAAGGAATCCACAGTAACTGTAGGTAACCTCCACACAGTCTGGATCCCATTCGCCATAGATGGCTGCCAAATTAAACTCAGTCCCTTCGCCTAGCCATTTCAGTGTCTAGTGGAATGCTGGTGGCTGTATCTTGGACAACACAAATTCAAGCCATCCTTTCATTGCAGAATGTCGTGCTGAACAGCGCTGTTCTGGGGCCACTGCTAGAAGCACTGCCTGTGTGTGTCATGTCTAGTTATCCGAAACCTCGATGCACCTCCCCATCCTTGTGCTCTGATTTCTGAACTCAGTGGTGTGATCCCAGAGTCATTTCTCTAAGCCTCAGAGTAAGGGAGGGAAACTCTTCCATCTCAGGATCCTCCATGCACTTTTGTTGTAAACCATATTAACCTAATAAAAGCAGTTTCCTGCTGGATCTGCATTCTACTGTCCTCACATGTTCATTTTACACATGATCCCAGCACAATGTTTGGGATCAATTTAATAATGAAGAAGTAAAAGAGTATCAATTCAACTCTATAATTATATAATATTCTCATGGATTTCGCATCATTATGGGGTCTAGTTTAGAAGCCAGAGATGGTGGGTCTTGAGGAGCCAGGAGATTAAACAAGATTCTTGGAGCCACTGGCAGATGCAACATACTTTATTTTCTCCAGGGACATTTGTGGAGGGGGGGTCCTTTTTGAGACAGGGTCTCCCTGCAGTCAGGCTGGCCTGGAGCTAAACTATATAAACTAGGCTGGCCTCGATCTCACACTGATCCACCTGTCTCTGCCTCATGAGTCCTGGGACTAAAGATGTGTACCACCACACCTGACTTCCAAGGGCTTCTTTGCAAAACTAGTTGTATAATGAGTTACATAGCAGCCATGTTTACTGTTTACTCATGGTTCCCTGGAAGTCCAGTAGTGGCCATCATAACTAAGTCATTTCAGAAGTCCACAACATCACCATGTAATGTCAACTTTCATCTGCTCTCATGGCCTTTATTCCCTTCAATCATCTGGACCTAATATCAATTGTAATTCCTGTTTATACCTGACTAGCTACTTCAGACTTCCAGTGGCGTCTGTCTCACAATTTTCTCCTCATCTAACCCGCTGCCTTTAACTCCTCTCCTCTTTCCATCGTTTTGTTTTTTTGGGGTGTATTTTTGCTTTGTTTTGTTTTGTTTTATTTTGTTTTTGGTCTTTTCAAGACAGGAACTCCATGTAGCCCCAGCTGTCCTGGAACTCACTCTGTAGACCAGGCTGGCCTTGAACTGACAAAGATCCACCTGCCTCTGCCTCTGCCTCCCAAGTGCTAGGATTAAAGGCTGCATCACCATGCCCGGCTTATACATTGTTTTTTGTATTTCTATTAGAATATGGCACATGACACAAGAAAATCCGATGTGTATAAGATCAGAATAGACTCTGAGACTCTGAAAAAGGCCATTGCTTCCTGTTCCTTTCAAAGGAGTTGGGGCTTCTGATAGCTAACTCCACCAGGGTTGCTCTGCTGGCTTACCACCAGGCTTGTTCAGCTTGGATGGTTTGTGAGACATCAATCCCTGTCTATAGCTTAATAGCTTCTTTCCATAAAGCCAGACACAAAACAAAAATCTTAAAGAATAACATAAGAAAAAAAAAGCTAATTATTTGTTTTCTGTACTTTGTGAAAGTTAACCTGTTGCCATGGCTAAGGCCAGTGTGGAAACTAGACAGCAGAGATCGTGAGGAAAGTCCCTGAGGTGTGGCTGGGCTGCGGGGCTGTGCGCCTCCACTAGAAGGAAACATCATAAACATCAGCTGGGCCAGATTTGAATACAATTTCATTTTATCTGATATGTTTTCAGCATTTATTGAAGTTGGAGGCTACGAGAGCTTTACAGAGAAGTACATGAATGCCGTCCCCTCTGTAGTTCAAGGAGACAACCTGACGATCAGCCCCAAGTGCTACACGCCTCAGCCAGACTCCTTCCACATTTTCCGAGATGCTGTCACAGGGGATATCCCATGGCCAGGAACTGCATTTGGAATGATCATTACAGCTACGTGGTACTGGTGCACAGATCAGGTGTGGAAATGTGTGTGTGTGTGTGTGTGACACAGAAAGAATTTATGTTGTTCAGAAAAGCATCTAGCTTTTATATACACAAATACCATCTAGCTTTTATATACCATCTAGCTTTTATATACACAAATACCATTTACAGAGGCAAACATTTCTACAAGGCTTACTGTGAAAATTAGATGCCTGGTGCCCCACCCCACTTTGTATCATGTCCTTCAGAGGCAAACACATTGAATTTTTGGACTAAGTATTTTGCTGTTGATTGCCATTCTCTGAATCCTTGTACTGAAAGAACGATCTGTGAACCATCAGCACTAGATACAAATGCTCTCAGACTCTACTCGGGCACACTGAATCAGAATTTGCTCAGTAGCTTGATCCCCACGTGACTCGAGTAACTGAGTATGCCACTTGCTCTTGGTTCTCTTCTGGCTCTTCTCTCTTTTCCCCATAGTGAGAGAAGACTGTCAGCACTTGTGTCTTTCCATCCTCCATCCCCACAAGCACAGTTCCTGCTTCTCCCAACTTCCCAGTGAAATCACGGTTTGGGGAGATCAGCATCCAGGCTTACCATGTTCATGCACATGAATGTAATTCCTAACTCATATGAAGAAGGTCCTGGCATGCTCTGACGGACTTTTCTTTGGCTTTTTTTTTAACATGAAATTAATCATTCTTTGTTTTCCTTTGCATAATTCGGTGGGTATACATTAATGAATAGAAATTAAGCAGATGCAGGTTACAATTTAACAGAATCTGATCATCAGTTTCTTTTAAATATTCTCAAATTTCTGAAGCCTTCAATCAGGGGCTCATAAGGAAATTACAGCACATGAACACTACAGCTAAACGTCAGACTAAACACATTTTAAATTTCTTCTTTAATTCAATTGTGAAGACCCTATACTTTGTATGCAGAAAGGTGTTAGGGTCAAATATTCAACTCGACCCTGAAAATGGATGGCGCTGGAGCGTGGGGCCATACCCGGCAGTCGCCGGCAGTCAGAAATGGGTTGGGGGGTAGAAAAAATATTCAACTCAATATAAAATAAGAACCATTTCAAATTTGTTAGAGACCATTCCTTTTGCTAATGATTTTTTTAGCTATAAGACCACTGTGCTGACAAACAAAAAAGTAATGCATGCTTATTGGATAAAACATTACTATATCTTTACTAAGACCATCTCCACCTCTAAAACTTCAGAAGCTTAGACTATTAGAATATTCTTACATAAATTACAAGAAAAAAAGAAGAAATTCCTTTTTAAGATCATAACTATGAGACTCTGTAGTTATGCAAATTCTGCTGCATTTGTGTGGAAAACATGAGACACACCTTTATTCCTATTGGTCACATAGCAGAATGTAACAGATGCCTTCTCAAGAAATAGAATCTGGGGGGCTGGAGAGATAGCCTAGTGGTTAAGAGCACCGACTGCTCTTGCAGAGGACCCGGGTTCAATCCCCAGCACCCACATGGCAGCTAAGAACCGTCTGTAACTCCAATTCCAGGAAAACTCCAGTTCCAGGGGAATCCGACGCCCTCTTCTGACCTCCGTGGCATTGCACGACACGGGTGCACAAACCTACAAGCAAACAGTACATTCATACACATACAAAAATAAATAAAAATAAAAATATTTAAAAAAGAAAGAAATAGAATCTGGGATGTGTTTGTATAACTTCAATAACCTCAGCACCTAGAGATGCAGTGTTCTTTTACTATAGTTAAGACAACAGAAAAGGCCAGGTGTGGTGGTGCACACCTTTAATCCCAGTACTTGGGAGGCAGAGGCAGGCAGATCTCTGTGGGTTCAAGGCCAGCCTACTCTACATAGTGAGTTCCGGGACATCTGGGGCTACAGGGAGACCTTGTCTCAAAACAAACAAACAGACCAAAAATAATGACAACAGAAAAGTAGAAAAAGAATCAAAATTATGACAACTGAGAAACTATGGCGAAGCTTCATCATGGTGCCAACTTTACCTTTATATAACTTTGGGGCAGATTTGAAGCTCGACCTACTAGAAATCCTTTAAAATTTACCTTCACCTTCACTTATTGCCATATTAACACCCAATGCAGTTATATGAAGCACATAAGAAAAATGCTAAACCCACCTTGCTAGAGCTGGTTTCTTAACATAACTCATTTTTTTGTGTGTGTTTGCTTGTTTGTGGGGGGTTTTTTGTGGGGATAGGGTCTCCCTGTAGTCCCAGCTGGCCTGGAACTCATTATGTAGACCAGGCTGGCCTCAATCTCACAGAGATCCTCCTGACTCTACCTCTTGAATGCCAGGACTAAAGGTGTGTACCAGCACATCTGGCGTAGCTCACTGTTAATAGAAAAGGTATTCACATCTCAGTTTGCCTATAAGCTGGGAAATCACTTCAAATTCTGCATTTCCTAACTGCAAACAGAATATAGAACTTATAAGAGGTTATAAATGAACTGGTTTTCAGTCCCAATGGTCGTAATGTTATTTTGGAACTCAAGGCAATCAATTAATTTCATTTCCAATCAGAAAAAAAGTATGCAAACAAGCTTAAAGCTGTTTTTGTGCCAATGTTATAAGTTGAGGTTTTTTTGTTTTTGTTTTTTGGGGTTTTTTTGTCTTTTCGAGACAGGGTCTCCCTGTAGCCCCAGCTAGCCTGGAACTCTCTCTGTGAACCAGGCTGGCCTTGAACTCACAAAGATCCACCCGCCTCTGCCTCCCAAGTGCTAGGATTAAAGGCGTGCACCACCACACCTGGCATAAGTTGAGTTTTTAACCTTGGCCAAAATGTCAATGCTTTGAAAGGAAGTTGACTGGAGGAGAGAAAAAAGTGATTTCATTTAGGAAAAATAACTATTATCTCTTTCCTAATCTTCAGCACATACTGGATAGCTCCAATTCCTATGTGTAGTGCAATAACAAGATCATATCCAATACAAATCTTCCTTTTACTCCTCTCAGACCCTCCCACCTTCCTGTCCTCTTCTTCCTTCATTCAGTCTATTCATCTCTGACTCTCTGATTTGCTGACCCCCCCAATCCTTTTGCTCCCCTCAGACCCTCCCACCTTCCTGTCCTCTTCTTCCTTCATTCAGTCTATTCATCTCTGACTCTCTGATTTGCTGACCCCCTGAATCTGATACCTGCCTCTGCCTCTACTAACCCAGCTCCCCTCCTCACCTAAGACTGTGTTGTCCAAATCATCTGCTTCTAGCCCTCTGTCTAAAAATTCTTTCTGTTTCTCTGGCACTGAATGGTACCAATGCTAGTACTAGCAAATTGCTTCTCTGAAGAGAACTGGGCATAATGAAGCATTCCTATTATTTTATGGCAGTGCTTTAGAAGAAAATATCAAGAAGTTATTATTTTTAAGGGGCTGGGGATATAGTTCAGTAGCAGAGCACCTGCCTGGAGCAGACATAAGACCCTGTGCTTGATCCCAGCCCTGCAGAAAAGAGAGAGGCATATAAGAAGTTATGACACTTTTATAAATTTTAAGAGATTTGTGTAATTTAAGTAGACTTCATAAAATTATATGTATTCTTTCTGAGGAATATCATAACTAGATATGATTCATAGCTAGATGTTCTAGAACATTCTGAAAATATCTATATGACTGTCTGTGATCTTATTCACTATGGTGTTTCCGTAGCAATTGGGCTGACTACCCAAGGAGTCAATGCACTCATGGCAGGAAAATGCTGCTGATGCTACAGGATTAAAGGCTTAAAACACCAAGTGACCAGCATCATTCCTGACAAATTTGTTTATGGAGGACATACTATTGTTACACTGCAGCCTGGCCATTCTGTCTCTCTCTCCCCCCTCCCCCCCTTTGCATGTACAAATGTTTGTGCATGCGTGTACATGAGCACATGTTTTGTGGTGTCAGTCTGCACACTCCACTTTGTTTGAGACATAGTCTCTTGTTCACTACCTCATACACCATGCAGCTGGACAGCAGATGTCCAGGACTCCCATCTCTGTCTCCCATTTTGCCATGGGAGCACTGGGATTACAAATGCATGCTTCTGTGCCCAGTTTTACCTGGGTTCTGTGACTCCAAACCCAGGTCCTTATGCCTGCACAAGTGCTTTACCCACTGAGCCATCTCTCCAGTAGACTATATATATCTCTCCAGTAGAGTATATATATATACATAGTCTACTGGAGAGATGTCTCCCTGTAGCCCCGGCTGGCCTGAAATTCGCTATGTAGACCAGGCTGGCTCTGAACTCACAGACATCCACCTGCCTCTGCCTCCCAAGTGTATGTACCCCCATACCCAACCTCAACATATTTCAATTGTAGCTAATATATATTGATTTCCATATACCAAGGATCTTACATATATTCCCAATATTCAGAATTTCCTGGGAGAGATAATCCTACTTTAGTTACTGGATCAAACATTATACAAACTAAGTAGCAATTCAAACTTCAATCTTACTCCAAAGCCCACTTGTTTCCACCCAGCCCATCATTTCTCATCACACAGTATTAAACCCTTAATGACATCTTTGATGCCATTTTCTTAATCATTTCACTAGTATGTTGGGTTTTCTGGCAGGTTATTGTACAACGCTGTTTATGTGGCAAGAACATGTCTCATGTGAAGGCTGCCTGCATAGCATGTGGGTACCTGAAGCTGCTGCCCATATTCTTCATGGTGATGCCAGGCATGATCAGCCGCATCCTGTACACAGGCAAGCTCCACATACATTTATCCTCTACTTTATGCTTGAATTCTTTTTTATTTTTTTATTTTTGTATGTGTATGAGTGTACTGTCTGCATGTAGGTCTGTGCACCCGTGTCGTGCAATGCAGCGGAGGTCAGAAGAGGGTCTCGGATTCCCCTGGAACTGGAGTTCTTCTGGAATTGGAGTTACAGACGGTTCTTAGCCACCATGTGTGTGCTGGGGATCGAACCCGGGTCCTCTGCAAGAGCAGTCAGTGCTCTTAACCCCTAGGATATCTCTCTAGCCCCTATGCTTGAATTCTTACAAGCATTTTTAAGATATAATAGAACCTTGATAAAATATCAAGCTTGTCCCAGCACTTGGGAAGCAGAGGCAGGAGGATTGCTGTGAGTTCAAGGCCAGCTTGGTCTATAGAAGCCAGCTGGGACTAAAGAGAGACCCTATCTCAAAAAGACAAAAAAAAAAAAAAATCAAGCCTGTTACAAGTAGAGGAAACAGCTGGAACAGGGCTTTCTCCTCCGCCCCCCACCCCAAGGCCCTGCTTATCTCCTTGAAGACACCTGAAGCTGTAAATCCTGTTTTCTGGGAGTGTAGAGAATATGGTGGCAGGGCCTGCAGGTGGAATTTGGCAAGTATGAACTAGGTGAGCAGTTGAGGTTGAGTCTAGGAGGGTGTACAAGAAGTCTGGGTTCCCTGAAACGGGTAGAGTTGGAAAGATTTCCTCTGCCTTGGAATCAAGTTTTCAGGGTTACATTATTTTCTGAGTCAGCTGAGGATAACTGTACTTTCAGATTTTTTCCTTAAAAATCAACTTTATTATGAAAAGTGAAGGAAATAGTACATAGGGTAACACTGAATCCACACTGTGCTTCTCAAGTAGCATCCATTTACCATTTACTTACTGAAATCTTAAGATGAATTTCATGATCCCTAGTATCATTTCACATCCAACACTGTAGTACAACCTAGAACAGTAAAGAATCAAAATCAGCCGCTGCCACCACCGTTGTCATCGCCCCAGTGCAACCCGGAGCCAGAGCCGGAGCCAGAGCCAGAGCCAAGAGGAGGGAGGAGGCGCAGGAGGAGGTGGATGTCGCGCCAGCCACGCTGTTTTTTTAGACATATCAAGAAAATCATCATTGTGTAAAGTGTCTGAGGTTTCTGGAGAATGCCTGATGTCTGACCAAGAAAGAACCCCATTTCCTAACACCATGTGAACGATGAGAGATTTGCAGCTTATTAGATTGTCAGTATTTTTTTTTTTTTTGAGGTTCTTAGCCTCCACCTTTAAGGGCTGTAGCTATCCCCACAGCACAGATTGTCAGTATTTAAACAAAACATATCAGGCGTGAGTACAAGCCGTCCTTGGTTTAGGCAGCATGGGGAAGTCTGCTCTGACAGTTTCAATTTTTGTTGAAAAATATGACCAATGATAGAAGATTCCTACAGAAAGAAAGTTGAAGTAGATTGTCAACAATGTGTGCTGGAAATCCTGGACACAGCAAGGGCAGCGCAGTTCCAATGAGGGATTTGCATATGAAGAATGGCCAGGGTTTCGCACCAGTATATTGAATTACAGCTCGATCCACGTTTAATGACTTACAAGACTTGAGAGAACAGATTTTGCAGGTTAAAGACACAGAAGATGTTCCAATGATTTTGGTTGGCAATAATTGTGACCTGGAAGATGAGTGAGTGGTTGGCAAAGAACAAGGCCAGAATTTAGCAAGACAGTGGGTGTAACTGTGCCTTTCTAGAATCTTCTGCAAAATCAAAGAGCAATGTTAATGAGATATCTTATGACCTGGTCAGACAGATAAATAGAAAAACACCAGTGGAAAAGAAGCCTAAAAAGAAGTCATGTCTGCTGCTCTAGACCCAAGTCAGCAGCAGCTCTGAGCCAGATCACAGGACTGAAGAACTGCTGTCTAATTGGAAAGCACCAGCATTCCAAACTGCAAAAACTGAAGAGGCTTCTCCTGTTTTATATATTACATGAAGAATTTAGATCTTGTATTGGTTTGCACAAGTTCCCTGGAGAAAAAAACATTGCTCTGTGTATATCTCTTGGAAAATAATACAATAGTATTTCTCCTTTGCAGTAACAGTTATAACAGATGTGAAAATAAACATACTTTACTCTAATACAGTTATACAAAAGAGCATGGATGCATCTCAAATGTTAGATATTACTACTGTGATCAGATGATTTCATATTGACCTGCTTATCATGATTCCTCCTTGTAAGGCACTGAAATGTTGAACCAATTATACTTTATATCTGTAATGATGCAGATTATGAAATCTCCCCTCAAACTCATTGCAGCAATGATGAGTCATTGACTTCATTTTATACTTAAAATTATGAAGTATCAACTGTCATTATATTCTAATTAAAATTATTTTAAAAAAGAATCAAAAATATCTAACAAATGGAGAATAGCCATTTGGCTATTGTATACCAAAAACTGAATACTATCTCAAAACTTGGATAAATACTAAGATTATTTAAACATGGAAAGAAAACCATGCCAATACTTTGATATTTATCATAATATACCTAACATATGAAAATATATTATTGAAAATTCTTTTAAAGGAAACTAATGAGTGGAGATGCAATTATTCTAGGTAAATATCATCTTTCCCTATCATCCATCATAATATTGTTTCAGCAAAAACAGAAATCATGGGGCATTGAGATGGCTCAGTGAGGAAAGGCACTTGCCACAAAGCCTGACAACCTGAGTTCAAGTCCCAGGACCTACAGGATGGAAGAGGAGAACTGATACTCACAAGCAGTCCTTTGACCACCACATATGTGTGAAGCCCTACACATATGGAACTAAAATAAATAAATAAATAAAGCTAATTTTTAGAACAGAAATCACCAAGGTATTCTACAACTGTCCCAGAGGCAAAGCATCATTCCTCCTGAATGACCACAATTGACTATGGCAAGTGATATTGCTTGGTAGATGTAGGTGAAAACAGCAGTAGATGATGCTGGTGATGGTGGTGACGGTGGTGGTGATGATGATGATGGTGATGGTGATGATGGTGATGGTGATGGTGATGATGGTGATGATAATGGTGATGATGAGGTGGTGATGATGGTGGTGATGATGGTGATGATGATAATGGTGATGGTGATGTGATGATGGTGGTGATGATGGTGACGATGGTGATGGTGACGTGATGGTGATAATGGTGGCGATGATGGTGGTGATGGTGATGATGATGGTGATGATGGTGATGATGATGATGGAGATGATGATGGTGATAATGATGATGGTGATGATGGTGATGATGATGGTGGTGATGATGGTGATGGTGATGATGGTGGTGATGATGATGATGATGATGATGGTGTTGGTGATGATGATGGTGATGGTGATGATGGTGATGATGGTGATGATGATGATGGTGATGATGATGGTGGTCATGATGGTGATGGTGGTGATGGTGGTGATGAAGATGATGATGATGATGATGATGGTGATGGTGGTGATGGTAATGATGGTGATGGTGATGATGGTGGTGGTGATGATGATGATGATGATGATGGTGATGATGGTGGTGATGATGATGATGATGATGGTGATGATGGTGGTGATGATGAGGTGATGATGGTGGTGATGATGATGGTGAGGGTGATGGTGATGATGATGATGATGATGATGTGATGATGATGGTGATAATGATAATGATGGTGATAATGGTGATGATAAGGTGATGATGGTGGTGATGATGATGGTGATGATGGTGATGATGGTAATGATAGTGATGATGATGGTGGTGATGATGGTGATGGTGATGATAGTGGTGATGATGGCGATGGTGATGATGGGCAATGGTGATGATGATGGTGATGATGAGGATGATGAGGTGGTGATGATGATGGTGATGATGGTGATGGTGATGATGGTGATGATGATGGTGATGGTGATGATGATGGTGATGATGGTGATGTGATAGTGATGATGTGATGATGATGGTGATAATGATAATGATGGTGATAATGATGATGATGATGAGGTGATGATGATGGTGGTGATGATGATGGTGATGGTGATGGTGATGGTGATAATGATGATGATGATGAGGTGATGATGATGGTGATGGTGATGATGGTGGTGATGATGATGGTGGTGATGATGAGGAGGAGGTGATGATGATGGTGGTGACGATGGTGATGATGATAGTGATGGTGATGATGATGAGGTGATGATGGTGGTGATGATGGTGATGGTGATGATAATAGCGATGATGGTAGTAATTATGGTGATGGTGATGGTGTTGGTGATGGTGATGATGGTGATGATGATGATGTGATGATGATGGTGATAGTGATAATGATGATGATGATGAGGTGATGATGATGGTGGTGATGATGATGATGGTGATGGTGATGGTGGTGATGATGATGGTGATGATGATGGTGATGATGATGATGGTGACGATGATGAGGTGATGATGATGGTGGTGATGATGGTGATGGTGATGGTGATGATGGTGGTGATGATGATGAGGTGATGATGATGGTGATGATGGTGATGATGATGGTGATGATGGTGATGATGATGAGGAAGAGGAGGTGATGATGATGGTGATGGTGATGGTGGTGATCATGGTGATAATGATGGTGATTATGATGATGATGGTGATGATGATGCTCCTGTATCTCCGGAGTTCTATGTTCTTAGGAGAATTTTTACTTTTTCTGCTTTCTGGAAGATGGATCCACTTCCTTCATATGCTCTAAGGCTCTAGTTGGGTTATATCTAAGGAGATTCAATACATCAGAAACAATTAAGAGGTAATATTCTGGATAAAAATGGTACCAGATATTTGACCTAAATTTTTTTTTGCTCTTTTAGAGACAGGGTCTCCATGAAGCCCCAGCTGGCCTGGAACTCGCTCTGTAGACCAGGCTGGCCTTGAACTCTCAAAGATCTGCCTGCCTTTGCCTCTCAAGTGCTAGGATTAAAGGCATGTGCCACCATGCCCGGCTGACATAAAATTTAGGAAGAACCTATGTTTCCAGGTGCCCTTCCTCTATCCATGGGTCTTAGACCTTAGTCCAATGTCTATGAGCTGTACCTATTTGAGTCCATCTCACTGAACTCACCTCTACATATCTCCCCAGATTTGGTGGCCTGTGCTGTACCTTCCGAGTGTGTAAAGCAGTGTGGTGTTGACATTGGCTGCACTAACTATGCTTATCCAGCACTGGTGTTGAAACTGATGCCCATTGGTAAGTAAACACCCAGGTTTACACAGCCTCAGATGCTTGGTCTGTAGATGGGCACAAAAGAGGTTGTGGTATAGTCCTTAGCAATTATCACTTCCATTAATTCAATCTTGTTCATAGACATTTCTTGGGTACCTTCCATATGTTGCCAGCCATATGTTGAAACTAGATATTCCAGAGATGGACCACGTGAAGTTTCTGTTAGAAGAATCTTGACCCTGAAAGGGGTCAAGATTATTCTTTCAAGTAAATTAAGAACATTTGAATAGTATCTTTGTTAACAAAAGCATTGTTTAGCCACAGACCTATGTATGTAGAGAGCTGACGGCTAGCTATACTGCTTTCCATAGGCCAGTGACACACAGATAATAGGGCACAGGCTATTCAATTTACAACTCTTTATTGAATGTATCAACCACTAGCTTGGATACCCCAAAACATTGGGGAAGTAGCAAAAATAAATTTTCTTTACTCTTTGGAACTCACATCTCAGTTTCATGAGATATAAAATAAGTCACACCTATAAAATAAGTAAATTATTAGGATGGCAGGGAATGAGTATGGCAAATTGAAGCAGAGCAAGGTATAAAGAGCTCAGCAGTGACCAGGGGGAAGCCTCAGCTCACATTCTTGTGGCCCTTTCTCGATCCTGACACCCATGAACATTTTCAGGATTGAGGGAGTATGACACATGTCGTAGGCATGATGGCATGTACCCCCATCCTCTGTTCTAGATGAACAGCCATGGGGGCCTGGAGCATGAGGTCCCTGTAACAGTTCAAGCTCTTGACTTTTCCCCCTCCAGATACTTCAACAGAACCACTGAGTAGTTTTTCTCTGTAAATCTTTGTGTAGTCAAGAGATCTCCACAAAGAAAGATGATCTGACATAGTTTCTTCTCTTCTAAAACTAGGTTCTAAGAGACATCCTCTGAGTTTATATTCGAGATTAAATTCCACACTGTATAATTATCAGATCACCAGGAAATATTCAGGAAACCCCACTTGCCGATGATGTGTATTATTGATAGGTGCATCAAATAATCAATACTCCTAGTGACTCCCTTATCTCTGAAGAGCTCTCTATTTTTAGCCTGACCCTCATAGAACATGACATGCAGCCTCTAACTAGTGCTTACCCCTTCTCCTGGCCCAGGACTGCGAGGCCTGATGCTGTCCGTCATGGTGGCCTCTCTCATGAGCTCCCTGACCTCCATCTTCAACAGCGCCAGCACCCTCTTCACCATAGACCTCTACACCAAGATCCGGAAGAGAGCATCCGAGAAAGAGCTTCTGATAGTGGGACGGTGAGGGGACCTTGCTCTCTAGAGCTGCTTTAGAGAAGGGGAGAAGTAGACATGAACTAAAGTACTCAGATCTGTCTAGTAAAAATGACCATAGAGTTCTGCAGTGAGGAAGGAGCACTGGGGCAATGTAACCCAGTTTACCTCTACAGATGTAAGAATTGAGGCCCTGCTTAGAAGTGAAGTAGATGGTTTCTCAGACTTTAAGTACTTCTGGTGGTTTCTTATTTTGATCTTTCCTCGCACAACCCCCTCTAATCACACTCCTGCAAATTCCCACCTAATTTTGATACTTCATCTTGAAAAGTTTCCATGAATATCGTATAAAAGGGATAACAAATTAAATTATCCACATACTACCACAGAGGAGATTATCAACTGCATTCATTAAGGATCCTGCCCTATGATAAAGGGACAGACTGGGGAAGGGATTGTGTCATGAAGCTGCTTAGAAAGTTCTGGCAGTCTTGAAGCAATGAGGTAAAAAGAGATAAGAAGGAACAGTAGGTAAGAAAGAATCCTTCTTCCTCTTCATTATTTTCAAGTAGAATATTGAGTAGACTCAATATTGTCATAGCATGTTGTAAACTGAGTTAAGGATTAAATTAGTACACACAGATTGTAGAGCATGACTGTACAGCTGAGTGACACATCACAAAAGGAACACCTGTAGTAATAATGCTCAACATATTGTAACAAGTGGAAATCATGAGCACCCAAAGCCTCCACTAGGCCCCTTTCTTTCTAAAGTTAACCACTATTACATTTGTTTATTTATTTATTTATTTATTTATTTATACTTTTTTGAGACAGGATCATCCCCAGATGGCCTGGAACTAACCATGTAGACCAGGCTAGTCTTGATCTCACAGAGATCCACCTGCCTCTGCCTCCCAAGGGCTGGGATTAGAGGTGTGCACCACCATGCCAGCATCACTATCACCTTTTATGCTTTTAATTTAGACTTTCACCTTCAGACTGTAATAAATACAGTAACTCACTGTATATTCTTGGTATATGTGTGCGATTGTTCATGTGACTTTCGTGGCCTTCAGCCATGGTGCTATGCACAGTCGACTCTTGCTCTGTGGCATCCCTACCACATCAGGATGCATCTGCTCTATTATCATCATGGCTGTGTTGCTTTGCACTCTATCTATTCATACACATGAGCTTATATTAATCACTGTCAACTGCATTACTATGAAACAGCCTCTGTTCAGTTCTTGGCCTTTTCAAGCTTAGTAGTTCTGATTACAATGGAATGTGGGGGGAAGTCTTGAAAGACAAGAAATTGATTATGACTTAGGAAAAGTTAGATTTAGGTTCTTAGTTCTAAATATGGATATAGTAGTAAGATAATGAATTCATCATTTTTCCTTTTATACTTATCAATTTTGGTAATATATTTAATGTATGTTTTCCATCATGAAAATGTGGCATCATTTACTTGTGACTTACAAATCAAGCAGTTAGAAGAGAAACTGGAGTATCACTCTTCACCCCTTGATGTAGACTCTCCCCTCTTTCTGTGGCTTTCTTGCTGTGGTTTTGGCATAGATACATTCTTTTTTTTTTTTTTTTTTTTTTTTTTTTTGTGCCCTTTTTTTTTTTTTTTTATTTTTTTTCCCACATAAATTTTTTTATTTATTTTTAACAAATCTAGACCCGTGTTCCCACCCATTCCCCACCCCGCAGAGCCATGCATTCTGCCAAACATGCTTTTCATCTCTTAGTCTTTCTCAATATTTTCCAGGGGAAGTTGACTGTTTGGAGCAGAAGTTCACTGTTTCAGTCAGTTCTTTGATGCAGTCCTTTTGTTGTTGTTGTTTTTCCAATATGCATTAAACGCCAACTGCTTTGTACAAAAGCTCAGGGGCCTGCACAAGAAAATACTTACAACTGGGTAATTGGCACTAGCATCCACAGTGAGGGATCCCATTTCATCGTTTGTTTTTCTGGGACTGTGTTACTTCACTCAGCATGATGTCCTCTAGCTCCAGCCATTTTCCTGCAAAGCTTGATGTCGTCTTTCTTTACTGCTGCATAGAACTCCATTGTGTAGATGTACCACATTTTTTCTCTATCACACTCATCAGTTGAGGGGCATTTAGGTTGGTTCCAGCTCCTTGCTTTGTGAAGAGAGCTGCAATAAACATGGCCGTGCATGTATCTCTGTGGTGGCGTAAGTCTTGAGGGTACATGCCCAGGAGTGGTATGGCTGGTTGGGTGGAAAGTTCATTCCACCAGGGTTCTCCACACTGCTTCCATAGTGGCTGTACGATTTTACATTTCCACCAGCAGTGGATGAGTGTTCCCCTTTCCCCAAACCTCTCCAGAACTTGGTATCATTTGTTTTCTTGACCTAAGCCAGTCTTCTAGGGAGTGAGATGGATTCTTAAAGTGGTTTTCATTTGCATTTCCTTAATGATTAGTGATGTTGAACAGTTCTTGAGGTGTTTCTCAGACATCTCTAATTCCTCACTTGTGAAGTCTCTGTTCAGTTCTTTGCTCCATCTATTGAGTGGGTCATTTGTTTTCTTTTTTTCTTTGTTTTTTGAGTAGTTTATATATTCTGGAAATCAATGCTTTGTCAGATGTATCTACAGTGAAGGTTTCCTCCCACTCTGTGGGATTTCTCTTCACTTCCTTGATTGTTTCTTTTGATGTACAGAAGCTTTTGAGTTTGATGAGGTCCCATTTGTCGATTAGAGACATTCTTATATAGTACTAAGAAATCCAGTGTCTAGCAATATCAGGCTTTGAAGGTCTCTGCTAGCATTTTTATGAAGTTGGTATCAAGAGAAACTGACCACCTATTTAAAGAGTTTTATTTGCTTATGACAGTAACAATGGCTTTATTAAATTAAACATTTGGGGTTTGGAAACCCCAAAGGGCTCACTGGCCCAGATCGTGACTCTGGGTAAATGCTGTAGGAAAGGGATAGTACTAAGGCACAATTTTTCTGGGCTGATATTCAGGAGGTTCAAGATACAGTGCTCCTACTATTCAGTACATAATCTTGGACACAAATCCTTTTTATGTCTCCATGACGAATTAATGTCCTTTTCTCTCTGATCCAATATCTACTGTCTCCTAAAATACAAATTTGGGAAAATACATATTTTTTAAATTCCCGCTTTGTGTAAGTTATGCCTCTGTGAGGAAGATTGTATAGCATGTGAAAGAAGTGTCAGAGATGAAATGAATCAGAAGTGTCAGAGATGAAATGAATCAGAATGGAAAGACAGTAATAACACGGTTCTCAGGAAAGCTTCCCGAGGAGGGGGCATTGTGCAAAAAGGGTGACTCTCAATGCTCTCTGAAGAAGGACCCTTCTCCTGTCAGTCATGTGGCATTCGTGCTGACAAAAGGTGAGATTGACTCATGGGAGCAAATGACAGCAAAAAGAACCCAGCTTGTGAAGGTATCAGAAGCCAGGTAATGCAGGGCCACACTCAGGTGAGCTGGAGTCGTGCGACTTTCTTTCCACAGAGTGTAACAGCAGTGATCCTGCTCTTGTGATTTATTGACCTTTCTTTACTGTTTGAATCATCTACTGAGACTTTCATGATTGTTTTCCAAAGCCAATTTTTATTGAAGCTTTGTGCATTTCATACAAAATTTCCCAATCAAATCTAGACCCATGCCCCCTTCTTTGCCACCCCATCCCACCAGAGCTCATGCATTCTGCCAAATATGTTTTCCATCTTTTTCTCAGTCTCTTTTAAAATTTTTGATGCAGAAGTTTACTGTTTCAGGTAGAAGTTCACCATTTCAGTCAGTTCTTCGACCCAGTCTTTTTTTTTTTTGTTTTTGTCTTTTTGTGACAGGGTCTCCCTTTAGTCCCAGCTGGCCTGGAACTCACTATGTAGACCAGGCTGGCCTTGAACTCACAAAGATCCACTTGCCTCTGCCTCCCAAGTGCTAGGATTAAAGGTGTGCACCACCATGCCCGGCTTGACCCAGTCTTTTATTTTGTTGTTGTTGTTGTTGTTGTTGTTGTTGTTCCTTCCAATTTGCATCACTCCAAAATATACACATATGCATGCCACATATATCAAGATTATGACATCATTTGTTTTAGCATCTTCAGTTTATGATTTCTTTTTTTTTAATTAGGCTGAAAGATGTCATATTTTCCTTAAGGAAGTGTTAAGGAAGTGTTTGAAGGCTCCTCCTTGGCAAGCCCAAACAACCATCAATCCTGCCCTTGTGCTCCATACTGGGGTCTTTCCTTCCTATGGTCACCCAAATGAGGTCCAGTAAACACTGCATCCTTGATCTTCCTGTACTGGCCTCCATGATATAGCCTGGGTAGTCCAACAATGGCAGTCTATACTCTGAAGAGGCTGAAACCCCAGTAGCTGCTCAGTCCACGAGGTGGATGTCTCAGCAGTCTCCATCTGGCACTGAAGGTTTGGAGGATTCAGTCCATATTGGAAGGTTGAAAAGCTGTGTCTTATGTCTTTGAAGGATGGCAAAAGCAGTGGCAGCCACAGGGTAGCTGCACTTACCAGTAAGAACTGAAGAGGCAAAACAACAGTGCCTTTTTTTGTCTTTTTGTCTTTTTACTAAGATCTCAAGTTTTATACCTGAAGTACAATTTTTCAGGCCTTACTGATTATTTATTTCTGGTTATGCTTTCCTTTGGATGTTTAAGGCCCACAGCCCAGATTAACCAAGGTTTTTGCTTTTGACTTTCATGATTTATCATTTAATTGTACCAAGGCTGCAGAGATTTTTGTAAAGACATTTAAGTCTCCTACCCAAAGACTCATTCCTCCATTCACCCCATCATCATGAGTATGCTTCAGGTAAATGCAGAGATAATGAGTTTTTGTGTTTAGTCTAGTAAACTGTTCTTTGACTCATACACACAACACCAATATTAGACACAGAAGATTCTGCAATTCAGAAAACTGAACAGCTCATCTTCAATGGATCCCAGATCTTCCAATATGTTTTTATGACTACTCAATATTTTTTTTCTGTGTCCAAAGTTATTTCTTGATTTTTTTTTAATTTAATTTTTTTATTGATGCTTTGTGCATTTCGTATATCATTTTCCAATTCAGATCAGGCATTTTTCCCTTTCCCTTCCCCCCCACCCCCACCCCATCCCAGATCATGTATTCTGCCATAACTGTCTTGCATCTTTCTCTGTTTTTTTTTTCCTTTTTTAGCTATAAGTGATAATCCATGAGTACAAGCATCCTTCGTGCAAAACCAATCTACAGGCTGTTGTGTCCAAACCCCCACCATCCAGTGGGGGGTGACATGTTGTTTGTTCAATCAAGTTGATCAAATGAGTGTCCAGACTACATCGCTGTAGTTTCACCATTCACCCCAATCGGAGCCTTTACATTCTACCACGCCCCCTCTTCCGCAATATTTTAATTAATCCTTTCTGTCTGTTGGAGTGCTGAAACAATAAAGTATACAGGTGATGTTTCGTGTCAGTTCATCCAACATTCTAGGCTAGATAGAGATGTTTTAATTTTTACTTCTGCAAAGTAATTTAGTTTCCCTCTATCTAAGAAAAAGACAAAAATTGGTGTTTGTTTTATCATCCAAATGACTGGTGATTAGTAAAACTAATATAGTATTCATTTCTGGTTCATATATTAAGTATATCATCTCAGAGAATTGTTGATCAATAGCTGACATTTGACAATTTTTATGAGGGAGCATTTAATCTTTGATGAAGCTTTTAGGACGAGTATAGACAAGCATTGTTGGCATTGTACACAGTACTAATAGATGATTAGTTAGCATCGCATGGGCCCGTACCAGGTCGAGGAGCTTTATTTTGTCTTAAAAATGAATGGATGGCCAAAGAATACATTCAAGAGCACAGTGAAGATGCCTGGGATGCCACTGATTAATATCTGAATTCTTTTGTTTACTTCTAGGCTATTTGTCATGGTGTTGATTGTCACCAGCATCTTGTGGGTCCCCATCATCGAGGTATCTCAAGGTGGTCAGCTGATCCACTATACAGAAGCCATTTCTAGCTACCTCGGGCCTCCTATTGCCGCTGTCTTCCTGCTTGCCATCTTCTGCAAAAGAGTCAATGAGCAAGTAAGGGAGAACTGGGGAGGTTTCTCCCAGATCGCATGAGAAAATTTATTTCCCTTTGATCACAGAATGCATTCTTGATTCCATGTGTGCAGCTCAAGGTCTGCCTCAGTTTCTGTTGTGATCACTGCAATAACTGATCCTGACTACATTTGTACTCCCACTCAGAGTACAGGCTTTGTACTTATTACAAAACATTATGTACATGTGTACATGGCACAGGGCTGGAGAGCACTAGTTTAGAAGATAGACTGTCAAAGTTCAGTCAAGACCCCAACTTCTAGTAAAACAGTGATCCGAAGCAAATGACTTGATTCTGTTTAATGAGCATAATAATAGTAGCCTACTTTGTAGGCTTGCTGGGAAGATTAAATGAGATAATATATTAAGTACTTTTTAGAAATCAAGTACAAAATTTTAAATGTCAATTGCTGTTATGATGTAAATAATTGCTCTTTTCTGCTTTGCATGTTTAATCCCTTAAGTGTTCTAGGTGCTCCTTTTTTTTGTATGTGTATGAGTGTACTGTCTGCATGTAAGTTTGTGCACCCGTGTCGTGCAATGCCACAAAGGCCAGAAGAGGGCTTCAGATTCCCCTGGAACTGGAGTTAAAGACGGTCCTCAGCTGCCATGTGGGTGCTGGGAACCGAACCCGGACCCTCGGCAAGAGCAGTCGGTGCTCTCAACCGCTAGGTGCTCCTTTCATCATGATGCTGTTCGGGTGTGGAGCAGGTACCGCGCAGGTAGTAGCCATGTGCTTCCACATGTGGCTTCATGCTAAAAGCAAGATCTAGTGAATCAAACTCACTTTTCTTTCAAAGCTCATACCCTGAATCTCCTGGTCTAAGTGTTTCTAAAATATAACTTCCTGAACAGGGAGAAATGGCAGTCGTTTCTGACTACCAGTAGTTTCTCAGAGAACATAACTTCTCTCAGTTGTCAATGGCTTAACAGAACTCTATAAACTACTTACTATCAGGTCTTCAGATTGTGTAACATGAATCATAACTTTATTCTACAAAAGAAAGCACAAAGGGTTTTATTGGTTTCTTTTAATTTTTTATTGTTGGGGAATTTCACTCCTGCACATGATGTATTTTGATCAAATCCACCCCCTCCCCTCCCCTTGAATCTACCCCATGCCCTCCCCTTAAATCTACCCCATCCCCTCCCTTTAAATCTACCCCATCCAATCCCCTTAAGTCCGCCCCCATTCCTTCCCCTTAAATCCACCTCCATTCCCTCCCCTTAAATCCACCCCATCCCCTCCCCTTAAATCCACCCCATTCCCTCCCCTTAAATCCACCCCATTCCCTCCCCTTAAATCCACCCCATCTCCTCCCCCTTAAATCCCTCCCCTACTTTCCTTTTTTAATCCACCTACTTTTTTTTAACTTTTTATGGAAATCTGTGTATTTCATGCATAGCATCTCAATCACCTTTACACCCCCTTCTCCACTTGCGCCCTTCCACAACCTCCCCCACAGTGGAACTCATACATTCTTTCATTTGTGTTAAGACCTATTGCACCAAATTAATGTCCCTGCCATTCCTCAGTGCAAGTTCATCCACCAAAGTCTAGTGAGCCTATCCAGAGTTCCTCCATTTAAGAATATCAGCTCTTCTTCACCCAACAGTAATTCAGCTAAGATTGGGGTCTGCTGCCCATTTCTCCAGTTCCATGCTGGGTTTTTATCTGGTTCAGTTTGCATGTGTCTTGTGTATGCTGACACAAATTGCTGTAGGTTCACATGAACAGGGTACCAGGAGTCTGTATGATTCTATTTCCATATGCTCATGCATCACCTCCCTGGCTCTTACAATCTTTCTGCCCCCTCTTCCACAATGGTCCCTGAGCCCTGGGTGAGTGAAGCTTAATATAGGAGACCTGTCCATGGACTCTGCAGTCTCCTAATCTCCATGGTTTGGCCATTTATGACCTTTGAGTTCTTGGCCCTGTGTTGCACGAGGGAACTTCCTTAATGAAAGTGGAAGTTGCAATGTAGATATGCTGCTTAGGCTTGGGCAGTTCACAGACAATGTCTGTGGGTGAGCAGTTGTAGGACTCTAATAGTCTTCATCTGGTGCAAAAGAAGCTTCTTTGATGAGTGGTGTCTGGGATACTCGTCTGTAAATATAAAGATGCACATTTTGCACTTAGTATGAAGTTACATTAGTCTAGGGATGTGACAGCCTTGGGAATTTCTCTAAGATCCATGACCTCTCCAACCACATGTTATGGCTATGTTTACAATGCCACATGAGTTTCCTCCCACTGAGTGGACTTTAAGTCTAATTAGTTAGCTATTGATTGCCCACAAGATAACAATGCCACTACTACACCAATACTGTATGCACAGCATATTGGTGTAGTAGTGGCATTGTTATCTTGTGTGGATATCAGTGTGGATATTTGGTCTTAAAGCTGGTGTTGGACCATTAGTTGCTGTTCTCCCTTGGCAGCTTGCGTAAAAGAAAGCACAAGTTTTTATGCTATGAAAGAAAAGTCAGGAAAATCTTCAGCTTGCGTCAGTGCTGACAGTAGAGACCTGGAATTGGAGAATCAACACTGTTCCAGACAGCAGCATTCCATTGATGACCTCTGTGCTTGCAATTTCCCTGATTGGCTATCCTTGGGTGTTGGTACTTACCTGAGAAGAAAGGAGTAAGTTGTTTCGACTTTCTTGGATGAGTTTCACATATGTCCTAAACCGTCTGATTGCATTTTTGTTTTTGTTTTTGTTTCTACAGGGAGCATTCTGGGGTCTGATGGTTGGGCTTGTGATGGGCCTTATCCGTATGATCGCAGAGTTTTCCTATGGGACAGGGAGTTGCCTGGCTGCCAGTAACTGTCCCAAGATTATCTGTGGAGTGCACTATCTATATTATGCCATCATTCTCTTTTCGGTGTCTACATTAGTTATCCTGGGAGTTTCCTTCTTAACAAAACCCATTCCTGACATACATGTGAGTGATACATAAACTAGGAGTTTGCCTTCAAAAGTTGCCTAGAAAGGCTGGAAAGATAGCTCAGTGGTTAAGAGCACTTACTGCTCTTGCAAAGACCAGAGTTCGGGTTCCAGCACCCACATAGGGTGGCTAACAACCACCTGTAACTCCAGCCCCAGAGGGATCTGCCGCCTCTGAACTCTGCAGGCCCTGTTCTCACGTGCACATGCCCACGTGCAGACACATACATAATTAAAAAGAATAAAAATAAATCCTTTTTAAGTTTCCATGGAAAAAACTAAAATGAAGTATGAATATGAAAATAGATTGTAAACCCTCAATATTTGGTGCACTGTTTATTCATTGTATCTAGTCACATTTTCTTGTATCTATGGGAACAAAAGTCACATGATCACACTTATACCATGTGTTTTCGAAATTTTTAATCAATATACAAAGCATAGGAATCTCAATTACATTTATTAATGATCATTAAAATTCTATACAAAGTTAAAAGTTTAAATAGCAGGGCATAGTGGTACATGCTTTCAATCCTAGCACTTGAGAGGCAGAGGCAGGCAGATCTCTGTGAGTTCAAAACCAGCCTGGTCTACATAGCGAGTTCCAGGCCAGCTGGGGTGACAAAGAGACCTTGTCTCAAAAAAAAAAAGTTTAAAATAGTGCACAGTTTGGATGTGGGATAGGAAAGGGATGGATAATTACAATTGGAATTGAAGCTTACTACATAATGTAGATACTATCTAAACATAATCAATCCAGAAATAGAACTTAAGATATTTCCAGTGACAGTGGTAACACCTAGTCATCATAGGAAGGCCACAGGGAGGGAGAGGGGAGAAGGGAAAGGGAGAAGGAGAGGGAGAGGAAGAGAGAGAGAGAGAGAGAGAATATGAATCATACAACCAGTTCCAGGATAGATTTATCAGAGAAATAGCTTCCACCTTTCTACAGAACAGTGAGGTGAATACAAGCCACAGAATGTATCATATGTTTTATAAAGAAAGAGAAGTACAAAATCAAGGTAAATGTTTAAGGAAATGGAAATGCTAATTTCCATGAACTGATAATTAATTAGGTGGTACATATGTGTATCAAATGACTACTTTGTACTCCACAAACTTGTATAATTACTATGTGTCAATCAAAAACAAAGTTTTTCAATTTCTTCTCTCTGGTCTCTGGTCAGCTGTACCGCTTGTGCTGGACCCTTCGGAACAGTAAAGAGGAAAGAATTGATTTAGATGCAGAGGATAAAGGGCAGGAAGAGGTTGACCATGATAGTGAAGAAGGTAACGTTGGACTTAATTTGGATTTTCATAGCATGGTTTACTGAGGTTTTTTTTAATACACTAATCCAATTTCTGCAGATGCTATTTTGTTTTTTTTTTTTTGTTTTTTTTTTTTTTTGTCTTTTCGAACCCGGGTCTCCCTGTAGTCCCAGCTGTCCTGGAACTCTCTATGTAGGCTGGCCTTGAACTCACAGAGATCTGCCTGCCTCTGCCTCCCGAGTGCTGGGATTAAAGGCGTGCACCACCATGCCCAGCCTAAGACAGTTCTTAGCTGCCATGTGGGTGCTGGGAATCTTACCCAGGTCCTCTGCAAGAGCAGTCAGTGCTCTTAACCGCTGAGCCATCTCTCCAGCCCCATGCTATTATTTTTATAACAAACTAAAAGTCTACAATTTTACCTTCCTAGTAACTTGCTAAATATGCCATGCATCCTACCTTACATTTTCTACCCATCCATTATCTATCCATGATACATTGTGTCAGTTACAAAGATGACAGTTACATTTTAAGTGCTTTGTCTTCTTATGTCACAGTTAAGCATCTAGCCCCAACCCTTCTCCAACCTTATTTCTTACTATTCTCAACAATATACCTTCCATTGCATAAGGGCTGCTCTTTCCCTCTTCTCCACATACACTAAGCTCCCTAGGATATTTTCACAAAGATTCTGACATAGTATATTATTTGAATTTTTGCTCTTGATGGTTGATAACTTACATCTTGGTATATTTTTATTTAAATTTCTTTTTTAAGTGAGTTTAAGAACCATTTTTCTTTTATTAAGTTTATCAGCTCTATATGTTTAAGTGGAGCTCTAAATGGTATTTTTCTTCCCGATTTTTAAAACTCCATTGTCTATTAAGGATATTAAGTCCTCTGTGATGCAATGTGCAAATCCCTCCCCCATATTGTCCTTTGTTTTTACTCAGTTTATTGGACTTTTTTCAGCTTTTAGAGATTCAACTTTATGTTTTCTCAGGATTCCTCTACACGTAAGGATTGTAATCATCACTCACAGACATCTGAACTGCATTAACAAGAATTTCTATTTCTCATCTTTAGTGATTATTTTTCTCTTTGTTCCAGATCACACTGAGAAACCTCGTGGATGTCTCAAAAAGACTTATGACTCATTCTGTGGTTTGCAAAGGGCAGGACCCAAGCTGAGTAAAGAGGAGGAGGAGGTCCTGAAGAAGAAACTCACAGACACATCAGAGGAGCCCTTTTGGAAAAACATGGCGGACATCAATGCCATCCTCCTCCTGGCTGTGGCAGTTTTTTTCTACGCCTATTTTGCCTGAACTCTCTCATCCACAAAAGTGTTAGTTAGGCAAAGGATTTTATGCATTTTCATTTTGCAGTTCATTGTCCGTGCCTTTTCATTTTTTAGGGGCATTCGCAGTTGGTAATTTTATCTATAAGATCACTTCAGCCTTAATTTTTTGTTTTTATTGTTCTTCCATGTAAATAAACAGAGCTTATAATTTGTAAAGTAGTGGGGGTGGAGAGATGGCTCAATAATTAAGGGCACTGGCTGTTCTTGCAGAAGTTTGGGTTTGATTTCCAGCACATACATGGTGGCTAACAACCAGTCCCAGGAGATTTGAAACCCTCTTCTGACCTCCACAGGTATTGCATGACATGGGTACACTTAAATACATGCAAGCAAAACACTCATACGCATAAAATAAAAATAATTTTTTATGTGTATGAATGTACTGTCTGCATGTAGGTTGTGCACCCATGTCATGCAATGCCACGGAGGTCAGAAGAGGGCGTCAGATTCCCCTGGAATTGGAGTTAAAGATGTTTCTTAGCCACCATGTGGGTGCTGGGAATTGAACCCTGGTCCTCTGCAAGAGCAGTCAGTGCTCTTAACCACTAAGCCATCTCTCCAGCCCCAATAAAAATAATTTTGGAAAAATTTATAAACTAGTGAAATAAATGTATTTAGGTATGTAAACTAGACTAAGTTTATTGGACTTTTTCAGCTTTTAGATAGTCAACTTTATGTTTTCTCAGGATTCCTCTACACATAAGGATTGTAATAGTTACTCACAGACATCTAAACAACATTAACAAGAATTTCTATTTCTCTTCTTTAGTGATTCTCTTTGTTCCAGATCATCCCGAGAAACCAAGTGGATGTCCTAAAAAGACTTATGACTCATTCTGTGGTTTGCAAAGGGCAAACCTTTTTGCCATGTTTATTGAGGCATAACTAAACAAATTAAAATTTTATATGTTTAAGGAATACAGTGTAATGATTTGATATTAGACATGCCATAAAAGGAATATTACAATCAAATTAATTAATATGTCCATAACCTGTCATAGTTACTCTTTTGTGTTTTATATGGAAGAAACACTGTTATCTACTCAGCAAATTCCAAATACACAATAAATCTTTATTCATCATAGGCACAATGTTGTGCCTTATATCTCCAGAATGTATTCACTTACAACTGAAAGTCTCTGCTCTTTGGCCAGCATTTATTCTTTTTGTCCCATCTCTAAACTCTTGGAAACCACCATGGCATTAGTCTATTTTGTGCTACTATAACAGAATACCAGAGATTGAGAATTATGAAGAATGGTTATTTTTTGGCAATTCTTCAAATGAAGAAAGCCTGAAACAGAATTTAAGAGTCAACATCTGGGAAGCTACATTATTCCTTGGAAGAAGGTGAAAGAAAGCCTGAGACAGAAAGGGAAGGAGACGGGGCTGGAGAGATGGCCTAGCGGTTAAGAGCGCCGACCGCTCTTGCAGAGGACCCGGGTTCGATCCCCAGCACCCACATGGCGGCCGAGAACCGTCTGAAGCTCCAATTCCAGGAGAACTCCAGTTCCAGGGGAATCCGACACCCTCTTCTGACCTCCACGGCACTGCATGACACGGGTGCACAAACTTGCATGCAGGCAGTACATTCATACACATACAGAAATAAATAAAATTAATTTAAAAAATTTAAAAAAAAGAAAGGGAAGGAGACTCACTCCTGTGGTGACACTAATTCATTCCTGAGGGAAGAGCCCTCGTGACCTGGTCCCATCTCTCTGAACTGACACTGAAGATGAGGGTTCCAACATATTGTTAACATGGGGGAATCAATTCAAATACAGAATTCTACCTCCTCACATTAAAAATATATTCATTCCATTTGGTGACACCAAAGGTCTTAATTTCTTTGCAAATCGATTCAAAAGCCAAAAGCTCAGAAGTGTACATCCTTACTCATTTGAATTAAATATGAGTGAGACTCAATGCATGACTCATCCTCAAGCGGCCCCCTGTTGTAAGCCTTTGAAGTCAAACAAGTTCTCTACTTCCAAAACACAATGGTGAGGTAGGGATGGGGTAGACACTCCCATTCCATAGGCAGAAATAGATAAGAAGGTGTAAATGGTCCCTAATGTCTGAAACTGACAAGGTGAAACAATACTAAATTTTTCAATACAATCATTTCCTTTTTGTGTGTGTGTGTTAATTTAATTTTTATTGATGCTTTGTGCATTTCATACATTATTTTCCAATTCAGTTCAGGCTTATTTCCCTTTCCCTCCCCCCCACCCCCACCCCATCCCAGATCATGCATTCTGCCATAACTGTCCTGCATCTTTCTCTCTTTTTTTTTTTTCATTTTTAGCTATAAGTGATAATCCATGAGTACAAGCATCCTTCATGCAAAACCTATCTGCAGGCTGTTGTGCCCAAACACCTACAGCCCCACCATCCAGTGGGGGGTGACAGGTTGTTTGTTCAATCAAGTTGATCAAATGAGTGTCCAGACTACATTGCTGTAGTTTCACCATTCACCCCAATCGCAGCCCTTACATTCTACCACGCCCCCTCTTCCGCAGGTTGTTCCCTAGGCTTAGAAAAGGGGCACAGGTGGATGAGAGGTAAAACAGTCCACTCTCTCTGGAGCTGTTGACTTGGACTCTGGTCAATTCTGGCTGTTTCCTTTCATGGGCTGACAGTTTGTCCAGGAATAACCTTTCGATCCTACTAATGAAGCACGAGCAATTAGATATATAGGTATTTAAGCAGCACTAATAGTTATGGTAGGTTACTTTAGCATAGACACATATGTTTGGATGATATGTTAATCCATGAGTCTTTGACTTCATATCTTGCAGCACAGGCAGAGGCTGGAGCCCTGGGGCCCTAGGCAACCTTGCCCATATGGCTCAGTTATACCTGTATCCTCTAGGAATATTTCATCCATAGGAATCTCTGTATGAAGACGACTGCTGTAGTATTATTTGTGGAGTCCAAAATATTTGCCATCGTCTGTCCTTGGGAAACTACTCACGTAGTCTGGCCCCCACTCGAGGGAGGGGTTTACACTTGGACATGAAGACAGAGGATGTCACAACATTGGGGCCTGCAAACCACAGCAGCAACACTCAAAACAGCCTGCAAGAAACAAACTAAATGGCTATCAGCAAGTGAATAAGCAGATTGTGATATATACATAGGATGTAAGAAAAAAACAATATGGGGGGAATAAAATAATAAAATTTAGATTTACCTATACTTCCCTATTTTCTACATTCTGCATTTGTTGCTGATATCTTAGCTTATAATGGTCAATTTTCTGTCTCTTTGAAGAATAGCCTTTAGAATTTCCTTTACCAGAGGCTTCCATATTTTTGTTTGTAAGAATAATATTCATCTTGTGTATTTCTTGGAGTTTTTTTTTTTAATTTTACTGAGCCAATTCACAAGCAATGAACATAACTTGACTGTATAGGTGAGGAATTTTAAAAAATGAATGTACTCTATGTACCTCTATGTACCTCTATGGCTCAATTAACATGTATAGCATTTCTACCCCTGCAGGAAGATTTCAAGTTGCTTCCTGGTCAATATCCCCATGGACAAGCCTTTGCCATTTTAGGTTGGTTTTGACTCATTTATAATACCATATAGATAGAATCATATATTTTTTATATAAGCCTTGAAATTCATCCATATTGTTTTTAAAATTATTTATTTTTTAAATTTTATGTGTATAAGTGCACCCATATCATGCAATGCCCATGGAGGTCAGAAAAGGGCAACTGATCCCTTTGAACTGGAGTTATGGATGGTTGTTAGCCACCATGTGGGTGCTGGGAATCGAACCTAGGGTCCTCTTCAAGAGCAGTCGACACTCTTAACTGCTGAGCCATCTCTCCAGCCCCAATCCAAATTTTAAGTAGATAAAACAATGACAACATCTGCTGATATTTGAATAATGCATGTATATAAGTGATCACACTGGATGTGAACACCTAAGGAAGGTGCGACCAAATCATTGTGCTAAGGGAGCCAAAGTTTTAAGGTAAGAGAATAAATGCAGGGGCTGAAGAGATGCCTCAGTGGTTAAGAGTGCTGACTGCTCTTGCAGAGGACCCAGGTTCGATTCCCAGCACCCACATGCCAGCTAAGAACCATCTTTTTTTTTTTTTAATTTTTATTTATTTATTTATTTTTATGTGTATGAATGTATTGTCTGCATGCAGGTCTGCGCACCCGTGCCGTGCGATGCCGCGGAGGTCAGAAGACGGTCTCGGATTCCCCTGGAACTGGAGTTCTCCTGGAACCGGAGTCACAGACGGTTCTCAGCCGCCATGTGGGTGCTGGGGATCGAACCCGGGTCCTCTGCAAGAGCGGTCGTCGCTCTTAACCGCTAGGCCATCCCTCCAGCCCCGCTAAGAACCATCTTTTAAGCGAGGCATGGTTGTCGCACAACGCCTTTATCCCACACTGAGGAGGCAGAGGCAGTGGTGATCCGCTGAGTTCAAGGCCACCTGGTCCTACGAGTGAGTTACCAGGCCAAACTGGGACATATAACTAATAAATAAAGTTCAAGATAATACAGTTAAAGATGAAAATAAAAAGGGTAAAAGCTTATTACATGGATTCTCGCCAGTTTCATTGGAAAGCAGAAAAAATGTTGTAAAAAACGAAAAAAAAAATATCCCATCCAGATTGAGACACTGTGTAGCACACGTGAGGAACTGGATGCGATTCCACATGGCTGCAGCACAGACAGCGCAGGAAGATGACCGAGGACAGAGCAAGGGAAATGATCAGGAGGCAACCTGCACATCCCCATGCACCGAGACAGTGGAGCTGAGAGTCCACCGGGGCAATGAGCAGTCCTTGTAGCACCAAACCCGAAGACAACCTTATCGTTGGTGTTGAATTTTTTTTTTTTTTTCTAGATGCTTTCCATTAGGCTTTTTGAGACAAGGTCTCCCTTTAGTCGTGGCTTGGAGTTGCTATGTCAGGCTGGCCTTGAACCACAGATGATCCGCCTGCCGTCTGCCTAGAGTGGCTGGGATAAAGGCATGGAGCCACCATCCTGGACTTACACCAGGAACTTCTTAAAATTTTTCAGATACAACCATTATTCACCAGAGAATTTGCAGTCAATTTTTGGGGGGGTGTTTTTGAGACAAGGGTCTCCCCATAGCCCAGCTGGCCTGGAACTTGTTCTGTGACCGGCGTCCCTTGAACTCACAAAGATCCGCCTCCTCTAGGCCTCCTGAGGTGCTGGGGCTTAAAGGCATGCCACCACACCCAGCCCTTTCTAAGTATTTTTACTTGGAACATATCTCTTGTTACATGAAACCCTAGGTTTTATTATATAAATTTTTTCCTATACATGAATAAATGGTAACAAATTAAGTATATTTCCCCATACTCCCACCTTCCCTTTCCACATCTTTTTTTTAATTTAATTTGTTTATGTGTTATTAAACGTTTTCCATACACCATACATCATTTCTCGACATGAATTTAGAGGTCACTTCCCTGTTCCATGGCCCCCACCTCGATCCTAGAGTAGCATCTGCCAAAATACACCTGCTCTGTCTCGTCATCCTTTTTTTTTTTTGGGTCTTTCCAGAGTCTTTTTTGTTGTTGTGTGTTGTTTTTGTTTTGTTTGTGTTGTTTTTCCAGAGCGTGGGTGGGGGGGCGCGCGCCAACGGGGATTGCTTATAGAGATTTACGATACAGAAGAAATAATACGATAGAGTGCGGGAGACAGACAGCCACAATATAGACATAGTACACAGGCGCACCGGACAGGTGCAGGTGGGGGACGTGTGGACGCTGTTTTGTCCAACGCCAATGGTTTATTGAACCGCTGGGCATTTACACAAAATACAAATCAAATCTAGAACCAGCTCCCCCTCCGGCCCCCCCACCCCACCAGAGCTCATGCATTCTGCCAAACATGTTTTTCATCTTTTTCTCAATCTCTCTCAAAATTCTCAATGCAGAAGTTTACTGTTTTGAACAGAAGTTCACTGTTTCAGTCAGTTCTTTGATGCAGTCTTTTCTGTTGTTGTGTTGTTGTCGTTATTCCTTCCAATATTCATCACTCCAAAATATGCACATATGCATGACATATATATCATAGCATCTTCAGCTTATGATTTTTTTTAATTAGGCTGAAAGATGTCATGTTTGAAGTCTCCTCCTTGGCAAGCCCAAACCACCATCAGTTCTGCCCTTGTGGGGTTTTCCTTTCCCATGGTCACCAAATGAGGTCCAGTTAGCACTGCGTCCTGTCTTGATCTTCCTGTACTGGTCTCCATGATACAGTGTGGGTAGTCCAACAATGGCAGTCTATATTCTAAAGAGGCTGAAACCCCAGTAGTAGCTCAATCCAGAAGTTGGATATCTCAGCAGTCCCCATCTGGCACTGAAGGTTTGGAAGATTCTTGGAGAGACATGAGTCTTCAATTCATATTGGAAGGTTGAAAAGCTGTGTCTCACATCTTGGAAGGATGGTAAAAGCAGTGGCAGCCACAGGGTAGCTGCACTTGCCAGTAAGACCGGCAAAACAACTGTGCTCTTTTTTATTTTTTTTTCTTTTTGTCTTTTTACTAAGAGCTCAAGTTTTATTCCTGAAGTACAATTTCTCACAACTTACTATTTATTTATTTATGGTTATACTTTCCTTTTGGATGTTTAAGGCCACACAGTTAGTCCAGATTAACCAAGGTTTTTGTTTTCCCAAGGTCACTTGAGGATCTGGTCCTCAAAGGTCACTCAGGATTTTTGTTTTGGAGGGTGGAGCCCTTGGCTCCTTTTGGCTTTTCAATCACCAATTCCATCCACTAGAGGACAAAGTCAGGTCTTGCTAGACCAGGCTTCCCTTTTTGAACCATGAGCAGACTTTCCTCTTTATAGACTGGACACTGGCTGAAGTTCCATTAGTGGATCTCCAAGACCTCCCTGCACAAGAAGACTGATGACTCACATTTGCAGGACATTTCAAGAGATGCCTCCATGCATAGTCCCCTGGCACTTATTTGACCTCTGAAGGCAAGGAACAAAGGTATCCCTTAAGACCCTAGGCCAGATTGGTATAGGCATTAAGTGTGGCCGTTAAGCATCCAGAAAGGCTAAGTTCCACCAGCCTGATACTTTTAACTACTCTATAATATTTTAGAAAAGACTTGGACAAAAGCTCAAGCAGCCTTGTATAAGAAATACTAAGAAGCACTCCCATAAAATAAATGCTGTGGTTAAAAATAATAATAATAACTGTGGTTAGACATACTGTCATAACAAACTAGTTTTTTCCTCATTCCTTTGATCTTATATTACTCTAAAATATGCATATATATCCTCCATCCTATACCAAAAATTCCTAACTCTGAAAATAAATGGTAGCTTGGTTCTAGAACCTGTTAAGGGATTCACAATATAAGAGCACAGTTGTTTTCAGATCACAAGGACTATACATTGCTCAGTTTGCCTTACAACTAGGTAATTGGCACTAGCATCCACAGAAGAGGAATACCATTCATCGTGTTTGTCTGAGACTGTGTTACTTCACTTAACATGATATCTTCTAGTTCCATCCATTTACCTGCAAAGTTCATGATGCCATCTTTCTTTACCGCTCCATAGAACTCCATTGTGTAGATGTACCACATTTTCTCTATCCACTCATCAGTTGAGGGGCACTTGGGTTGGTTCCAGCTCTTCACTGTGCTTCAGGTGGTCCTGGGAAATCCCAGATCTAAGCTCTGTGCACTCCCCACATCTCTTCTGTTAGCTCCCTTTATTCATAACCCTTGACAATTTTACTTCTACTTTCATGTCATATATACATACATTTCATGTCATATATACATTACATATATCTATATCAAACCTACAATCCACAAATGAGAAAAATGTGATATTTAACATTTTGAGAACCTCAGTTACTTGATATGATTATCACAATTGCATCCATTTTCCTGAAAACAAAATGACATTATTCTTTTTTATTTTAAAAAATATTTTATTTGCTATTTTTATTTTGTGTATGAGTGTATTGCCTGCACGTTTGTGAGTGCACCTGTGTCATGCAAAGCCTGTGAAGGTCAGAAGATGGTGTCAGATCCCCTGGAACTGGAGTTATGGATGGTTGTTAGCTGCCATGTGAGTGCTAGGAATTGAACCCGGGTCCTCTGTAACAGCAGTCAGTGCTCTTAACTGCTGAGCCATCTCTCCAGCCCCCAACTTCACTCTTCTTTATGGCTGGAAATGATCCCACTGTTGTATGTATACCACATTTTCTTTATCCATTCCTTTGTTGATATATACCTAGGTTGGTTCTATAACTTAACTATTGTGAACAGTGATGTAATAAGCATTGCTGTGTAAGTATCTGGGATATGCTGGCTGGGAGTCCTTCTGATAAGTATTCAGGAGCATTATCTATTTGGGTTTGTTTTGACTAGTGTAGCCCTTGAATTTTTACATGTACAGAAACATATCATCTGCAGATGGGGTGCTCGGCCTCCCCTGTTGACGCCCTTTTATTTGCTCCTCTGGTCTTCTTGCTCTTGCTAGGATTTCAAGCACTATGTTGAATGAGACTAAGGATATTCAACACCTTTGTCCTTAATTTTAACCAAAATGCTTTAAAGTTTTTATTTCCCATTTAGTGTAATGGTGGATATGAGTTTGTCATAGGCAGCCTTTATTATGTTGAGATTTATTCCTTCTGGTCCTGCTTTTTTCAGGGAATTTCTTACAATGGGATTTTAGATTTTATCAGAATCCTTTCCTGCATCTATAAAAATAAACATGCAATTTTTTTCCTTAAGTTCCTTTATGTAATGTGTTACATTTATTGGTTTGCATATGTTAAACCCCTCCTGAACCTCTGGAAGCTTACTTGATCATGGCGAATGATTTTTTGAATACTTTTATTGATGAATTGTGTATTTCATTCATTATCTCTCAGTCCAATTTAGACACATTCCCCTCTCCTTGCCCCCATCCCACCCCTGTTCATGCCTTCTGCCATACATGTCTTGCATCTTTCTCTCAGTCTTTCCAAAGTTTTTCCCTGCAGAAGTTTGTGTTTTAGGCAGACTTTAACTGTATCATTCAGTTCTTTAACCCAGTCTTTATTTTGTTTTTCCCTCCCCTTTGTATTGCTCCAACAAATGCCTATATAATCATCACATATGCATCAAAATTATGACCTCTGAGAATAACTGTATGTTAATTCCAAAATATGTTTAGGAATTTCCCCCTTTAATTTTATATTACTCTAACATGTAAATACATACCTTCCACCCATATACAGTAATTACAGAGTTTGAAAATAAGTGGTAGGTCAGTTCTAGAGCCCATTAAGAGATTTACATTATAACAACAAGTTGCTTTCAGATAAAAAGAAATATCGCGGGGCTGGAGAGATGGCTGCTCTTGCAGAGGACCTGGGTTTGATCCCCAGCACCCACATGGTGGCTGAGAACCATCTGTAACTCCAATTCCAGGAGAACTCCAGTTCCAGGGGAATCTGACGCCCTTCTTTTTTCTGACCTCCGTGGCATTGCACGACACAGGTGCACAAACCTACATGCAGACAATACATTCATACAAATAAATAAATAAATAAATAAATAAATAAATAAATAAATAAATAAAATAACATTTAAAAAAAAGAAATATCACAATAATGTTGTTCAGCTTGCCTTTCAACTGAGGATTTGGTGTTAGCATCCACAAATGAGGGGAAACATTCGCTGTTTGTTTTTCTGGGACTGTGTTACTTCACTTAGCATAACAGCTTCCAGTTCTATTTACCTGCAAAGTTCATGATGTTATCTTTCTTTACCACTGAATAGTACTCCATTGTATAGATGAACCACATTTTTTGTCATGCATTCATCTGTTGAGGGGCATTTGGGTTGGTTCCAGCTCTTCACTATTGTGAAGAGAGCTGCAATAAACATAGATGCGCATGTATCTTTGCAAAAGGATGAGTCTTGTGGGTATATACCCAGGAGTGGTATGACTGGGTCAGGTGGTAGGGGCATTTTGAGTCTTTTAAGGGTTCTACACACTACTTTCCATAATGGTTGTGCAAGTTTACATTCCCACCAACAGTGGAGGAGTGTTCCTCTTTCCCCACAACCTCTCCGGCATTTAGTGTCTTTTGTTTTCTTGATCTTAGCCAGTCGAATCGGAGTGAGATGATATCTGAGGGTGGTTTTAATTTGCATTTCCTTGATTATTAATGATGTAGAATACTCTTTTTGATGTTGAACACTTTTTAAGATGTTTCTCAGCCATCTTTACTTCCTCACTGGTGAACTCTCTGTTCAGCTCTTTACTCCATCTTTTGTTTTCTTACTTCTTTGTTTTTTTGAGTAGTCTATATATTCTGGACAATAATGCTCTGTCAGATGTATCACTGGTGAAGATTTCCTCCCATTCTATGGGTTATCTCTTCACTTCCTTGATTGTTTCTTTCTTTGTGCAGAAGCTTTTTAGTTTGATAAGGTCGCATTTGTCAACTGTTGACCTTATTTCCTGTGCAGCTGCTGTCTGATTTAGAAAGTCTTTTCCTATGCTTATGTCTTGTAAATTGTTGCCAACTTTTTCTTCTATCACCTTTAGGGTTTCACACTGAGCTCTTTGATCCACTTGGAGTTGATTTTTGTATAGGGTGTGAGGTAGGGGTTTAATTTTGTTCTTCTACAAATGGCGATCCAGTTTTGCCAGCACCATTTGCTGAAGATGCTATCCTTCCTCATTTGAGCTTTTTTTGCCCCTTTGTCAAATATGAGGTGGCTGAAATTGTATGAGTTCAAGTTTGGATCTTCAATTTTGTTCCATTGGTCAATGGGTCTGTTTTTGTGTCAGTACCAGGCTGTCTTTATGACTATAGCCCTGTAATATAGCTTGAAGTGTGGTAAAGCAATTCCCCCTGTATTGCACTTTTCACTCAGGGCTGCTTTTAGATATTCAGGGTCTTTTNCTCTTTTCTGATTAGTTCTCCTTTAATTTCCTTTTCTTGCTTTATTGCCCTAGCAAGTGTTTCAAGCAGTATATTGAAGAGGAGTGGCGATAAGGGGGCAGCCTTTCTGAGTTCCTACCTTTAAGGGGAATGCTTCTGTCTTTTCTCCATTTAGGATGATGTTGGCTGTGGATTTCCTGTATATGGCTTTGATTACATTGAGGAATGATCCCTCTAATCCAATTCCCTCTAGGACTTTAAGCATGAAGGGATGCTGGATTTTTGTAAAAGGCTTTTTCTGCATCAATTGAAATGCTCGTGTAGTTTTTGTCTTTCAGTCCATTTATGTGTTTGATGATATTTATTGATTTTCGCATGTTGAACCATCCCTGCATTTCTGGTATGAATCCAACGTGGTCAAGACAGATGATCTTTTTGATGTGGGTCTGTATGTTGTTTGCAAGTATTTTGTTGTGAATTTTTCCATCTGTGTTCATTAATGAGATGGGTCTATAGGTCTCCTTTTTGGTCGAATCTTTGTCTGGTTTTGGTATTAGAGTGATGCTGGCTTCGTAGAAGGAATTTGGGAGATTTCTCTCTGCTTGTATCCTTCTGAACAGCTTGAATAATAGTAGTTGTAAGTCTTTTTGAAATGTTTTATAGAATTCTGCTGTGAAACCATCTGAGCCTGAGCTTTTTTTAGTTGGGAGTTTTCTTATTATATTTTCAATTTCTTCATATATTATGGGTCTGTTTAAGCTGTCAATTTCTTCCTGGTTAAGCTTTGGTGATTCCCAGGATTTCAGATATTCATCCATTTCTTCTAGGTTTTCAAACTTAGTAGAGTAAAGGTTTTTGTCTATCTTGTTTATTCTTTCAAAGAACCAACTTTTGGATTCATTGATTTTTTGTATTGTTTTCTTTGTTTCTCTTTCATTGATTTCTGCTCAGATTTTTGTTATTTCTCCCTGTCTGTTGTGTTTAGGGTTCATTTCTTGTTGTCTCTCAAGTGTTTTTATCTACAGTATTAGATCATTTATTTGTGCTCTTTCTGTTTTTTTAATGTAGGCACCCAGGGCTATAAACTTTCCTCTTAGGACTGCTTTTAAGTATCCCATAGGTTTTGTTGTGTCATATTGTCCTTGTTTAGTTCTGGGAATGCTTTTATTTCTTTCTTTATTTCTTCCTTGACCCAGTCATTATTCAGGAGTGTGTTGTTTAGTCTCCATGTGTTCTTGTAGATAATAGGGCTTATCCTGGTGTTGATATTATGCTTTATTGCACTGTGGTCTGTAGAATGCATGAAATTATTTCAATCTTTTTGTATTTGCTGAGGTTTTTGCTGTGTCTCAGTATGAGGTTGATTTTGGAGAATGTTCCATGGGGTGCTGAGTAGAAAGTGTATTACCTGGTATTTGGGTGGAATTTTCAGTAGTTCTGTGAGGTCCATTTGGTGTATCATATCATTCAGTTCAGATGTCTCTCTGTTTATTCTTTGTCCAGTTGGCCTGTCCAAAGTGCTCAGTGGGGTATTGAAGTCCCCTACTATGAGTGTGCTTGTTAATTTGTGCTTTGAGGTCCTGGACAATTGTCGTTATAAAGTTTGGTGCACCATAGTTTGATGCATATATATATTCATGATTGTGAAATCTTTATGGTTAAGTGTTCCTTTGATAATGGTGTAATGGCCTTCTTTGTCTCTTCTGATTTCTTTTACTTTGAAGTCTATTTTGTCTGATATTAAAATAGCAACACCTGCTTTCTTTTTGGTACCATTTGCTTGGAATATTTTTTCCATACTTTCACCTTAAGTTGGTGCCTATCTTTGAGACTGAGATGGGTTTCTTGTAGACAGCATATAGATGGGTTCTGTTTCCTAATCCATTCTCCCAGTCTATGTCTTTTGATTGGGGGAATTTTGTCCATTGATATTTAAGATTATAATTGAAAGATGTGTGTTGTTTCCTTTCACATTATTATCCATTTGCATTTTGGTCTAGGTTTCTACTTCTGCAGTTATGCTTTTATTAATTTCTCTTTCTAGGTGCCTGGGGATAGTTGCTTTTCTCTTCTGTTCTTTGAATTCCTTCAAGCATTCTCTAAATGTTTGGTTTTCTGGACATGTCATCTATCATCTTGTTTATGTCATGGAAGATTTTTCTCTCTCCTTCAACTATAATCAACATTTTTGCTGGGTATACTAACCTGGGTTGGCATCTANTTTTTTTGGTCTTTTCGAGACAGGGTCTCCCTGTAGCCCCAGCTGTCCTGGAACTCACTCTGTAGACCAGGCTGGCCTTGAACTCACAAAGATCCACCTGCCTCTGCCTCCTGAGTGCTAGGATTAAAGGCGTGTGCCATCATGCCTGGCTGATATTCTTTTTTTCTGCTGCTTCTATTCTGCTTCTGTGGCTTTTTCCCATCCTTTCCTGATGATTGGATGAATGTTCAATTTCCCTTTTCATTTCATCCTTTGATTTCTTTTGTATTTCCACTTCCTTTTGGAGCCTGTCATTCTCATCTTGTAGCTCCTTGATTTGTTGGTCTGTTTCTTTCTTCATTTCAGCCTGGGGATCTTTTCAGCATTTCCACTTCCTTCCAGAGTTTGTCATTTCTCCCTTTAGTTCTTTCCAAGGTTTGTCATTATTTCCCTCTAGGTCCTTCTTGAGTTTTTCATTCTCTCCCTTTAGTTCTCTGATTTGTCTTTTATATTCTTTGATTTCTTTGAATATGTCTACAATTGTTCTTCTAAGGTCCGTGTCTTGGTTTCCTTCCAGGGAGTTCTCATTGTAGGAATCTTCTGTAGGGTTGCAGAGTTCGGTGTGGATTTATTATAAGCTTTTCCCATGTTGTTTTCTCTTTGTGTCTTTGAGATGTGGATTTGTTTTTTGTTTGTTTGTTTTGTTTGTTTGTTTGGATTCTGGTGCCTCAACATTGGCTGTGCAGACTAGAATCACTAATACTGCACCTGCTAGATCCTCTGCACCACAACTCCACCAGCTTTGGGGGAAGGAGGGGATGCTTGCTGGAACCCGAAGGTGGGAGGTTTCCGGGTGATACCAAGCCTCCACGGGCAGGGGGTGGGGGGGGGTGTGCAAAGCACTAAGGCAGGTGGGCCTCACCTGGGTGCACACTGGTGTTGTGCTGGCCACGAGTCAATGTTCCCAAATGATTTTTTTATGTGTTCTTGAATTCCGTTTCCAAGTATTGTGTTGAGAATTTTTGCATCTATGTTCATCCAAGCAATTGGTCTGTAATTTTCTTTCATTGTTGTATCTTTATTTTGTTTAACTCTCAGGGTAAAGCTGGCTTCACAAAAGAAGTGAATCAATGCATCTGGGCTGAAGACTTTTTTTAATTAGATATGGCAGATACTACAATGCAGCAGTGTCTAAACAACAGCAATAAAGTAGGCCCTAAACAATAACAATAAAGTGTCTAATTCCTGGTGTCAGTTAATCTGGAGTGACCTTAATCTGGTCTTCAAACTGCTTCTTTCTAATTTCTCTCAGAACTATTCCTTGAACAAAGGATTTTCTCTGTTTATTTCAACAGCAAAGTATGGGAAAGAAAATGAGAAGCTTTATCTTAAAGAATCTTTAACCAATGTAGGCCATAGCAGTCCATGCCTTTAATCCCAACAAACAGAGGCACAGGCATATGTATCTCTTTGAGATCAAGGCTAACTTGGTCTACATAGTGAGTTCCAGGCTGGAAAGAGGGCTCGGCAGTTAAAAGCACTGATTGTTCTTGAAAAGGAACAGCAGCCCACCATCATCTGTAACTCCAGTTCCAGGGGAGTCCAACCCCCTCTTCTGACCTCTGCTGGCACTGCACAATGAGAATGCATTACATACATGCAGGCAATATACTTGTCCCCATAAAATAAAAATAATAAAATTTTTAAAAATCGTACAGTGGAAAGCATCACTAATATACAAAAGGAAGAATATCAGGTATTTAGAACCCAAATAGGGAGCTGAGAGATGACTCAGTAGTTAAGAGCACTAGCTATTCTTCCAGATGACTGGGATTCAGTTCCCAGCACCCACATGGCGACCAACTATCTGTTACTCCAGTTCCTGAGTATACAGTTCCCTCTTCTGGCCTCTCCAGGCATTGCATGCACATGGTGGGTGCACTAATACCCATAGGCAAAATACTCATATACATAAAATAAAAACAAATGAATAAAAAATTTTAGAGCCCAAAAAGAATGACCAGAAAATTACCTCTGGATGACTATTATAGTCACTCTGTTAAAAAAAAAAAAAAA